>CM060930.1:34569801-35169801 GCA_030765085.1 Allium cepa | reverse complement strand
CAACCTCCAGCCACCCTCCAGGCCTTCCCCACATCGCCGACCATCACCAGACTTGGTCACGATCACCAGCATCCACCACAATAGCTCAGATCAAAATCGAGTAACCTAATCAAAACCTAGAAATAAGTGCAGTCGGCCCTGACCCAAACCTGTCAACACGTCGCGCACACGTCACCGACCACCTGAACATCAACCACTCCGGCCACGAACTCGTCAACACTTCCTCCTCCATCCCTTAAAAGCACGCAACCCTAGATCGTCAGAGGACCACACACGAATCAAAATAAGCATCCCACCTAATACTAGGGTTATGAAAAACATATGCTCACCGCCGCCGCCTCGATGAACTGAAACAGCTCCAGTTATTTTTCCCACCACCTACGTAGGCTTCTCTACCTCCATGAGCAAGCCCGACCCTTCAAGAACAACACGTCGCTAGAAATTTGTCAAAATATCTATTTTGATCATCTTCAAACTACTATTACAGCATCCCACTAAAATTTACCAAATACATCTTAAAAATCATGGTTTTAAGTAAGGATTCTAACTATATACTTAAAACAATGTTTTATTAAATTCGAAAATTTTGAATTTTAAGTTCCTTCAGTAAAAAAAATATTTTCCATGTTATATACCTTTACACTTAGCAAAACTATTTTTATATTCTCATTCACACCTATATAGAGCTATTTTGTTTAGGATCCAATGGCTAATACAAATTAGAAAGCAAGTCATTGAATTTCTTAATTGGTGATCAATATTTTGGAACTAGACAGAGAAGGAGATACATAGCCCAACACTTCAAATTTCAAATACAAATGCTCCCAGTATTGAAATAAAATGATGACTAAGTATCAGGTTAAACACAAGTCATTCACTGAATAAAATACTTAAGCTTCAAGTCATGTTGTTTACTCACCTTGGTAGGAAAGAACAGAGCCTGGAATTGTTGAACAGAGAAGCAAAATACTTTGCATGCTTTTGATTCAGTTTTGATTGCTTTGAATCTACTTGAGTTGAAACTGAACCTGATCTTGATTCACTTGAGTTATTCTTATCTTTGAACTAAAGTTGAGTGGATCCTGTCTTTGATTTTTTTTTTTTCCTGATTCTGGAAACTTTTGCATTTGGTTGTAGTTAAGAAGATGGACAGAGCTTGAATTCTTTTGTTTAGGTTTAAAGATGATATTCACTTCATTTTTTTCTCAGTTCGAATGAATGACTGAGATGAAAAGGCTTCGTATCTAAAAGTGTTACAGAGTATTATAATTCTTTGTACAGGTTGATTATTATTTTATACAAGGTGATGTTACCTTCTCTTTGTACTATAAGCATGGTTGAAGATGCTTTCATTTCTTTTTTTACTCGGCTGATGATTTCTTTTGTATGCTAGAGGTATTTGCATTTAATGCATGTGTACATTCATCTTTTGCCATACTTACTTTTTTTTATTTCCACTATGCTAAATTTGATTTCGGCTGAGATGTTGTATTTTATACTTGCTTTTATTTGTTTATAGGTTGAGATGATGTATGCATACCTTGTTTGTTTTGTATAAGTATGCACATATGTACTTGTGCTTATATAAAATCCATTTGATTTTATCGATTTGCAGTTTTTGTGTTTCATCCCTCTTGCATTGTTTTAAATGTAATATTATTCTAGTTTACCTGCATTGCTTCAAATTTGTTTACAACAAATCCACTTTGTTTTATTATTTTATTTACAACCTATGTCATTTGTTTTGTAGATATTTCTTTGTCTTTTGTTTGTATGTATTTAGTGTCTTTACTTTTGTTAAATATATGTTTACTGCCTTCATGCTATTGGCTTGTTACTTTAAAATTATAAATGAAATTCTATAACTATTATGTTGTTATAATTTTAACTATGCGTATTTATTTATTTTATAACATTTATTTTTGATAGCTTAAACAATTCTAGAATTATTTACCATATTCATTTCATATTTTATAAAATTATAATTTATTTGAAATGTTTTGTTTTAACCTTATATCAAAATCCAAATACAAAAATTATTTTCTGAGATATTTGCTTTTAAGTCCCAAATTAAATTTCCAATCTATTTCATATACAAGTGTTCAAATATCCAGATTAATTTCAATTAATCCTTAATTTAACTAACATTATATATAAATTTTCAATCAATTCATGATTTTTATTCAAAAATGAAATTAATTGTTGAATTAAAATAAATTAAAACTCCGGATCGTTACAGACTTCCCCCCTTAAAAAAAATTCGTCCTCGAAATTCGCAGGCACGAAAATAACAAAGATAGAGAAAAGATAGATAAATATCTTTCCAGATCAACTAGGTATGAATTCTGCATTTGGCTTACTAAATCTGAATATCAACAATATGAGAACAGACTCATACAATACTACATAGGATACTCGGGTCATTAAATTCTACGAAATATGAAAAGCACTAGTTAGTTCGAAGGGATAACTAACCGTCCGTAAAATATATCGAGATCCAAACAATAGATAAAAGGATTTTTATTTTCCACAACTTCCAAATACTCGATATGAATTCCAAATTCAAGTCGGAATATCTCAAAATATATACCAATTTGTCCCTCTTCGGACTTCGATCAACCTAAAAAATTATAATAGAATTTCAAATTTGGTTTTAAACGAAATCGTTTTATCGATACAATTCAAATTTATCCTTCATATTCCATTAATCGATTTAACTCAACTTAAAATTTCCAATTTATTCAGAATTTCCAATTTTCAAATTTCAGATTTATTAAAGTTTAAATCAAAACTGATGAGAAATCGATGAAACACAAAGTAAGAATTTTCTACAACGATTCGTAGGGCATCATCACATCGAAACTTCTTTCTGGAGCTGTCACGAAGCAAACAAAAGAATTTGGCAACGAATCAAAGAAAATTGATAGAGAAAGATTGTTTCCACTGTTGCAGGGTATTGACCATTTATAGTCGTATTTCCCTGTCCCCTATCTTGTTCTCTTCTTGCACTCATATTTACTATCGGTGGATAATAAGAGAATTTACTGAGACATTCGAACGGATATCTTAGGGATATACTCATTCTAAGGTTTACTTCACCCTATCTCTAATAAGCTACTTAATGTGTTATACTCCTGAGCTAAAGTTTTACCTTAGCTCTGATACCACATGTAACGAGTAGGGATTTTTCACGCTCGAAAATCGACATCCATACTTTACATCGTACTCGAATGCCGTAGATTCGACCGTTCAAATCCGAGTCGTCGGAGCTTATAACACAATTAAGTAAACAACACGGCGAAATAAAAGAATAATACATTGATATACAGCTTTGATACAATATCTGATACAATGAATATCAATATATATCAGAGATATGATACAAGAAATAGCAGTGGAAAAGGAAAATAGATAACATCTAGCAGCGGAACAATATAACTCAAGATAGTCTTCAAAAGAGAACTCCAGCAGCAGCAGCTCGTTTCAACATCACGATACGCAAAGACAAGCAAGTCTCGTCCACATCCAAAGACTGAACCAGCTCCAGATAATTCACTGAACCTAACTATCTGAAAAACCCAACTCTAGACTGCTCGTTAGAAAATTTTGACCACCCAGAGTTTAGGAAAGAAACAATAATCTCCGGATCAGTCATGGGACTGGTGTGAGCAACAAAAACAGTTTATCTTTAAAAACAAACAAAGAAATATTTTAAAATAGATTCGCAATGCTTTTTAGAAATGAGACTACCATAAAGCCTCCCGCACACGCACACACACAATGCAAACGCAGAATCGGAGGAGATTTCTCCTTATGATAGTCAAAGATGCTTGATACGCATTAAAAAGAAACATTTGATACTATTACTAGTGCATAGTGTAGTAAAAAATCATTTCGAAAGTAAAGATATAAATCTTAGCCAGCATAGGCATTACGCACTTATGCCTACTATAGCTACCATGTTCAATAGCAGGTTACCGCCACATTCCATGGCAGGTTATACAATTGCAATCGTAAAAGTTCGTATTGGATGAATGGATTTCCAACAAATGGTCGGGCCAAGGAACTTCACATTGCCACATGGAAACGCCTCTGGAAGGACGCCCCGAGCATCCCAACTGGATCTCTGCCAAATAAGGCCGGCTACCCCCCTTCCCGGGGAATATACAAAACCTCAGATATGCCACCCCCGGTCCTTTGGGACCTTTATACGAGGCGCCTCTTAACCAACAACCACACAGAAATAAATATAGTGTGTCCACATGAGTAAGTATCAGGGCTCCATACCATGACACTACCCTTTTCCAAAAGGAATGGTCATACCCTAGGGAAGCTACCCCTGAAACCTTGCCACAGAATTCCTGTTTCGACCATTACCGGTTTGTGAGGCTCGACGAAGTCTCGTCCACAAAGCTACACTTTTTACAAAAGCCACGCTTTGATCAACAAATGATCAGCAGCACTCAGCATGTCACATTACCAAGTTGGGAACATACCCCTGATAACCTTCAACTACATAACCTCTGAGCTCGTATGTCTCAGAGAAGGGTGTTAATGCTAAGAGAATAAATTCTCCGCCACCAACAGAAATGTATTTGAAAGAAATCTTCTTTATATCTCAAAACGTAATGTCAGACATACAATCTATACAAGTCTGTTCTGGATTTAGAGCAGAACCTAAGGCACTTCCAAAGAAGCCCTTGCAATCCGGGTATTCACAATCCCGATCGGACTTCCCATCACTTAGGGAATCTCTATACCGGAGCAATTCAGTGCAGAGACAATCGATAGGTCATCCTATCGTTCTCGCAAATACCCGGTCTTCTCCACCGGTCTTCTAATGCTATCCATAACGACGTATCACATATTCGGAATGGGTTATACGACCCAAAGGTCCTTTCCCTGCTAATCCGAAGAGTGAGCGCAACATTAAAACATATGGATATGGGATTTTAATTAAGTCACAACTTAATAATTCAAAACTTTCTTTCAAATGGTTTAAACAAATTACCATTTTCAAATCTTTTGAACAAAAGATTTATTTCACTAAGTTCACCCATTTTCACAAAGATTCATTCCCGGATTTCAAAACAATTTCATCTCAATTGGATTAATTCATTTAAATCTTTAAATCAAGATTTTATCTTAAAGCTTTCAAACAGTTTCGATAACTTGGGAAATCATTTTCATTTTTAACTTGAAATCCTTTTTAACACAATTTGGAAGTTCACTTCCAATATGAAAGCTTTTATTATTTGAAAACAAATAATTTTTGTTTCAGAAAGATCAAATTTTATTTACACGAGTTAAAGCCTTTGAATTTAAATTCAAATTTCCAAATCAATACCCTTAAAATAGTTTAACCCATATAAACTCACTTATAAGTTGAATAGCCTTTTTAAACGCTAGTTTCCAAATCATAAAATTCAATTTCAAATATTGAATTTAAATTTAAATCAAAATATTTTAAATTTCGAAACTCAATCATGTTATTCAAAATAAATTTCATCTTTGAAATTCTATTCCAAAAGCTTTTCACTTTAACCCAATCTCATTTTCGAAACATTTGAATTTAAATATTCAATTTTGTAAATCATTTCAAAATCCGTGACTTAATCGATTTCCTCGTGAAATCCATATTTGTGTGTGTATAAGTGTGGTCCAGGGTTTAACACAATAGTGCAACATCATTCAATCCTCATAGATCAAAACACAGAAATATAGTTGATAAGCGACATAAAGTATAACGCTTATCTTCCATTCACAATTCACATATAATATGCAGATGTATCATCAATAAATGAATAAAATACTCAGTTCAATCCACAAAACAAAATGTCACAGATCAGTTAGGGCAATCAATTCAAGGCATCACATATAATACGATAATTCAATTTAATTACTTATGAATAAAGTATCCAACCTTGATTAATTAATTACAAATCATTTGATATAAATTAATTAATCAATCACCTTAATTAATTACATCAATCAATCAATTCCTTAATTACTCATTAAATAAATTAATTATCCCATAATTAATTATCCCCATTAATTTCACTAAGTAAATTCACCTATCCAATTATCAAATATTTTTCTTAAATTAATTAAACTAAATAATTTAACTTTAATTAATCAATTTATCCAAAATTAATTACAATAAGTGATTAATCTTTAATTACTTTCATTAAGTAATTACATTTAAGCAATTTATAATTGATTATCTAAATTAATAAATCCAATTAATTAATAACATTAATCACTTTAATAATCCTTAGTTAATTATCTTTATTAACTAATAATATTTCTTAATTACTTTCTTAAGAAATTATCTTAGATTAATTCATTATTAATCATTTCTAGTTATAAATTAATCCAAATTATTTATTTATAAATTATATAAATCATTCTTTAATTACCATATTAATTTAATCATTGTATTACCTTAATTATCTCTAAGATAATAATTTCTTTATTAATGATTTCATTAATCATTTAAGTGTAATTTAAACATTACACTTTTAGATTTAAATTTAAATTCCATTTGAATTTAAGATTCAAAATGAACTTATATTTAAATAATAACCAATTTAAAATTTCAATTTAAAATTCTTAAAAATAAATGTAAATAACATTTATTACTTATGTAAGAGAAAGCTCTTAAAACTAATCTACTTAATTTTTATGAAAAAATTAAGCTTTCAAATTTCATTAAATTTTTAACTTACAATTTTTTTTAAAACCATTTAATTCAAATTTTGATTTAAAAACCAAATTCCATTTTTTTAAAACTTTAAGATTCTAAGTTCATTTGAATCTAGCTAAACCGGATTTAAACTTAGTTTAAATCTATTTCACAAATTTAAATTCCATTTAAATTTGCTTAAATTCAAATTTCAGTCAGGTTTACAAAAAAAACTGTAACCAGGCTAAACTGACTCGAGACAAACCCATTTTGCTTCGAGTCCATCCCCTACCTGCTTCGAGCAAAATGCAGGAATCACTCGAGTGAAACTCGAGTCCATTTTCCTTGCTTCAACCCAAATCGTTTTACCCAGAACCAAGAAGATCGTGCATGGTGCACGTGCACGTGCACCGTGGCTTTGACAACCTCCAGCCACCCTCCAGGCCTTCCCCACATCACCGACCATCACCAGACTTGGTCACGATCACCAGCATCCATCACAATAGCTCAGATCAAAATCGAGTAGCCTAATCAAAACCTGGAAACAAGTGCAGTCGCCCCTAACCCAAACCGGTCAACACGTCGCGCACACTTCACAGACCACCGGAACATCAACCACTTCGGCCACGAACTCGTCAACACTTCCTCCTCCATCCCTTAAAAGCACGCACAGCTCGATCGTTAGAGGGCCACACACGAATCGAAATAAGCATCCCACCTAATACTAGGGTTACGAAAAACAAATGCTCACCGCCGCCGCCTCGATGAACTGAAACAACACCAGTTATTTTTCCCACCACCTACGTAGGCTTCTCTACCTCCATAAGCAAGCCCGACCCTTCTAGAACAACATGTCGCTGGAAATTTATCAAAATATCTATTTTGATCATCTTCAAACTACTATTACAACATCCCACTAAAAATTACCAAATACATCTTAAAAATCATGGTTTAAGTAAGGATTCTAACTATATACTTAAAACAATGTTTTATTAAATTCGAAAATTTTGAATTTTAAAGTTCCTTGAGTAAAAAAAAATATTTTCCATGTTATATACCTTTACACTTAGCAAAACTATTTTTATATTCTCATTCATACCTATATAGAGCTATTTTGTTTAGGATCCAATGGCTAATACAAATTAGAAAGCAAGTCATTGAATTTCTTAATTGGTGATCAATATTTTGGAACTAGACAGAGAAGGAGATACATAGCCCATCACTTCAAATTTCAAATACAAATGCTCCCAGTATTGAAATAAAATGATAACTAAGTATCAGGTTAAACACAAGTCATTCACTGAATAAAATACTTAAGCTTTAATGTCATGTTGTTTACTCACCTTGGTAGGAAAGAACAGAGCCTGGAATTGTTGAACAGAGAAGCAAAATACTTTGCATGCTTTTGATTCAGTTTTGATTGCTTTGAATCTACTTGAGTTGAAATTGAACCTGATCTTGATTCACTTGAGTTATTCTTATCTTTGAACTGAAGTTGAGTGGATCCTGGCTTTGATTTTTATTTTATTTTATTTTTTTCCTGATTCTGGAAACTTTTGCATTTGGTTGTAGTTAAGAAGATGGACAGAGCTTGAATTCTTTTGTTTAAGTTTAAAGATGATATTCACTTCATTTTTTTTCTCAGTTCGAATGAATGACTGAGATGAAAAGGCTTGGTATCTAAAAGTGTTACAGGGTATTATAATTCTTTGTACAGGTTGATTATTATTTTATACAAGGTGATGTTACCTTCTCTTTGTACTATAAGCATGGTTGAAGATGCTTTCATTTCTTTTTTTACTCGGCTGATGATTTCTTTTGTATGCTAGAGGTATTTGCATTTAATGCATGTGTACATTGATCTTCTGCCATACTTACTTTTTTTATTTCCTCTATGCTAAATTTGATTTTTGCTGAGATGTTGTACTTTATACTTGCTTTTATTTGTTTATAGGTTGAGATGATGTATGTATACCTTGTTTGTTTTGTATAAGTATGCACATATGTACTTGTGCTTATATAAAATCCATTTGATTTTATCGATTTGCAGTTTTTGTGTTTCATCCCTCTTGCATTGTTTTAAATGTAATATTATTCTAGTTTACCTGCATTGCTTCAAATTTGTTTACAACAAATCCACTTTGTTTTATTATTTTATTTACAACCTATGTCATTTGTTTTGTAGAAATTTCTTTGTCTTTTGTTTGTATGTATTTAGTGTCTTTACTTTTGTTAAATATATGTTTACCGCCTTCATGCTTTTGGCTTGTTACTTTAAAATTATAAATGAAATTCTATAACTATTATGTTGTTATAATTTTAACTATGCGTATTTATTTATTTTATAACATTTATTTTCGATAGCTTAAACAATTCTAGAATTATTTACCTTATTCATTTCATATTTTATAAAATTATAATTTATTTGAAATGTTTTGTTTTAACCTTATTTCAAAATCCAAATACAAAAATTATTTTCTAAGATATTTGCTTTTAAATCCCAAATTGAATTTCCAATCTATTTTATATACAATTGTTCAAATATCCAGATTAATTTCAATTAATCCTTAATTTAACTAACATTATATATAAATTTTCAATCAATTCACGATTTTTATTCAAAAATGAAATTAATTGTCGAATTAAGATAAATTAAAACTCGGGATCGTTACAATCACCCTCAGGATTAGTAGCGAGTAGCCCTTGCACTTCACTGCTCTATCTTCGGCTCATTTCGGACTCTTCGAAACAACGTTCTCTATTTCCCAGTAAACTCAACCCCAGTTCTTTAGGAAATACACCGACGAAATACAAGATCGGAGTTCACCTCCTAACCGTTAGTGTACGGGTTTCCTTATAATTCGTCCTAGAGAACAAACGAGTTTATACGTACGGTATAGCACCTCGATCGGTAACCGTACTATATAATTCTCGAGTCTCCTCTAGATATTTCCAAAGTCAGGTTTTGTCCAATTTTGATAGTCGGTTATTTAACTACCAAAGCAATTAATCAACACAACAAAGTTATTTCCCATTGCAACCGTTAAACCTTGTTCAAATCCAAGTGAGTTACCATTTACTTAAGAAAGCTTATTTTATTTGAAAAATATATAAAACTGTTTCCTTTCAAATCATACTTATAATTTTCCAAATATTATTTCAAGTTTAATAAATAAATTATTCTTCATAAAAGTTATTATAATTTATTATTTAAACTACTTTTATTAAAGAGATTTTAATTTGAAGAAAATATGCTTAAATATTAATAAAAATTATCCTTTAAAGTGTCATTACAAAATGAGTAAATACTTGAAACAATTTAAAAATTATAACTTAAAAAGATTTTCAAAGGTAGAAATAAATAACTACTTTCAATATTCCAAATATTGATCAATCTTAAAAACATTTCTAAAAATAATATTATTATTTTATTTTATTTTTAAAACAAAACTAATTTCACAATTCAATCCAAATCGAACAAGGCTTATCAATCCAAACGGTACTTATCAATTCACATTCCATAATTCACAATCACAGACATTCAAATCAATCATCTTCCTTAGATCGATTCACAATATATTCTCTATATAATTAACAGGCACATAACAGATATATGCAAGAACAACAGATTAGAGATTATCATTACTAGAACAATTGTTCAGACACAATCAGATCAATAGCTTACACCCTACACAACAATTAGATGAATTATACAACAGAATGGTGTCAGTTTCCGCTGTCCGAAATGTCATCTAGTTTAAACAATCTAAATAAATACAACTAATCAATTGGGAACATCTCAACTGTTGGCCATAAAATTGTTAAATTGCATTCATTCCCGATTGATAATTAGATCCTATCTAAACAGGCTTATACAATTTCACATATTAACTTCACAATGGATCGTACGACGACGTAACATTCGTCGATACGAACCATTCATTCCATAACACTTTATTTATGAAATGATTATAATATAATATAACTTATGGACTCGAATTCACTTCAAAGTATAAGCATTTATTTCCCTTTATTTTTTTCAATTATATTTCACTTTTAAATTAATCATCCTTGATTAATTATTTTCCAATTACATTAAGTAATTAATTTTTAATTAATTACACAAATTAATTATTCTTAACCATTTACAACAATTAACCTTTAATTGCTTTATTAATTACATAATCCCTTAATTAATTATAATTAATTATTTGATAATCATTTATATTGATTAATTATTCCTTAACTAATCAACCCTTAATCCCCTCATTGATTATTATAAATTAAAAATCTTTAAGCACTTGATTAATTCAAAGCTCAGTTATAATGATCTTCTAAATCATCTTCACTTTACTCAAATTATTCAAATAAACTTAAGTAAAAGAATTTTATCTTTTAAGTTAAATCAAATACTGATAACAATTTTACTTAAAGAACTATAATTAAGTATTAATATAGACAATTTGTTATTATTAAAACCCATTGTTTTTAATTAAATCTTAAATAATATTTAAGATCAAAGATGTTGTTTAAAGAATTCACATATATCATCATACTTATTAAAATGTGGGAAAAATAATATGAATTTAAAACTTTATATATCATATTATTTAAAATAATAAACTTAAATAAACATTACAATAAAAAAGTGGATTTGTTCAAAACGTATACTTTGATTCACTCACTTATTCCATGCTTGTTATATGCTTTTGGAAACAAATGGTTATGATTTAATTTTACTTCATAAAAATTTTCTTTATTAACAAAGCTTGTTAAAAATAAACCACATAACATCGGTTCGAGGTCCATGACCAAAATAACCGAACCTATTCTATCACAACACCAATGGGCCAAATCCCAATATAAACAAACAGTACGAACCCGCTTCTCCCAATCTCTTATTCTCTCTATTCCCAGAAACCAGAATAGCATCTCCAAACAGATGAAAATCCGATGCCATGAACCCAACGAGACCATCTTCGATCATCTCGAAGACTACCCTCCTGAACAACGACAACATGAACAAACACAACCCGAATCGAACCCTCCTTCTCACCTTCCAAATCCCACCATGACCTGGATCATGTGCACGCGGTGCACACGCACAAATGCTCCGATGCCTATTCCAACATCGCGAATCCCTGGGTCGATGTCTTTTCCCCTTCTGGTCCCCATCGTCACCTTGACGACGACTCGAATCCACTCCCTCGAAAAACACCCCTTCAATTCGAACCATCGGAAAACCCAAGTTCGGTTTCCATCGAACTGCTCTCAACTTCCCCCACCGATCGACACAACTTACCCACCGATGGTAAGTTCTTCTCCGACGCTTCCTTCCTGCCAAATCTCGAAGGACTCGGCTGTGTCCTTTCTTCTCAGATTGCTCACGTTTACAGGCCTCCCATCGCCACCTCAAACCCTACAATCCATTTACCTACCTAATCAAAAGCCAAATCGAACAAACGACCACGGTCACCACCTTCCCCAAGTCACCCAGCACCCTCCAGTCCTGGCCGCACCACCCCACGGCGATGAAAGCCGAAAATTAATTTTTGAACAGAAAAAGTTCATCCCCAAATTTCTTTCAAACTAGGCTGTTAAAAATCACAATTCAACCTCTAAAAATCCTATTTCTAACAGGGAAACCAACATGCATGCTTGAATCTTTGATTCAAATATATTGAAATTTCACAAAAATACGATTTTTGCTGTAAAAAGAACCCCAAGCTAACTACACAGCATAAGTAATTCATTAACCAATTTTAACTTAAACTATTCTAGTAAATAAGCATATTTCTAGTTCACAAAATTTTCGAATTCAAACTAGATCAAAAGATATGGGTTTTAGAAGTGAAGATAAACATAATAATCACTATCAACAGAGCATGCATGTTATTTTCAATTTGAAACCAACAGTTTCTCACCTTGAACATCTTGGTTCCAGATGTTTTTAAAACTTGAAGATTCGAAAAGTTGAAATCGTGTTTTTGAATCCCTGAGCTTGAATCTAACAGAGAATTTTTCTGTCTTCTTATTGTAGAATATCAGAGTGTTGTTATTCTTCTTTTTATTTTTATGTACTGATACTTAAAAATGTTAACAGAGATATTCTTTAGCTACTGATTGAAAATATTTGAACAGAGGACTTTCTCTTTTTTTTAAGTTACTTGTATAAATTTTCAGACAACAGTCCAGACAATAGATATATATACACAATTTTGTAATATCAATGTTAGATAGAAATGACTTTTGGAGGCTGAAGTAATGTTTTCTAAGCAGAGAGAACTTTGAAAAGAAACTTGAATAATTATGTTGGATTTCCAGATTTTAAAGTGCCAAATGTTAGTTTGTTTTACTGATACAATTACTCAAACATTTACCCATTGTTTAAATTTGTTAAAACTATTTCCAGGTTTGTTAATCTGTGTTTATTTAACAGTAAATAGTTTACAACCTTTTCTTTTAATGTGTATTAATATAAAACATACAAAAATAGAACATAGGCAAGTGTAATTCAGGAATTTAAACAGCCTATTAATATCATGGTCAAAGTAGTGTTGACTTATACATTTTAAACTAAAATGTAAGTGAGAACTATTTTGAAATAATACTTAAATTAAATTTAACATTTGGAAATTAATAATTATTATATATAAAATCAGTCAAGACCTTCAATTAAATTTAAAGGTTTAACAATTTATTTTCCCTTATTTATTTTCACATATAACCATAAAACATTTAAAGTGTATATATATATATATATAAGTGTATTTATAAGTTAAACAACCCATAATTATATTGACAAAGTAGCATTGCATTTGTCGCTAACATATTTTGAAATAAAGGTGAGAAAAATTAAAATAACTCCTTTGTTAATATACGTAGACATATATGTGTAAATAGTTCCTACTGTTATTCAAGTGATTTTATACACATCAATTTATAACATTTTTCTCAATTAAATATTATAAATTTTTCTTTTAACTTATCATAACATATATATAAAAATTTCTTATTTAAAGTACATATATTTTTAAGAAATTTAAAATTATTTTATTCAATATAAACAATATTGTTTGTATATACCAAATCAAAGTATAACACTTTCACTTCATTAAGAATTTTCATCTAGTTTTATTACATAAAAATTTATCATCTTATATATGAAAATAATGGATTTTCAATAAATTTAAATTTCCTATTATATTTCAACTTTAGAATAAACATACATATTTATCGTTGAAACAAATACATATATTAAATCTAAACAATATGTGCATATTTTACTTTAAAACAAAATGTATATTTAAGAAATTTTATTTAAATCAACTTAATAATTTAATATAGTTTTCAAAACCCAAGTTATATTGATTTTAGAAATTTTTTATAAAATGATTAATCATAGATTAATGGAAATATTGTATATTAAAATACAATATCATTGAATATTATAAATAATTTTCACAACTCGGGATGTCCAAAATCCCGGGTCATTACAATTTTATTTTTCAATTAAATCATACATTTAAATTTTCGCAAATATACAATACTATTCTATTTAATTTTATTTTCAAATGGATTTACACAAATTATTATATGAATATAATCTATAATTTTTAGGTTATTGTTTTACACTTTGATGGTTGGTCATCCTATTTTCCATTACAAACAAAGTAGTAATTTTATTTTGAAAATCATTTTATTTTAGACGATTCAACAAAATTTCGGCAGCACTTCCCCTTTATTCCCTGTATCGTACACATATGTGTATACATAGAGAACAAAAAGAAAGTGATGCCGAAATTTTGTGAACTGTTTAAAATAAAATGATTTGCAAAATATAATTACTACAGTGTTTGTAATTTGTCAAATTCAGGGACAAATCCGCTAAATATTGTATCATACGAATATAAATTTCCCTTCCGTGATAAAAACTAATATCCATACAATAATCATATATAATATTTGTCGAATGGGCCAAAAAATATCTAAGGGATATACAAAAAGTAAAGATTATTATACAACAATTTAACAATAATTTATTTACATTCTAAAAAACACATACACTAAATCGTCATTTTCGTCATCTTGAAAACGCATGCACCAAATTTTTGAGCATCGACTGTAATTAATCCAGATTAGCCCTAATGTGCGTATGCACTAATTAATCAATGCATATACACCAACTAATGCACATATACACTAAACAAAAATTTTCTCTCAATATTCCAATGATAAAAAATTATGATAACTACCTAATTAGCATTCAGTAGGGTATACCAAACACTCAATGAGGTATTATACAACTATAACAACAAATTAACCCAAATTTAACAAATCAAAATTAATTAGGATTTAGAAATACAACCTAATTGGAGATTGATGACAGGGCAAGGCTTGTTGAGATTATAGAATGATGAAGTTGGAGAAGCTCGGGTAGGCACGAAGCTAGCTGACGATGGAGAGGAGGTGGTGGTAGGGTTTTGGTTTTGATTTGGAGGAAATTCGAAATGAAGTAGCAGCTCTCGGCCAGGTGGCCTGTATGCGCAATAATTTTAGATGGATAGCAATGACCGTCGATGGATTAGCTGTTTTGGTTTTTGACGGCTAACGACGACTATTATGTTTTGTTTACGAAAATGCCACGGAGTTCGACAGTCATCGTTAGCTGTGGGAAACAGCCGTCGACAGCCATCGGAAGCCTCCGTCGCTATTCCTTGTTGTTCTTGTAGTGAAAATTTTATTTCCTAAAATGATAAATTTTTTATTTCATTTTATTGATTTCATAAGCAAATTAGTGTGTAAAAAAATTTGAACAACTTACGACGGTTAAAAAGCTGTTTATTGATAAAATGATTTTCAATCACATTATCGATATTTTTTTCAAAGTATTTATTTTTGTAAACATTTTTCTAAAACAAGTTTGCCAACACACTTATGACACAAAAGGGGGTTAAAAGGCTTATGAAATCATGTTAATAACATTAAATCCAAGATTCAAATATTTAAATAATTTAGATATTAAAATACAAAGTGCCCAAGATACTAGGTCAGTACAACAAGTACCTTTTAAAAGTCCCTCTCATATGATTTTAGAGACTTTGCCAGGGATTGGAAGAGAAGATAGTATAGGTGATAAGAAAATGATACGGTGAGAGTTGTTCTAATCTACTCCAGTTTTTATCGTTTAAAAATACTAAAGAATGTTTAGAAATAATGTAAATAATATTTTTGAAAAAGAAATGGCTTAAAACAAGAACTTAATAAATGGTTTGAGTTAAAAATCCTAATTTTTAAGAACAAGTTGAAAAAAGTCTTTAAAAGGAAAAGAACCTTTAAAAATTTAATCACGGTTTTAAAACTAAGACACTAAGTTATTTTTAATTTACAAAAAAGTTTTTGAGTTGTACTTTTAAAGATAAAAGTTCTAGGATTAAATACTTGAAAATTTTTATGTTATAATTTTTGAAGAAAATTAGCAAAGACCAAATAAACTTTTTAAATATGGAGTAAATAGAAATGACTGCCTAGGTAAGGCAGGGTAAAAGATAAGGCTATAAAGAACATAGCGATGACTACACACAGAATATCAATAAAAACCCCTATAAAGTGTAAGGAATATTGGTGGGAACCTAGAAATATTTTTTCAAACATGTGTGCAAGCCATAAGAAGAACCTACAAAGGATTGATATATGGTATCAAAGTACAAATTCGAGAGTATGCTAGCATGAGTATCGAAGATGATGTAGCGACCTAATTTTAGCTAACATTATTTAAACATTTAATTTAATTAAATAAAATAATGTAAAAGGTTAGAGGAATTGAGATTTAATAATTAAACTTGAGTCATGCCTTAATCAATATATTAATGAAGGGAATCAGACATAGGTTAGAAGGAGAGTTATGATAAGGGTAAAATATAAAGAGTCTTTATTCTTACACCCTAAACCCTTCCATTCTCTCCACTTCCTCATTCATTCTACATTGATAAACTAAACAAAAATAGTACTTAATTCTGCCGACAATTACAAGGAAGGAAAACAAGAGATTAAAAGGAAAAACTTAGGAAATCAATCTCAATCCAAATGTTAACACCTTAATCCAAATGAAGGTGAATAATTAGTTTACATCTCTATTTTTTATGAATGATTTTGGTTTAAAGGTAAACCCATTTCTTTTGCTAGTATATGTCATGTTTAGTGTTTAAAAGATAATATATGCTATGTTGATGATTTATAGTTTAAATACGATTTATTGTATTATGTTTGAGTTAGAAAACCATTCATATGACATTCGATTGACTTGAGATTTTGATATGATGTAAGAATCATTATTTTATAAGTGAGTTTCAAGTTTATAATTTTCCAAGTTAATATGGATTTATGGTGAATTTTCTAAGTTTAGAAAATAAATAATTTGTTTTTAAATATTTTAAATGGTTAAAATATGTTTTCGGCCCAAAAAAAGTTGGACATGTGGAAGAAAATGATTAAATTGATTTAATTTGATTTTCGTGGATGTTTCTTATGATTTTCGGAGTCTCAAAGAAATTATTTTAAGTAAAAAGGGCTTTTTTACTTAACTAAAATGGGTTAGAGTATAAACTTATTTAATATTTAAATTTCTAACTTGCGAAAGTAAATTTCAGAAAGAAATTGGTAAAGCAATTGTCAACCAATCACGTTTTGACAAATAATGAAAGTTAGGTGAAAAAGATTTACTTTATAAAGCATAAAATCAGTTTTGCACTAACTTACACTTTCGCCACTTCCATATGCCTGCTTCCTCCACCATATAATCGCTTTTATCCTTCCGATACCATCGACACCTATACACATGATAACATGCATCTTGGTATGTAGTGTATTGAGTTTGGACGGAAGGAAATTGAGTGTGAAGGCATGCTTACAGAGAGGAGAAAGCCGTCTTTTTCCAATTCTTACGACGCTATGGTTTCGCCTTGTTTAAATAATGGTCACGGAGGGGTATGCTGCCGCATCAATCCCTTCGTCACTATGTTAGCTACTGCATTAATACCTTTCGCCTTAGTTAGAGGCCACTTTTTACAACCTTTAAATAATGCATGCAAAAGGTGAAACTTTCAGCTTCGTACCTTTCACTAATATGGAAGCCGCCTTCCCCAATGTTTCCGAAAGGATTAACTTGGCCGCTTTTACAATTACTTTCGGAGGTAATGGTTTCGAAAGGATAGCTTTGAAACTATCCTCTTCTCCAATTCTTTTACTTGAGACCAATGCTTTCGAAACTAATGCTTTCGCCCCTCTTCCCTTTGACCCTTAATTTTTATTAATTGTTGAACTCAATGATTTTGAAAGGGATGCTTTCAATGATTTTGATAGAGGCTATTTAAGGTTTTCAACAATGGTTTCAAAGGTATTGGTTTGGTTTTATAGTTAATGTTTTCTAAGATAAAAGGGCTTTAACTTATTTTAAAGAATTGATAACCCTATTGATTTTAGGTTTTTATCAACATTTTTTTGTATAAAGCATATGTAATGGCATAAGTATTTTGAGTAAAGCAAAGAGTATGATTTCCTTGTTTTAAAAAGATATGATTTCAAGTGTTAAATCATTTGTAAAGATTATTTTCAAGGAAATGAAATTTAAATAGTGTGGTCAGCCTAGATATTTGCTAAAAGAATGTCCCGGATATTAGAAGACTATAGGACTGGCATGGCGTCATGCCTTATACTTTAGCTAGCAGCCCCTAGCTAATATAAGTCCAAAATTTCAGTGTGTAGAGCTTTGTCAAGGTAGGACTAAAATTTTGTTACGCACAGAAAGGAATACATAGAGTAGAGCTATATTACTGTGAGCCCGCAAAACCATTAGGATCAGTTGACCCTAGGAGAAGTTAAGAACGGACCGTCTTGTATTGTTTTTAATGGAAGTTAGAATATTTATTATGTCTAGTAGGCATGAGTCAGCCAGTTGTTAATTGTCAGCCAGATAAAACTAAAATGTTCAGACGGATAGTTCATTGATCACCTAATTTATATGCATATATGTTATTCATATTGTTGTTATAATCAGTTTGATTGCAAGATTTTGATTTGCAAAAGATATGCTTTTAAAAGGATATTAGTGAGGGGAACCCCGTTCCACTAACCTACCTGGTCTCACTTACTATCAGTAAACCAAGATGTAATAGAATTATTCACACTATGCTTTATGTCTGACTCGAAGTTTATATTTTCCCTTAAACTTTCGAGTTCTCAAAATTTAGTTTGAGAAAATTGAGACTTAAGGTATTTTAGGATTTAGTAGGCGGCGATAAAATCTTCTGAAGACATGTAGGCAAGGATTAACTATTTAGAAGTCTATCCACTATTATTTCCATTGTGATGTATTTATTGACTGATATGTTTATTTATTACTCTAATCATTCATGGGGGCATCTTCATATGTTGCTCTTGGCATATTTTGTAATAATTGTATTTATCTGAACCTAAGAATCATTTAGGGATTATGTAATTGAACATGAAACATTGATTTTAAATGAAATCAGAAAAGCTGTTGTGAAATCTGCGTTGATTTCATTTCATATTCATGTGCTTCTGATATTATGGATACCATTAACATTGTTGTTACCCGCCTTTTGGACAAGGTCAGGATATCAACATGGCCAAAAAGGGTGGATATCGGAATTGGAGATCGATTGGAAACAAAGCTACGATCAATACCATCAAAATTGGACCAAGCTTCAATCAAGGTGGGATCGATTGGGAATGATAAACAAGGTTCGGGAAGGCTATGCTTCGAATTTCGGGTTAATCGGAGTTCATATGCTTAAGTTATTGATGGAGCAATGTTCATGGAAAACAAGTTCGTATCGATAAAAATGGACTCAACTATTTACTTTGGATCGATAGGTTTCGTATCGATGCAATGCGCATTGATTGGATGGATACGACAAGGCAGGTCGGCACGCTTCGTATCGATCACAGCCTGGATCGATACGAAGGAAGCAAGAGTTGGATGGATACGAACTTGATGGATACCAAGGCATGTGCTTCCCAGAGCGGCATCAGATCGATACGAAGAAAGGTGCAGGTGATGGATATGAAAAATAGCAAGCGCTCATGGGCTATTTCATATCGATCGAAGCGTGAAACTTGGATCGATACGAAGGCTACGGCTATGGATATTGGGACTGATGGATACGTAAATGATGGACACAAGGCAGCAGAACAGGATGGATAAGAAGGTGATCGATATGAATTGATTGATATGAAATCACCAGCCTGCTTGCAAAATCTACCTTGGGTCAATCATAACTCTCAAACTATAGATCCAAATGCTATAAAATTTACACAAAAGCTTTCTTATTCATTCAAGAGTTCACCTGATTGATCTCAACTCAATTGCAGTCGATTTGGATCGATACGAAGACATCATGGATCGATCGGAGATAGATCCCAAATAACTCCAGATCGATTTGGTGGGCTTACCTATGCATGAGAATGGGTATTCCGAGTTTTGGGGTAGATATTTCCAGATCTACACCTATAAATAGCATATCATTTCAACTAGAGAGGGATCTTATTTTTCTTTTTTTGGCAAAAACTTTGTCATTTTGGTTATTGACATTCAAAGGATTATAACTGTAACCATAGTATAAAGGAAATAAAAGGATCAATTCAAAGTGGACGTAGGCCAGAGATAGCCGAACCACTATAAATCTTGTGTCTTCTATTTCTTTATTTCGTTTTAATTTTGTTATTTCTTTATTTTTTACTCTCTACACCACTTAGAATCTGAGATATATGACTGGGTACTAAAGATTTGTGTCTAAACACCGTGCTTTCATTACATTCGGGGTTTTTGACTAATTTTGCGCAAACACTTTGGTGCTTTCACTAAGAAATCTAGCATTAAGGGATTTAGAAGCATGGATTTTGGATTTGAAGGCTTAGGAACTTGGATCTGGGATGCCGTGGCTAAGAAATCAACAAGGAGATAGAGAATGGAGAGGAGCCATCATGAAGGAAGTCAGGAGGCTTCCTTGGGAGCTAATCAGACCTCGGTTTTCATCACCAGAGATGAGAAGGAGACGATGTTGGACTACGCAGGAAGGGATGCTGAAAGGCAGGAGGAAATGATGCAGAATCTACTTCGACAGGTTGGACGAGCTAGAGCGCAAAGTTAAGGGAATGGAGTTGCAAGGAATTCTGGAAATGAGGATTATGAAGCTACAACTGCAAGAACAGAGGCAATCCAGAATTTAGACTGAGGAAACGAAACAAACTGGATGCGGGATAGAGTGGAACCATCAAGAGCGGCCCACGGACAAGATTGGCATGCCCCTCGAATCATGTTGGCTCAATTCCAAGAAGGATACTAAGAAGCACTGTGTAGTTTGGCGTTGGTCGTGATATGGATGTTCATCCAGGAGGACAGGTTTCAGGATTCCCTCATGGACTTGGTGGGCAGGTTGGAGATAGAAAACAGAGGATACCACTTGATGACAATGACAGGTTAGCGGACATGATCAGACGGGCTATGAGGGGGGATTGGTGAATAGAGATTTGGAGGATGTGAATAGGAGTCCATTTGCTTCTATTATCAGGCAAGCTAGGAATCCATCAGATGTCAAACTACAAACACTGGAGATGTATGATGGGAGAACGAATCCTGCTGTTCACTTGATAAGGTATATGAGGCATGCGGAAGTGCTAGTGGCATCGGAGGAAGTCATAAACCTCACGATGGCATGGTGTTCGGACAACTGGAAAGCGGCTCTATTGGCACATGGACGGAGTTGATCGAGAGGTTTATGAGGCAATTTCAAGTTCACATCGTGAGACCCAAGAATGTGATGACTTTAATATCAATGAAACAGTGGAAGGGAGAATCATTTAGGGATTTCTTAACTAGATTCAATGCGACAGTGGCTTCAGTGGATCGACCTGATCCGTCGATGGTTTTAATAGTAGCAGTCCTAAGGATTGTAGAAAATTCGGATTTTAAGATATCGTTGGAGCGGGATCCACCGATGGATCTCAGGGAATGTTACCATGAAGTAGAGAGGATTCTATGACAGGAAGATGCGATGGCTAAAAGAGAAGGGAAAGTGGCTGAAGTTTATGCTGCAAAAGGTGGAAGTCCATCAAGGGAGGATTTAAACAAGGACTATAGAGGCAAAAGGAAAATGAATGAATGTGGTAACACATCGAAAAGGCATCGAAGGCAATCTAAATTCTCTTCTTACACGGATTTGACTGATACTCTAAAAAGGATTTACATGGATACTTGAGGGTGCCTCTAGTATCGAAGGCCAGCAAAAAAGGAACCCTCTTAATACGAGCGGGCATCAGAAAAGCATTGCCTATTCCATAAGCTGTGTGGGCACAACACAAATGACTGCAGGCATCTAAAGGATATTATTGAGGAACATGTAAGGAATGGTGAATTACAACAATACATAAGGAATCAAGTTGTGGTAGTTGAATAGGAGCGACCATCACCCACCTCAAATGAAGATAGCACTGGATCTAGGCATAACCATCAGCTTATTGTTAGTTGATTGGATTTATGGCATGGAATAAGTAATAAATCCCGAATTAACGCAGCTAAGTCACTTACACATGTACGGGATCGAGGACGGTCCCTAAGCATGCTCTGAGATGATGATAAACTACGATGCTCGGCTTATGAGATCTTATTTTTTTCTATTTTCCGCAACCTCTGGTTTCTTTTTTAGTACTATGATCATTTAGTTTTCTGGGTTGCAAGGACTCTTATTTTATCAATTGGACTCTATGATGATTGGATTTAAATTAACGTAATAAATACTACAGGTCACACGGTTACGGTCTCGATCGAAGAGACGACGCAATAACTGCGAGTTACGTGTCCCTTCATCGAAGAGCGACGGAATGGACTCGAACACGGAATAAGTCCTCGATAGGAGAGTCGAGGCCAGAGAATATAAGTCCTCGACCGAAGAATCAAGGTCGAAGAATATAAGTCCTCGACCGAAGAGTCGAGGCCATAGAATATAAGCCCATCACTGGAGAGTCGAGGCTAGAGTAGGATAAAGGGTCGATGTGGTCTATGAATTGGACCCAGAGAGGTCCCGGCTTTGGATAAGGGCCCGGAGCAGTCTCGGATTTGGACATCGACCCAGAAAGGTCATGGATTTGGTTATTAGTTGCTGGATATGGACGGATTAGAACTCGGATGGTAGGTTTGGATTGATGGAATTGGCTAATGATTTAGTTATTGGATTCGGAATCTGATATCGACTCGAAGCAGTTGCGGATTTGGATAGGGATATGGCTATGGTTATGGTACTTGGATAGAATGGCCTAATAATGGATTGGATTATGGGTCGGATGACATGGCTATGGATGGAATATGGATTGTGGATGTTGGATTTAAAGCTATTTAAAACCCGTCTTCCTACAACAAGGCATGTTTTGGAGGGAAAATGTTATCCTGCCTTTTAGACAAGGCTGCGATATCAACAAATTGGCCAAAAAGGATGGATATAAAGATTGGAGATCAATTGAAAACATGGCTATGATGGATTCCGTAAAAATTGGACCAAGCTCCAATCAAGGTAAGATCGATTGGGAATGATAAACAAGGTTCGGTGAGGCTACACTTCGAATTTCAGGTCAATCGGAGTTCATATGCTCAAGTTATGGATGGATCAATATTCATGAAAAACAAGTTTGTATCGATATGGTTCGTATTGATCAAAATGGACTCGGCTATTTAATTTGGATAGATAGGTTTCATATCGATGCAATGGGCATCGATTGGATGGATACGGCAAAGCATGTCGACACACTTCGTATCGATCAGCTTGGATCGATATGAAGGAAGCAAGACTTGGATGGATACAGACTTGATGGATATGAAGACGTGTGCTTCCCAGAGCGGCATCAGATCGCTCCAAAGAAAGGTGCAGGGGATGGATACAAAAAGCAGCAAGCACTCATGGGCTATTTTTTATCGATATCATTCGTATCGATCGATACGAAGGAACTGGTCAGGGGAAGGAACGCATTGCGTGGATTGAAGCAAGAAACTCAGATCGATACGAAGGCTACGACTATTGATATGGGGACTAAAGGATATGTAAATGATGGACACAAGGCGGCAGAATAGGATGGATACGAAGGTGATCGATATGAATCGATGGATATGAAATCGCCAGCCTACTTGCAAATTCAACCCTGGATCGATTATAACTCTCAAACCATAGATCCAAATGCTATGAAATTTTCATATAAGCTTTCTTATTCACTCAAGAGCTCGCCTGATCGATCTCAACTCAATTGGGGACCATTTGGATTAATAAGAAGACAACATGGATTGAACGGTGATCGATCTCGAACAACCCCAGATAAATCTGGTGGGCCCACCTACGCATGAGAAAGGGTATTCTGAGTTTTGGGGCAGACATTTCTAGATCAACACCTATAAATAGCATCTCCATTGCAACTAAAGAGGGACCTTCTTCTTTTTTTGGCAAAATCTCTATCATTTTGATTATTAACATTCAAAGGATTGTAACTGTAACCACAGAACAAAGGAAATTAAAGGATTAATTCAAATTGGACGTAGGCTGAAGATAGCCGAACCACTATAAATCTTGTGTCATCTCTTTCTTTCTTTCATTTTAATTTTTTTTATTTCTTCATTTTTACTCTCTACATCATCTGGATCTGAGATCTATGACTGGATACTATATGTAAACACTGGTGCTTTCATTACATTTGAGGTTTATGACCAATTTTGGCGCAAACAATTATCTTATTTTGTTACCGAAAGTTAGTACTATAGACAACTGCAGCATCTGTAGCGGTTCGCTTCGGGACTCAAAATATGGGATTTTACAGATGAAGAAAGTAAATACCAAGATTTGATTAAAAGAAAATGGTAACATAAAGTAATGTGATGTCAAACACACATTGAGGACATTGGTACACTCAAAGTTAAGGAATGCAAGATAGAAGATAGAAAAGTTGTTCCATCAAGTCAATTTACCAATTAGTTGGTCTAAACATGCATAGTTTGTATTTTTCACCCACTACGGTGTAGAGATGCATAAATTATTCCATAATTGTGGGGTGATAATGGAAGTAATGGATGGACCATATTCTATTGAAGCCATAACAGAAAGTTTTGGTATGTGGGGAGAATGATGGCATGTTAGAAAGGTCCATTTAATTGCCAGTAAGAAGTGATAGGGCCACAACATTAATAGTCGGTTAATGTTGAAGGGTAGGTTCCAACAATAGTTTTTTTTGAGGTTTGGTTTGTAAGCATTAGATTTTTTAGTAAAAAAACGTACTATATTTATGGAAATGTTCCCTTTTTATGTGTTTTTTACGTAAACCGTAATATTATCGGGAAAATAATTAAACAATTGAATTTTAGGAAAGACACAACTGTTGCAAAAGAAAAGAAAATAGAAAAAAACATTGGAAGTAATAAAATAAATTTAGGAAATTTATTAACTACTAAAGTAAAAGAAATAAGAGTTAAGTCTCAAAAGTAGAAAATTTTTAGGGAATAAAATTTGGTGAGCGAAGAACAGAGAAAGGTTTTTGCGAAGCCATGAGTCAAGTCCATGTACCTTAAAAGCTAAAATTTATAAATGAACTTGTGTGCTGTTTGTTATTATAAATGACAGATAATTTTTTTAAAAGTTGTAATTTGCCGCATACGTAGATAGAGTCTACTATGGAAGTTAAAATATTGACTAGACCGCAATTTTATGTAGCGTGGCATAATTTGTTATATATATATATGCATATATATATATATATATCCTTCTGAAAATTTTGTTCAAAATTTTTGGTTTTGGAAATAATTTTGTGAAAAGTTCTTAAAAAAATTTGTGATGAAAATTTTAAAGCTTAAATTTTTTGATAACTTGGATGTTTGCAACAATATGCTATGATTTTGAATGGAAGAAATTGGATAAAAAATTGTTTGAACTATTCTATTACTCATTGAGTGTAGAACATTTTGGATGCGAAAACAAGTTTTTGGTTTTCAAAATTTGCATACATATAGAATTGTCAGTATTTAGGTTGTTTGCACCGTATTTTGGAAATTGATGTAAAAGAATGTATTCATTAGTGTTAGGAACTCCTATCTACAAGTTTTGATGATGACAAACCATATAATTATAATTGTACATATATATCTCATATCTTATTTTTGCAAATACTCACGGATACAAATCAAAGCATGGAGCATGGATCACAGTGGTAGAGAGATATATATTGTATACAAATCTTAGAAATAATATGTAAAATCTCCCTGCATTTTGTATATGATATAAAATACACACACATTTACACAGAAGAATTTTTTTTACATAATCCAGACATCCAATACTATGCCCCCAGACGTCTGGTTCTAGCCTATGGAATTTTTCTAGATAATACATGACCAAATGTCTGATCATCACAATCCAGACATCTGGATTTGGCTCCGCGAATTTTTTAAAATATACAACTGTTAGATCTGAATGGTTACTTATGCATCTCTTCTTCAAATCAGTTCTACCCTAAACAGAAGCAACTCTAGAAATAGAAAGAAATGGTAGCAACACTTCAAATCAATCTTTTCACAAATATAAATACAATAGCGATTTCACGATTAAAGTAACAAATTTTCGATTTCTATTCTCTATATCTATTTTGCATTCAAATTCAAGCTACTCATATTTGCTATCAACATTTCAATCAAAGATCATTAACTTTGGTTCAGTTTTCTTCCATATTTCCAAAGCACACACACATTCATATCTGTACATATCTAGTGAAGATTATAGGAAGACTTGTATGTATTGTTAACATCAGTGTTAATCGGAGCACATTCTTGACGAAAGATTTCTATTGTAACAAGCCTATTCCTCTAGGCGAAATGAGGGTTATTGATTAGTGAAATTCTGAAGAGGAGTTTCAGAACTTTAGGTAGGACGAGAGGTCCGAACCAGTATAAAATTTCTGGTGTGATCTTTTTCATTCTGCTGTTATCTCATTATCTTAATCTATCGCACATATAATAATTACTTGTCATATACATAGTATACGATCCATATAGACTTTCAATTGGTCTCAGAGTAAGGTTAGTTCAAATCACCATAACAAGTATTCGAAACCTGTTTATATAGCAAGTATCTTTCATGAAGGTCAGTCAACTGCATGTCCTCCTCTATTCACTAGATCTAGTTATGCATATTGGTCAACACATATGAGAATTTTTATGGAAGCAAATGGTTTAGAAATATGGTTAACAACTCAAATTAAGTATATAGCACCTGAAAAATATATTAGCACATGGACAGATGCATAAAAAACTACTGCTTCTAATAATGCTGTTGGGTGCATTTCCTACACACCACCGATCCAGGAGAAGGAGACCACCGGTCCAAATTAATTCCATCTTCGTCATCACCGAATCAGGCCGTAAAGCACCCCTGCCGAACCACACTCCTACCACCGAACCAAAGTTCCACCGGTCCACTCATGTCCTGCCACCGAACCAAAGTTCCTTCGGTCCACTCATCTCCTGCCACCGAACCAAAGTTCCACCGAACCAACCTCCTGCCGAACCAAACCATCTACCACCTACCACCGAACCAAGGCGTACCGGACCAACACTACTAGGCCAGATTGCATCAGCCCAGGCCCACCAGCAGCTATATACATCCAGGACCCCTGCCCCTAGCCTCACTCTATAAATAGAGGGGCAGGGGTACAATAATGGCAGACAAGTTTGAGAGCTCAAGCACGGATAGAACTTTCAAACAACTTTCAGTTACTTGTAATCAGAGCTTTGTACTTGTAATCTGAATAGAAAAGGAGAATAACATATAAAGTGGACATAGGCACGTTTTGGCCGAACCACTATAAATCTGTGTGTCTTTTACAGTTTAGTCCATCTATTTCATATATTTGCATAAATCACCCAAACCATTCAAAACAACATATAATCAACTAAATCATACGACTTGGAGGTGTTTGCCCATTTTTTGTGCAAACATTTTTTGGTGCTTTCGTGAGAACAGGAGCTCGAAGCTTCAGCTTCTCCCACTCAACCCTTTTCCTATCAACATCGTTCATTGCTTGGAAAACATGCCTCCCGGACGGAAGAAAAATGCTAACAAAGGAAAGAACATTACAACTAGCAGTATCCCAGATCCAGTAATCAGAAATCAAGACAATCGTCCAGTTCCTACAGCAAATGGAAATCAGGCAGATCCGACAGCCACTACTACGGAACAACCAATTACAAGGACGGATCTGGACAGGGTTGTGGCCGAAGTAACTAACCGCTTCGCATCTCAACAAGAAGCCTTGGTGGACCAACTCATGTCACGCTTAAGGGATGCTGAAGAATCCAACCGCAACACTGAGTCATGGGGTGAGTCCCGGTCTGGAGGATCTGGGAGACGACAAAGGTCTTTCTTCTTCGAAGAGGTTAACAACAGAAACAACAATGGTAGGAGCCGAGCCCGGATTCAGCCCGAATTCCGACCCGAGGAAACACTTGGAACCGAACCCAACGGGGGAGGTGCCAGGCAGGGGTCAGATGTAGCTGAGCCTGTCATGCTACCTAACCATGGAAACACTAGTAGACGGGGCCGAGCTGGAGTCCAGCCCGAAGTTGGACCCGAGGAAGTGCTGAGAACAGAATCCAGCAGGGGAAGATCAAGGCAACGGTCAACTGTGGCTGACCCCAGCATGCCCCCGGAAGACCAGAGACAGCCATTGGAGAATGTTAGGAGTGACAGACGATACCATCCCTACAGGTCGTCTAGACGGAATCAATCCCGCAGGGAAGAACCAAACTCATTTCTATCCGCTCCAAGTTCTGATGAAGGGATAGCACGATTATTCAGAGAGTGCGTCCAACGGGAACAAAGGGATCGGGGGATCGGTGCTAGGGTAACCAGCCCCTTCACCCGCAATATCGAAACTGCCATCACCCCTCGGGAATGGAAAATGCCAACAATGGAACCTTACAAGGGAACCTCTGACCCCGTTGTACACTTGCAGAGATACACACAGCATATGCTAATGAGCGGAGCAACAGAGATAGTGTTGTGTAAATGCTTTCCACTATTCTTGGCAGATTTAGCTACCTCCTGGTTCTGCCATCTGCCCCAAGGATCCATCGCTCATGGAAAATGTTGAAAGAAAAGTTCATCAGCCAGTTCCGCATTCATGTGGAACAACCCAAGGATGCTTATTCCCTATCTAATATCAAACAGAAGCCCGGGGAGACAGTGCAACAATATCTAACCCGATTCAACGCCGCAGCAGCCGCAGTCCAAGATGCCGACGAGAAACTTATCCTAATGGCCCTCTGCAGTGGTGTGCATCCAGATACTAAGTTTGCTAGGAGACTAACGAAAGAAAAGCCAGCTACCTTACCCGATTTCTTTCAGGAAGCCGGGAAATATATGAGACTCGAAGACGCTGCCATTGAAAGGCAGACAGGGCAACAAACCAAGGCAGCTCATGGCAACACATCCGCAGTAGCAAAGGACGTTCGAAGAAATGACTCCAAAGACAATGCTGGGGGCAAGAAGGGAGAAAAGCGCTTATATCGACCAGGACCAAGATTTGACTCTTATACTCCTTTGAATGAAACAATCGAAAACATCTTCCTAGCAACCCAAGACGAAGTTAGATACAAGCGCCCCCCGCACAAGAAGGAATCAGATAATGCAATTAAGTCTGGAAAGTTCTACCGATTCCACGAATCTCATGGGCATGACACCAATGAATGCCATCATCTTCGGGACTTGATTGAACAACACATCAGAAGGAAGAGACTAGAGCGCTATGTGAAAGGTCAGAACAGGACTTCAACTCCTGTCAATGAAAACCCAGGGCTGCCCCTCCCGGAAGTAGGCGGAGGAAATTGCAACACCAGCAGCTCTAGCCAAGAGAAGATAGTGGTCCATACCGTATCAGGAGGACCACACATCGCCGATAAAAGCTGGGCAGAGATGGAAAGATACGGTAAGTCACTTAGAAACGATGAAGGCTACGTTAATTCTGTTATGGAAGAACGCCACCTGAAACGGAAAGAAAATGACGACATCACATTCAGTAGGCGTGATATAGAGGGAAGGCAGTACCCGCACATGGATCCTATGGTCATCTCTTCCTGGTTCGGTCCAGCCAAGGTTTTCCGAATTCTAGTGGACACTGAAAGCTCAGTAAATATCCTATTCAGGCATGCTTTTGACAAAATGAAGCTGTCAATGAAGGATGTGTCTCCCTGCAACAAACCGCTACATAGTTTCATTGGGGATGCGAAGATGCCCCTCGGGCAACTGGACCTCTTTGTCGAAATAGGAAGTCATCCCCGCTCCGTTGTGCGAAAACAAACATTTGTGCTAATAGAGAACCACTCGGCCTACAACGCCATTTTGGGAAGACCAACCTTGTCTGACTTCCAAATTGTCCTAGCCCCGTGGTGCTTGGAGATGAAATTTCCAACAGACAACGGAATAGGGGAAGTAGAGGGGGATCAAGACGCCGCTCGAGATTGCTATGTGACTGAACTTCGCAATAACCGCAGAAAAGATAAAGGGAAAAATGCAGAGATTACTCTCTGCATAAAAAGCTTGGAAGCATAGCAACTAAAGAAAGCCCCTCCTCTTCGATATACCAGTGATCCTTTCAATGAATTAGACCCCAGGGACAAAGAGGAGGAGGCCACCGCCGAGCCTGCAGAGGCTATGGAATTTGTATCTGTAGACAAACACGACCCAAGTAGACTGCTAAGAATCGGGTCTCGGTTAAGAGCGGAATTGAAGGATCAACTCGTCGATTTCCTTCGCCACAACATGGATGTATTTGCATGAACGCACGCCGACATGACTGGAATCTCCCCAGACATAGCATGCCACGTGTTGAACATCGATCCCACCAAGGTGCCAGTAAAGCAGAAAAAGAGAAGCATGGGGGCAGAACGATCAGCAGCCCTCGAGGAAGAAGTAAAGAACTTACTTGCTAATGATTTCATACGAGAAGCCATCTACCTAGAATGGATCGCTAACCTGGTACTGGTAAAGAAGGCTAATGGGAAGTGGCGAACATGCATCGACTTCTCTAACTTAAATGACGCTTGCCCGAAGGACTGCTCCCCACTCCCCCGAATCAATCAGCTCGTGGACAGCACAGCCGGGCACGAACTCTTATCCTTTATGGATGCATACTCAGGATATAACCAGATCCCTATGCACGTCCCCGATCAAGACCACACTAGTTTCATCACTAACCGGGGATTGTATTGCTACAAAGTAATGCCTTTTGGACTTAAAAACGCCGGAGCTACTTATCAGCGCCACGTCAACAAGATGTTTGCGGAATTAATAGGACGAACTATGGAAGTTTATGTGGATGACATGCTGGTAAAATCGAGAAAAGCCAACGATCATATAAGCCACCTGGACGAGATGTTTCTGGTACTTCGCCAATATGGAATGAAGCTGAATCCCCTAAAGTGCTCCTTCGGAGTATCATCGGGAAACTTCTTGGGATTCATCGTCCATCCCCGGAGGATTGAAGCAAACCCCGAACAAGTTCGGGCTTTGCAAGATATCACGATACCATCCACTCGAAGAGAGATGCAAAGCCTAAACGGGAAAGTGGCCGCCCTAAGCAGGTTCATCTCTAAAGCAACCGACAAATGCATCCCTTTCTTCGAAGCTCTAAAGAAAGACAAAGGAAAGTTCGAGTGGACTGACGAATGCTCGACAGCCTTCCTTAACCTAATCGAACAACTTCAGTGACCACCAGTACTCTCAACTCCAAATGAAGGCGAAGAACTATACATATACCTTGCTGTATCGTCCCATGCTTTAAGCGCCGCTTTGGTGAGAGAAGATAACCGCGCGCAGCGGCCCGTATACTTTGTAAGCAAGAGATTTACAGGGGCAGAAGCCAGATACCCTAAACTTGAGAAGTTAGCATACTGCCTGCTAATCACGTCATGGAAGCTACGACACTATTTTCAATCTCATTCCATCAGAGTTTTAACCGATCAACCGTTAAGGCAGGTACTCCATCGTCTCGACACTTCTGGGCAACTACTTAAATGGTGTATTGAACTGAGTCAGTATGATATCACCTACCATCCTCGCACCGCCATCAAGGGACAAGCCATGGCCGATTTTATTGCCGAATTCACTACCACGAAGGTAAGGACCAAACTGAAATAGAAAAAGATATCAAGTGGCATTTCTTTGTAGATGGAGCATCAAACGAACAAGGCTCGGGGGCAGGTATTGTGATAATCACCCCTAGGGGAAGGAAGCCGCACTATGCCCTAAGGTTGGAATTCGCTGCCACCAACAACGATGCAGAATATGAAGCAGTAATAGCAGGACTGGAACTTGCCTTAGAAATTGGAATCAGTTCTTTATGTCTCCATTGAGATTCTCAACTTATTGTAAATCAAATACTGGAAGAATTCCAGACTCGAGGAGAACGACTCACAACATATCTAAAGAAGACCAAGCTGCTTCTCAATCAATTGGATCACTATTTAATCAAACACATTCCTCGAGAAGAGAATCAGGAGGCCGACGAACTGGCAAAGCAAGCTAGCATGAAGGACGGCACCGCTTCCCGAACAATAACCATCTCAAAGCAACTGGCCCCGAGTTACGAGCCAATGAATATGATAGCTGCAATCGAAGAGGAAACTTGGATGACTCCTATCTGGAAGTACTTACAAAGTGGCACGCTGCCCGACGGGCGTAACGAAGCTAAGAAAATCTTAAGGAAAGCTTCCCGCTACACATTACGAGAAGGCATCCTCTGTCGGTGCTGCTTCTCTAATCCCTTATTAAGGTGTATCGCTGGAAGGGAAGCCAGGGAAGTCTTGTCCAACATCCATCAAGGAAGTTGCGGAGATCACACCGGAGGGCAGACTCTAACAAAGAAAATACTTCGATACGGGTATTACTGGTCCACTCTAAACAAAGACGCCTTAGACTTCGTCAAAAGATGTGACAGATGTCAGAAATTTGCTAAGATTCCTCGACTACCAACAAATGAAATTACTCAAATGACTAGCCCTTGGCCCTTTGCAATATGGGGAATTGACTTGATTGGCGAACTGCCAATGGGCTGAGGCGGAGCCAAATATGCCATAGTGGCAGTTGACTATTTCACCAAATGGGTGGAAGCGGAGCCTCTAAATAAAATATCTTCGGTAAAAGTTATTAACTTCTTGATCAAAAATGTTTTATGCAGGTACGGGGTTCCACTCAAAATCATATCGGACAATGGACTTCAGTTTGACATCGAGGAATTCACCGACTGGTGCCAAGAGCACAGAATTCACAAAAGCTTCTCATCTGTGGCTTACCCCCAGGCAAACGTACAAATCGAAGCTGTCAACAAAATCCTCAAAACCCTAATCAAGAAGAAACTTGAAAAGTCAAAAGGCGCTTGGGTGGATGAACTTCCTACGGCACTTTGGGCCTACCGCACATCTTATAGAACATCAACAGGGCATACTCCTTTCTCTTTGGCATATGGATCGGAGGCCATGCTCCCAGTTGAAACTGTAGTGCCTTCCCACCGTAGGATCCACTACAACCCAGAAGAGAACGAAGAACTCCTCCACATGTCTTTGGATCTAATTGAGGAGAGAAGAAATGATGCAGCACTCAAAGCAGCAGCTCACAAGCAAAAAGTAGCAGTATAATACAACTCCAAAGTCAAACACCGCAGCTTACAAGAAGGAGATCTTGTCCTCAAACGGATCTTCCCGCGCCCCGGGGCGCTAGATCCAGTCTGGGAGGGACCCTATGTAATTCATAAAGATCTCCACAACGGAGCTTATATTTTGTCAACAGTGGACGGAGAGGTGTTCAGAGGGCATGGAACATCCAACACCTTCGTCGATACTTTTCTTAACTTGTACTGCCCATATGAAGTGAATTAACAAAGAGAATCAATGGACGTAGGCATTTTCGTGCCGAACCACTTTAAAAATCTTGTCTCATGTTAACTTGTTCCTTTATGTCTTGGCTACTTGTTGAGTTTTATCCTTTTCTGTTGAAAAAAATCCTGCATTTCCATTCAAGACGCATCATAGCGCGGCTTCACCTGGACAAGACCTAACAGGTACTATACGAATCTATGCACTCGCCAATGAGACACTTTTGCTCCGGCATCCCTCTGCTGCGGGTTAACTCATTGCTTGCGACTACCCTCAAAGCCAACTGTAATGAGCCGATTATAAGCCATCTAGAAGGCCGACTATAGCCGATGGCAGCTCATTACGGCGTTCGGCTCGCTGGCAACTGTGAACCTACTTTAAGCCCCAACATAAGGTGTGGCCAGCCAGGGGTAGTTCACGATTGACGATCGGCACCCACGCTAGCCGGCCACAGTAAATCGAATAATACCCACGATTATGGGTCGTAATGGCTCGAGTAGTTACTGTGCGCGATCTCGGCTCTGATATGTCTTAAGTGCGGCTGTGGTAAAAAAGATAAACTCCCCGTGGAGGCGTAAGATGGGTGACAAATGTCTCCAAGACCCACAGCTAGGGAAAGTGACTACAAAACCCGTTTGCCACGAACTTAAGCATATCGACGGCCTTTCGTGATTGAAAGTTTTACTATTTCTTATATTTCCATTTTATTTATAAAAACTTTCCTCCTATCCTCTTTAACGATCCCTAAAGTACAGGACACAAAATAGGAGATGCCCGCCGATGGAAATAGGTACTCACAACTAGATGACATGACACTCAACTGCATTCCATACTCAGCTACACAAGACATTCAAAGCTACCATATACAACTAAAACTTGAAGGGCGGTACTTTCTTCTCTTGTATATAAATACGTAGCTATAATTTATGCGCACATCACACTAACGTTACCAAACATAAGTTATAGTTTAAGCAAGAACTTAGCATTAAACACAATTGAATTACTAGTACATGCATAGCTATATTTCTTATGCAACACATCAAAGTAACAAAAGCATTCAAATATAGCAGAATCAGTTAATGTTATGAAATTACACGTCAAAAATAAAGCCGTTCATTACAAATGATATAATTACAACCCAAAAGTACATTAATGTTTTGGGACTAATATATACAGGAATGCCAAGTAGGCCAAAAAATAATCAGCTGCAGCAGGGCTCCGCCTCTATCCTACTCGCCCTCCGGGATCTACTTGACCGCAGGGTCAGAACTCCCAGCATGCTGGCCAGGGGTCCCACCTGTCCGATTCAGGAAAAGAATCCATCAGATAAATGTTACGCAATCAAGTTAAGGAAAGATTGAGAGGGAAGACTTACCAGCATCTGCTCCCTGATCATCATCACCTAGCTGCACGCCTACCTCATACGCAGCGAGCAGCCGCATGCCCTCCTTAACTGCTACCTTCTCTTCCTTAGTAAATTGGGTTGTAACCACACCCATCCTGAAAGCCGCACCACCTTCCTTATCCGCATCGGCCTTAGCCTCCTCCAAAGCCCGAAGATATATCCTAGCCATGACCCGGGGATAGTCGTCCATCCAGGACAGGTTGCCCTGCTTCCAAGTTCGGAAATACATGTCCTGGAGCATCTCATCCATCATCCCCTCGTTCTCCTCAAACTCTTTCACCCGGGCCTCAGAAGCCGACAACCGTGCGATGGCAGTATCTCTCTCCAATCGGTATCTCGAGCAGTCAGCCTGAAGGGATTTCCGCATCACTTCCATCTCCTCTTTCAGCTTGGCCTGAGCAAGCTCTGTGGCCTCAAGTCTCCCAGGTAACTCCTCTACCTGCTCAAGATCCGCTCTCCGAACCTCATCCACCGTTGCGATGGCCATGTCAATTCGTTCTTTGCAAACAACCTCCATTTTTCGCAACTCAGCCTTGCTAACCTCTTCCATGGTTTTCTTTAGTCGTCTGGAGGCCGCCTCCTGCTGGGATATCTGGATAGCCTGATCGGCAAGCTGCTTGGCTTGATCAAAAACCTTTAGCCACAACCGAATGTTAGCACTTCCGATTTCCTCTCCAGCCTTGGCCAGTCGAGCGTGATGCTCCATTAGCCTCTTGGTCTCTTCAGCCACCCGATCAATATTTTCCTTGGCCTCATCCCCCATGGTCACAATCCGAGTAGTAAGCAAATCGAGGTCTAAGGACTTAGCCTCATCAAGCGCCCGTACCATGGGATTGCGGGGAAGAAGATGCTCACCCGTGGCCTCGTCAAAAGAAATGTCCTGAAAACTCGGGTCCAGATCCGGGTGGCCGGCAAATGGGTTGCGAACCAAACCAGGGTGGTCTATCGGGATGACGGTTGGATTTTCGGACGGATGTGGGGAAGGCATAAACTCAGTATCTTCCTCAGTAATATCATGGATAGGCTGGACTGGAGGCTGAGGGCCAGGTGAAGGTTCAAACAAAGATCAGCCCCTCTTCCTCTTTTGCATATCTTCTTCAATAACTCCTAGAAGAGGGCGATAGCCAACCACATTTCCTGGACGGCTAGTTTACGGCTTCGGTTTGGCGGAAGCTTTGAGTAGCTTGTACTGTTCAAGGCGGTGCCGAATATCTGATATCTTGGCCACCTTACCCGTTTCTGGAATAAAAACCAAGTGTTACGAGCATGCATGAAACTATGATCCGAGAAATATGTTAAGTTAAAAGGAGTAGGAAAACGCATTTATTTTACAAACCCTGAGGGGGAGTGGGATACTGCAATAAGTCCTGAATCTCATTCCAGGACGGGAGCTGGCCATAAAATATTACTAAGTCCTTATCATAAAGGGAGTCTGCGGAAGTTAAGAATTCACCTTGAATCGCCGGAGTTGCTTTAGCTGAAATACTCTCAGAAGATAGACTGGCACCCGTCCCGGCCTTATCAGACTTCTTCGATTTCTCCACCAAGGCCGGCCCTTCCCCTAACCCCTCGAAGGCTTGACGGAAGGCATCATCCGTCCACTTTTGAATCTCACCCGCTTGCCCATAAGTCAAGGCACCAACGCCACTACCACTCTGCCCTTCGCCACCGTTACCACCGTCACCTTCTCCATCACCTCCGCTCTCCTCCTCGCCTCTTTCATCCTCTCCACTTTCCTCCTCCGAAACATCTGGGCATATGCTGGGAGAGGGTCCATCGGATTTCTTAAGCTTCTTTCCCCCGACGACTGGAGGTACCGAGAAAGGTCTCCTCTTGCTACTCTTCGCAGTAGCCCCGTCTTTAGCTTTGGCAGCCCTCTCCTCGGCTGTATCTCTCTGCTTAACCACAGATTGACATGGCAGAATTAAGTTGTGCTCCAGGAGAGTGGCATTCCTGATCAGGTAAGAAGCTGACCTATCTCGTCCCGAAATGGCCTTTATTTCCGCAGCCATCCGAGCCAAGGAATCATTCTCCACGACCGCAAAGCCACATGTCGCTAGCAAGAAATAAAAGCATATAAGAAGAAGCATTGTGGTCGAAACAAGGGAAATATAAATGAAGTTCAACTTACAGCCGGAAGTGAAAAGACGGAAGGAAATAGAGTCATCCTTGATGAAGAACCATTCTTTCTTGAACACACTGAGCTTCAAATACAAATCCAGGACCGACTTGAAGGGCACGGCCGCTTCCAAGCTGATGTATGGAGACCCCTTCTTATAGCCTCTCAAGTTGTACAGATACCGGATCTCCCGGTTGGAAGGGGGACGCCCATATTTCCTCTGAAAAATGATGAACAAGAACACCAGGATAGCATAGGAATTGGTCTGAAGTTGGAATGGAGCCACCTTCAAATAGGTAAGAAAGCTGACTATCCAGGCATTGATTGGGAGAATGGCCCCGCACATACAATGGTATCGGCTGTAAGCGAAATATCCTTCAGGAGGATCATACGGCATCACACCATCTCCCGGCAACAGCATACTCGCCCTATCAATCCCAAAGGAGCGAGCGATGACATCAAGTTGCCCTTCTTTGAGGGAGCTCGGAAAGCAATCAGGAGGAGAGTTCAGAAGCTCCTGAGGGCCATATCCGTCCACTAATGACCTCGGGGCAGGTCCATGTCGCGCTGGTCCCGGCTGGACTGGGGGCACGGCGGAAGACTCACTTCTGTCCGTAGATTTTTTTTCTTTTCTGATCGGGTTTCCACTTTGTGAGACATTTACCTGCAAACACAAAAGAAAAGCACATTATTAGAACAAGGAGGTGTAGAGATACAAACAAGCAAGGTTCATTCGGCATTCTCAGTATAAGGTTCATTCGGCATTCCCAATACCAGGGTTCATTCGGCATTCTCAGTATAAGGTCCATCCGGTATTAAAACTTTAAGTACATTCGGTAAAAATGAAGCAAATCGAAGAAGCCATTCGGCAGTCACCTGATTCGGCAGTCACCTGAATTCGGCAGCTAAGGATTGATTCGGCAAAGTGATTGATTCGGCAGGAAGTTCTGATCCGATTATCTCGTTCGGTAGGGAATAACGGAAGCCCTAGGCTCATACTTATAGGGAAAGGTTGAATAAACGGACCAGCTGGTTCAGCTCTCAGGCCGAATATGTTTGTCCAATTAAAACAAAGCACGCCATATGCAGGCATATGCCCTACTTTGGGGGGCAAATGTTGGGTGCATTTCCTACACACCACCGATCCAGGAGAAGGAGACCACCGGTCCAAATTAACTCCATCTTCGTCATCACCGAATCAGGCCGTAAAGCACCCCTGCCGAACCACACTCCTACCACCGAACCAAAGTTCCACCGGTCCACTCATCTCCTGCCACCGAACCAAAGTTCTTCCAGTCCACTCATCTCCTGCCACCGAACCAAAGTTCCACCGAACCAACCTCCTGCCGAACCAAACCATCTACCACCTACCACCGAACCAAGGCGTACCGGACCGACACTACTAGGCCAGATTGCATCAGCCCAGGCCCACTAGCAGCTACATACATCCAGGACCCCTGCCCCCAGGCTCGCTCTATAAATAGAGGGGCAGGGGTATAATAATGGCAGACAAGTTTGAGAGCTCAAGCACGGATAGAACTTTCAAACAACTTTCAGTTACCTGTAATCAGAGCTTTATACTTGTAATCTGAATAGAAAAGGAGAATAACATATAAAGTGGACGTAGGCATGTTCTGGCCGAACCACTATAAATCTGTGTGTCTTTTACAGTTTAGTCCATCTATTTCATATATTTGCATAAATCACCCAAACCATTCAGAACAACATATAATCAACTAAATCATACGACTTGGAGGTGTTTTCCCATTTTTTGTGCAAACAAATGCTAAAGCTAAGAATGTACTTTTTTGTTCCCTTGATAAAAATGAATTTTCACGTGTTATGTAATGTTACACTACTTATGATATATGGCGTACTTTAAAAGTTACACATGAAGGTACAACCAAGATCAAACAAACAAATATATCAATTTTACAAAATAAATTCTCATCTTTCAAAATGAAAAAAAATGAGTCAGTTGTTGACATGTACTCCAGATTTCAAACTATACAATATGACCTTATAGCACTCGGAGTTAAGTTTACTAGATTTTGATGTAGTATCTCGAATTCTCAACTCTTTAAAAATTAAGTGGGAAAGAAAATTATTAGCTATCGAAGAAGCTAACGATCTTTCTAAACTCAAAGTTGAAGAGTTGATTGGAAATTAAATGTCGTATGAAGCTAATATGTAGGCCAGAAAGGAACAAATCCATGAAAAGAAGAACAAACGTTTCAAGCAAGTAATGAAGATTCTGAATTGCATGAAGACGAAATTGTATTCAATGCCAAGAACTGCAACAAATTTAAGAAATTCAAGAAAATGACAAGATTCCAAAATAGAGGAAAATCAAATTCATCAAATTAGACTTCGATCAAGTGCTTTGAATGTGATCGATTCAGATATATGAAGAAGGATTGCCCAAAACTCAACAACGAGAAAAGGAAAAATAAGTTTATGAAACTTAAGAAAAAGACAAAGGCAAAAGTCACATGGGATGACTTTGACTCTTCCCCTTCATCCGATAGTGACATGAAAGTGATACAGAGCAAGCAAATGTATGTTTCATGGCACGTACTAATGAGGTATGTCCCGATCTTACTTATGATGAAATTTTAGGCATGGAACTTGATGACAAAAAATATAGAGAAACTAAGAAATTAAATAAGGAATATGTTGCTAAGATAAATAGATCGGAACTTGAAATAGGATTACTAAAAGATGAAAAATCTATTTTAGAAGAAGAATTAAAAAATGCTCAAGAAAAGTGAAGAATCTTTCTATTAAAAATGATGCGTTATCTTGTGAATTAGGAGGAGTTAAACTAGAAAATAATAAAATTAGTAATAAACACATTATCTTAAAAGATAGTCTAGAAACTTCAAAATCTGAAATTACTAATAATGTTACAATATTTAATAAAGAAAAACAGGACTTGGAGAATTTAATTAAAATTTCCAAGTCATTAATCGAAATGGACTAGGATTTGAGAATAAGACAAAAATTACAAAGTATAGTAAGATTTATACTAAGATAAAAAAACCTTCTTCCAAAAATGAGAATTTAATCTCAAATTCAAAAATGATTAAAATATAGGTTCATGAAACAAATAACAACCTAATTAAACAGAAATATATAGGTAATTATATGAAAGAAGTGATTCACAATAGTGGTTATATTTCAAAGGGAACCAGACCATCTTGGTTATGGTTACCCTCATCTACAAACACTTAGGACCCAAAAATAAAAAGGGTATCAATTTAAAATTATATATTTTTTGCAGGTATCCAAATACGAAAATAAAGAGAAATGGATATTAGATAGTGGATGCTTCAAGCACACGAAAGGAAATGCTCACATGTTTTCAAATATAAAGTACATTGATTGTGGCACTATAGCTTTTGGCGATAATTCAAAAGGGTTGATCATTGGCATTAGAGAAGTCATCAATATCAGTATCTCTAACTCTCCTATTATTTCTAATGTTTCATTAGTAGAAAACTTGGAACATAATCTTCTTAGTATAAGTCAATTGTGTGATAAAGATTTCAAAATAAAATTTGAAAAGGATAAATGTAAAATTCTCGATCAAAGCAAAAAATTACTCTTTAAAGGATTTAGAAATTATAATATATAACCTAAATACGAACATTAAAAATAATTCAGATTTATGTCTAGCCGCAAATCATGATGATCTTTGGATTTGGCACAAACGTTTTTGTCATATAAATTTTAAATATATTAACAAAGTAACAAAATATGATCTTGTTAGAGGTCTTCCTAAAATTAACTATAAATTAAAAATTTATGTGACATATGTCAAATGGGAAAGTTAAAGAAAAGTTCTTTCAAATCTAAAAATAATATATCCACTAAGCAACCATTAGAATTGCTACATTTAGATTTATTCGGACCAACCCATGTACGATCAATAAATCATAACAAATATGTGTTCGTAATTATAGATGATTTTTCAAGATATACTTGGACATTATTTTTAAAACGTAAAAGTGAGAAATTTGGAATGTTTAAAATCTTTGCAAAATGAATTACTTAATGGATTTAAAAATTAAAAATATATGCAACGATCATGGAGGAGAATTCGAAAATGAACTTTTCACTTATTTTTGTAATAAAAAAGGAATTAGTCATAATTTTTCTTTTCCATTAACACCGCAACAAAATGGTATAGTTGAATGGAAAAACAGAACTTTACAGGATTGTGTACGAACATTACTAAATAGTAGCAACCTACCCAAATTTTTTTGGGCTGAAGCTATCGCCACTACCTGTTATGTATTAAATCGTGTCACACTTCGACCTATGAATAAAAATACATGTTATGAAATAATATATGGAAAGAAACCAAAAGTTTCGTATTTTAGAACTTTTGGGTCAAAATGTTTTATTTTAAATCCTAAATATAATCTTGGAAAATTTGACCCTAAAGCCGACGAAGGAATTTTCATTGGCAATTCCGAACGTAGTACCTTATAGAATTTATAATAAACGAACAAATATTATAGAAGAAATCTTACACGTGTCTTTTGATGAAAATTTCTAACAAATTATTAGAGAAGATGAAGATGAAATTTTAACTAAATCAAACTGAAAATACAAATAATATGAATAATTCATTCTCTGATAATAATGAAAATGTTTTAAGATCACCCACACGAATATTAAAAAACCGTCCTTTGGATAATATAATTGGGGACTTAAATTCTCGAGTCACTAGAAATAAATTAAATCAAATGAGTTGTGTTGCTTTTATCTCAAATATAGAACCCAAAAATTAAAGAAGCTTTTGAAGACGATCCTTGGATCTTAGCAGTGCAAGATGAATTAAATCAATTTGAACGTAATAATTCCTAGACCATCAAATCAATATGTAATAGGAACAAAATGGCTTTTCGAAAACAAAGCAAAAGAAAATGGAAATATTATTCGTAACAAAGCCAGATTAGTAGCTCAAGGTTATAACCAAGAAGAGGGAATTGATTACAAAGAGGTGTTTGCTCCCATAGCTCGTCTTGAAGCAATTCGTACTCTACTTGCTTTTGCTTGTCATTACAATTTAAATTATTTCAAATGGATGTTAAGAGTGCCTTCTTAAATGGTTTTATCAAAGAAAAAGTTTTGGAAGAACAACCGCTGTTATTTATTCACGAAGAATATCCAGATCACGTTTTTAAACTCAAAAAGTCTTTGTACGGTTTAAAACAGGCACCACGTGCTTGGTACGATCAATTAAAAACTCATCTACAAAATTCTGGATTTCAAATAGGCAAAATAAACACTACACTATTTATAAAACATAAAATAATGATATATTAGTTGTACAGATATATGTTGACGACATCATATTTAAATCGACTAATGAAAGTTTATGTAATGAATTCTCTAAAACAATGAAAAATGATTTTGAAAAATGTCACACATGGGTGAATTAAATTTTTTCCTTGAATTAGAAATAAAAACAATTGGACAATGGAAAAGACTATGATCAAAAATCTTATCATAGTATGATCGGATCTTTGTTCTACTTAACAGCTAGTTGACTCGATATAATGATGAGTGTCTGTTTGTGCGCTCGTTTTCAAGCTCAACCTAAGAAATTACATCATCGAGCAGTCAAACGAATTTTGCGTTACTTAACCAACGCCAAAGATTACGGCTTATTACATCCTAAAGGTACGGCTTTCCAACTCGTATCATATACTGATGCGGACTTCTATGGATGTAAAACAGACAAAAAAAGCACAAGTGGTACCTGCCATTTTATCGGTCAATCTCTGGTTTCATGGTTTAGCAAAAATCAAAATTGTGTTTCACTCGCGATGTGTGAAGCAGAATATATCTCTATCGCCTTAGCTTGTGCTCAAGTAATATATATGCAACAAACACTTAGAGATTTTGGTACAATAATTGAAAAATCTTCGATATACTGCGGCAATACTAGTGCTATCAATTTATCTAAAATCTAGTTAAACATTCTCAAACTAAACACATAGGCATACGACATCAGTTTCTTAGAGATAATGTAGAAAAGGGAATTATTTCTCTTGAATTTGTTAATACCAAAAATCAAATGGCTGATATATTTACCAAACTAATAAATGAGCAAACATTTATAAAATTTAGACAAGATTTAGGAATTTGCTCGTACAATGAGTTAATAAACTAGACAAATCTTTATATAATTATTCACTTCTTAAAATAAAATATAAAATAACTTGGATAGTGACTAACATACGTTAATTCTCTTCATTTTAATGATAATAATACTAGTAGTAGTAACTTCCTATCTATTTTGAGTAAACAAAATTCCTACACCTTTCTTTTAAAACAAACAATCCATCACTTTACTCTAAACCAGGAAATCTTAACTTCAATTATAGGATATCTGCAAATATAAATAGAGTTATCATTTTCTTCATCATTTTAATAAATCCTTAAATATATAACAAAAATGTCCGATCACTCCTCTGATTACTTAACAATATATTCAAAATCACCATTTCAACAAACGTAACTATTTCACCAAGAACACCTACTCCATATTCCACACACTAGCATTCCATATAGGATATATGCCAGACAAGAAACAATCAGAAAAGGATTTCTATCTTGATTCATGTCTTTTAAATACAAAGCTTGATGACATATATCATAACCAACACGAATTGATGGGTGTCAGTCCGAGATGTTTTATGAACAAAGAAGACAAGGGAGACATTTAAACTTCTTGCAAAAATGTATATTGGGAATATATAGACATTCTCCTACGGAGAAATGTTTACATAAAAAATCTCGTCGAGTGATAGAAACTCCTTCCAAGAAAACAAAGTTGACTCCACGACGACTATGGGAGAAGGACCATCAAATATTTCTCCTAAACAACCATATTGGTCTCCACTAAAACCACTCACTAAAGATACTAAGATGGAGCCAAAATCCCAAAAAAAGTAATGCGTTAAAACAAAGCAACTCGAATAACTAAATTACTTATTATTGTTACAATTTATATTCGTAAAATAAATCTTTTCCCATTGTATTCAATAAAAATAATCGTTTCTTTATCTATGTATTCAATATAATTATATTTTTAATAATAATAATATCTTCAGATGTCTTACTGTTTTAAACCAGACGTCTACACACCTACTCTGTTCAAATAAAAGAATGAAAATACAGAATACCAGACGTCTGCCTTTATATGGACACCGTCTGCCTTTATGTGGCCAAACGTCTGCCTTTATGTGGCCAGACGTCTGCGATAGCTTTCTGTCTAAAATAATATAGCAAAATTACAAAGACCAGATGTCTGCCTTACAATTCCGAACATTTGGAATTTATTTCTGCCTCTCACGAACTATTGCCTATTCACTATATTAAACCGCCTCTTCACTTATTTCACTCACCCTTTCATCCTCTACAAATCCCATTAGAACCCAGACCTTAAAAATTCACCTTCCATATTCAAATAAAATGCCCCTAAAATCAAAAACTACAAAGAAGACAAAGAAAGATCAAGGATCTTCATGTCAAACAAATGTTGTCACCGATTCTCACATAAAATCATGGCTCAATCAAAGCCCAAGATCAATCAAAAGATTTGATGATTTGAAGACTATAAGTTTCATCTAGGTCATTTCTACCAACTACTACAATTCCTCTCTATGAAATTCATTTCTTATGTGAAGATGCTGAGGTTAACTATCTAATCGAACAAAGTTCCAATGAGGTAACTATGGATCAGCTTGCTATCTTTCTGTTTTATTCAAATCTATATAGCCTTCCATTTGGAATCCCAAAGATGACGAAAATTGACTTTGGACTAGTGTCTATGGTAAAGTCATTAAGATCACACCTGGAATGTTGGGACGAATCCTCTATTTCTCTTACACGGATATGGAATTAAAAGATATACCCGACAAAAGATTTTTATCCTGTGATGAGGTCACTCACCTACTTTGGGAAGATTATATGGAACAGTGGAATATGACGAACCTGCGACTTAGGCCAAGATGTTAAATCACATGATTATCAACACCATAATACCGAGAAAAGGTTGTCATGAGCAAATATATGAAACAAAACACAAAGCTATGTATGATATATTTGGTGGTATTAAAGTTAATTGGGCTCAATTTCTTTTCGATCATATGGAACAGCCTCTAAAAGAGCAGCAATAACCCCCTCCACAATATTAACAACCAGGTCCTTATGTTTTTCAACAACATCCCTCCGAATATCACTCAGAATAAGAGATTTTAGAAGCCCAAAGAGAACCTACTTCAACAGAATCATATCGTGACTTGTCAGTTCGAAATCAACAAATTTTATTTGGCAATCAACAAATCTTAGGCAAGAAAGTTGGTCATCTTGACAGATCTGTCCCAAGCATATCTTCTCGAATGTGCAAAATTGAGAAAACATTGGGTAAGGTTGTATTTACTCTTGGGAAAGTAATGAGGAAAGTTCATGGTCGACCGTCATCCCGGTCCTCATCCTCATCACCATCACTTCCTTCACCTGCTCCATATATTTCTTCTTTTCCAGGGTCTTCAACAAAACCACGAGGAAAAGAAGCCATGGAAGACGAACCATTAAAGGAAACAAATGAAGAGGAAAATGAGGACTTTAATATGAAAGATCCTTCCCCCCATCAGCAGGGGTACTTGACTTTTCAAGGGCTGTCTATTCAAGAGGACGAAGAATATAACGATCAACGTCATTGGAACGAGTGCACTTTTGATCCTTCAGCATTTTGGGATAATTATAATGATACTTATGGAATTTTTTCTACTCGTCTCACCATTACCAGTAGTTTCTAGTTTTTCTTTCACTATATTTTTCTTTTATGCATTTCTCCTTCTACGTACTAATGTTTCAGTTATCATGTCCTACAAGCTCTTTGTTTTAGATAATATTTTCTATTTTCTCTACTTTTTTTATAATGCCAAAAGGGGGAGAAATATGCATACACATAAGGGAAGGATAACATATGATATACACATATACGGGGAGTAAAATATGTTTTATGTTACACAGTTTGTCATCAACAAAAAGGGGGAGAATGTTAGGAACTCCTATCTAAAATTTTGATGACGTCAAACCATATGATTATAATTGTACACATATATCTCATATCTTATTTTTGCGGATACTCAAGGATACAAATTGAAGCATGGAGCATGGCTTATAGTAGTAGAGAGATAAATATTGTATACAAATATTAGAAATAATATGTAAAATCTCGTTGGGTTTTATATATGATATAAAATACACACACAATTTACATAAAAGAACAGATTTTACATAACCCAGACGTCCAATACTATTCCCCCAGATGTCTGGTCCTAACCTTTGGAATTTTTGTAGATAATACATGACCAGACGTTTGGTCATAACAATCCAGATGTTTGGATTTGGCATGATTTTTTTAAAATATACAACTTTCAAATCTGAAAGGTTGCTTCTACATCTCTTCTTCAAATCAATTCTATCCCAAATAGAAGCAACTCTAGAAATAAAAAGAAATGGTAGCAACACTTCAAATCAATCTTTTCACAACTATAAATACCTCGGTTATTTTAGGTAAATACATCTGTTATTTTATGATTAAAGTAACAAATTTCTTATTTCTATTCTCTATATCTACTTTGCATTCAAATTCAAGTTAGTCATATTTCCTATCAATATTTCAACCAAAGATCATTAACTTTGGTTCAGTTTTCTTTTATATTTTCAAAGCACACACATATTTATATCTATACATATCCAGTGGAGATTATAGGAAGACTCTACGTATTTTCAATATCAGTGTTAATCAAAGCACATTCTTGACGAAAGATTTCTGTTGTAACAAGCCTATTCCTTTGGGCGAAGCGAGGGATATTGATTAGTGAAATTGCGAAGAGGAGCTTCGGGACTGAACATAGGATGGGAGGTCCGAAGCGGTATAAAATTTCTGGTGTAATCTTTTTCATTTTACTGTTATCACATTATCTTAATCTATCGCATATATAATAATTACTTGTCATATACATAGTAGACGATCCATATAGAATTTCAATTAGATGGCGCCGATTAGAACTACATACATATCATATGTATTATGATACACAGTGCACTTGTACACGATTGATTGCAAAATTATATGAACACTAATAGTTGGTTTGTTTGGAATGGTTGTACATTATGTTACACTGTTTAGTCTTTGAGGAATCTCGGGGATGAGATTCTTTTAAAGGGGGAATATAACACCCCGTGATTTTATGACAATTAATTAAAAAGAAATTTAATAAATAATAATAATGTTAAAATATAGAATTTTTGCAAACATCATAATTTGGCTACAAAACTTATACCATTGGGTTCGTGGAAATTTTTCTAACCAATTTTCGTATATAATGTTTTAGGATCGAAGTTCAAATGAAAAAGTAATTTACATTTGAAATTTTCGGATAGAAAATAATTCAGAACTAATTAAGGAACTAAATGCTAATAACTTAACATTAAAATATGCATTAAGTATCAATGTTAATGTTAATGTTAATGTTAAATATAATGATAATTAAGGGTGGTCAATCAAACTAAGTATAACTAAGAAAGTGTATAAGGAAATAAATTGGACGGTAATAAATAAGTATTAATAATTTACGTTAATGCAAACACTAGATGTAAATCTTAACATTTAGGTAATTGAATATGTTAAATCTAATCACATTAAAGATTAGAAGGATGTAATCAAAGGAGATCAACGTTTAATCAAATTAAATCATCGCTAAAAAGGAAATAAATAAATGAGAATTAATTAACGTTAATTGTTAACGCTAATTGTAACAATCGGAGTTTTCAACCCTCGTAGATCGACACTAACACATCCTTGTGTCACATATCCAAGTGTCGGAAAGTCTGATTGATTGGGGAAAAAGAAAATAAAGATAGAACAGAATATCGCATGAATGAAATAATATATATTATTTCAACAATAATCTTTATAGTGGAATTTTTTTTGAATATAATATCAGAGTCTAACCTGGATTCAGCTTGGACAATTATAAACCATTTATCCTTATAAATGTAAAAAAATGCAACGGATACAACGAATAATAGAATACGTCCATATGCAGATGAAGATCTCTAGTTCTCCTTTAGAAACTCCAAGCGTCTTCAACTAAACTTGAAACTACTTGAGTCTGATCCGAGTAATAAAAATTCCCAGATTGGGCTTGATAAACCAACAAGAGATATTCAAAACATCTAAATGTATAGATCCGATTGATATAAATCAAAAACTTTGGAAAGAAGGGTGTCTCATAAGACCATGCCCATATATAAATACGGATGGATTTTTACCTTATGGTAACCAAAATACTTTATACTTAAACCATTTGATATTATTTCTAATAGCATTACTTTGAAAGTCATTTCCAAGTAAATATAAATAAACATAGCCAAAATTGTTACCATTATTAAATTCCAACAAGAGGTAGCTGAATGTTTGCAAAGCATTACATCTATTTTGGGACTACAATTAAAACTGTAAAGCTCGTAGTTGGAATTTGATTTCCAACATTATAGGGAGCTAGTGACCATTCAGACCCAAAAATCCATGTATAACAATACTAATTCAATCTAGTGGCTTTACGTGATCTTCATCAGCCTCCATACTTGTCTATTTCATTATCTTAAGGCAACAGTTGCCTTTCACTCTTCATACCTGATAACCCAAAATTTGTTCTGCAGATCACATAGTATCCCGTGTCATTCCTGGAATGTGAATCTCGTGAGGTTACGCTCCACAAAGCTATGCTTTTTCCACAAAGCCATGCTTTGATAATAACAGGTTCCGCTTTGAATGCCACATTGACATTCCTTCGATCACTATTGACTTTCAAGAACATACAACCTTTGAGATCATACGTCTCAGAGAAGGATGTTAAGCTAAGAGAAGTTGTCTTCCCTGCCACCATATAGATGTATGTTTGTAAAAGTCAATGTTTGTGATCTCAGTAATCAATGTCAGACATTCATGTTGAATATGCTAGTATATGATTTTTGTTTGATGATAAAAACATATATACATACATATATATATATATATATATATTCATTCAAATGTATTTGTTATTGTACTATTTTATTTTCACATAATTAAATAAATATTTGTGAATAAAATAAATAACAAAGAATTTAAATTCAAATAAATATTTTATTCAAACAAATATTTATTACAATATTGAATAGTACAAGTTTGAGCTCTCACTACATACACAATTTTCAAACAATACAATTTCAAATTACAAGACAATTTTTCACTATACAATTATCATTTACATTTGCACCTCACTACATATCACTCATTTACTCGTATTTAATCTTCAACTATATTCCAAATTGAATCCAGCATCTAAGTTATCTGTAAAATAAACACTGATGCAATAAAATTGAAAAAGAAATATGTTTGCAGTGTAAAATAAAGTGTGTTTTTGAAAATGTTATTTTCCTTAATTATTTGGGTTGTTCGCCATCATATTTGTTATGAATTCATCATACATAAAAAACTTGTGACATGCACAATGTATCACTGTACATGTCATAAGGCCGTGCACACCGATACACACTTGATAAAACTGTAGGGATAGGTGAGCACAAGGTCAAACCCAACCAAATGCTAGGTCCAACACAAGTGTAATAAAAATAAATTCACAACATGAGCACAAGGTCAAACCCGAGCAATGAGATGGATTCGACTCGGGTGCAATACGAAAAACAAATCCAGATGAAAGTGTATACAAAACATCGGACTGTAAACAACACAAGTATAAAGTGATGTACGCATGAAGCAACCAACAACAAAGGCTACAGAGCTCAACCAAACTGATATACATGTGTAGTGAAAACCAGAGATTTAGGCATGTGCACTAGAACTGGAAATAAAGAAATGCAAAACTTTCATATGAACACATCATATGTCCAACCAAGTGGATCAACACCTTAAATACAAAGCAGGTTACATATTGCAATGCAAACTACAAGACCAAGTCTGAAAACAACGCAAGTTAACACACACACACACACATGAAAACATGATTACAACGTCCAGACAATTTTCTAAAGCAAGCAATGATAGTGATCAAGAAACCATCAACAAAGTGCAGCAAATTCCAACGAAACCAAAATGCACATAACAATAGTGGTAACTTCAAGCAGACTACATAACGAACACGCTATATGTATGCTATGCACATGAATCAAATGGCCAAGACTAGATACAAGTATACATGAAGCTTCCAACATGAATACAGACTTCAAGTCTAACAAGCAGTGGCAACAACATCAAAATGAAGTGCGACTAGAACAACTCAAGTACACTATATATATGTACACGAATGACCAAAAATGATAGCAGAGCCATTACACATATATACATACATAAATGTATGTTTGAATACAAATGGAAATGATCAGCATTCAAAAGAGCCACAGTCAACATAATATGAATGCAAAGCTACCACCAGACTAGAATCAAGAGTTCAGACATGTATATATATGCAGACAACCACATACTAAATTAGTTCCAAAAATAACCATGCTCATATGCAAGTTAATTTTTAAACATATAGTACAAATATACAGTGGAACATGAAAATAGTTTCAAGTTTAAATCAAGGTATCACCAACACTGACCACATATAAAACATGGATAATGGTGAACTTAATTGAACCAGACTTGTATGCCACACATGAAATCAAGTATGCAGAGATAGGATGTAGAGAAGCAGTAACAACAAATGCAGTGGCGATATGAGATAAAACATAAGCAGTTCGAATAAAAACTACAAGCAAAACTGATAGAACAGCAGTAAATAAAACTTTGAATTAAAGCCATGTTGACCAAGGTGATGTCAAAAATCAAACAAGTACAATCTAACACGAATGGCCAAAGTCAACAGAAAAAAGAAGGAAACCAGATTCCAAAGCAAATCAAAGCCGTGGTGACCAAGGAAAAGAATCGAACGAGTCAAAATCAAATCCATGGTAATCAAGAATAGAACATTAGAAAATATAGAAATTGAAGGAAAACATCGCCAGCATTCAAGCATAATCGAATGGCCTTGTTAAATTACCGATGAATTCAAATGAATTAATTCGAACGAAAATTAAGGGAATTAGACTCTATTTAAACCATTAACATCATTGGCATGAACATAATTGAGTTCAAGCATATCAACGATAATAGGAAAAGGAAATCACATACCAATTAAATTCAAACTCTCCAGTTTGAAGCAGCCGTGTGCAAATCGAAGAGAAGATCAATCGACAAAGCAATCTAAGCGAGAATATCAATTCAATTGATCAACCGTCGAGCGGCACCTCAATTTACAGAATCCCTAATTATTAAAAAAGGAGCGAGATAGCCATTATCACAAACGAAAGAGATACAAGCCGAAGAAATAAATGACGAAAATGAGGAAAATATTTTTACACCGCATTTTTCTTACTTTAGACCGGCTATAATATGTCATTTAGGCTTTAGTTTTTAAAATTAGGGTTTTCTTGTTTTAATTTGCTTTTTACTTTTTAATTTACTTTGAAATGTTTATTAAATTCTAGTCATGTGACTAAGGGACGAACTACGGTGGTGTGGTTTGAGAATTTGCAATTCGGTGGCTGAGTTGTGATAGGGTTTTGAGCGTAGAGTTAGGTTAGTCGATAGCAGGTGTCGCGATTTTACATGTGTATGCGTCTGACTACTTAATTTCTAGTAGAAACCTTCGGGCCAGCACGTAGGCAGGGTTTTTGCCGAAGCTGGGTAAATCTATGTTGTTCTTTTTATGCTTTTAATATTCTGCTATTATCTGTACTGCTATTATTCTTCTATTGTCTATGCTGCTATTATTCTGCTATTATTTGTGCTGCAATTATTTTATATACTTCTGCATTAAATTTTTATAATTATTAGTATCATCCAATTCACCTCCACTTGAGTGAAATCGGTCCTACAATTCATCCATTCAAGTTTGTTCTGGTGCTAAATGAAACCGAAGGCACGGCTCCTACTACAACCGGTCGAGAATTATCACTAAAATTAGTCACGAGTATCCCTTGTAATCGACGATTTTGATAATAGAGCGCTACTGCCAACATAAATATATAATGTGGTAAATTTCACCTCGAAGGATTAATGGCAATCAACCCTTCATCATGAAGATCCCCATCTTCAAAAATCATATATTCATCATTTCTTTACTTCTAAACATATACATTGGTTCAAAGTGGTTTTCGGATAGGAGTTATCCAATTTCAACCCCGGTTCCTTTGAACCAATCATCGATTGCAAAAATGTTAAGTTCATATGTGATTATCAATCATTCAATTTAATTCATTTTTTATTCATTCATAGATATCTCATAGGGACATATTATTTTAAGTTATTCCATTTATCTTCTTAATAGTATATGGAATCATTAAGCCTCACTTATCAAATACTTTTGGTTAATTGAACATTCTTGAATCTTGGAATAATTTTAAATCGTTTCACCTTTTATTTAGGAAAACATTTCCAAATAAATATCATATTGGAAAATATTATTGAGTAAAAAGGAACATGGAAATTATACTAATTCCACATAATATCAATTTCAGTATTCAACATTTACTATCCATCGAATACCGGTGAGATCACCCTTTGAATTCTCATGTACAGTATGGATTCCCTCTTCGAAATTTAATACCAAGTATAAGAAGATTATTTCTATACCGTCCAAATTGTTTAAATTTGAAAAATTATATCTCTTATACTTTGGGAAATTTTGATAAGAGTAAATCAAATTTGCTATCCCTTCGTCGGGCCAGTCCAAGTAGCTACGGAGGGCAGGCAACTAATTTCCCCAACCCAAGCCTAGAGACTGCCTCTCTGTCACCGATAAGGTGGTTAATTTATTTAATCGACTCTAAATCTTTTAACATACTTAATGTATTTTAATTATTTTAGAGCATTCGGGATTTCCCTTCGATCTTTTCCATTCCTCGGTCAAATTTTCTATAACACTCACAAATGGAACAAACGTATTTGTCAAATCTGCATATTCAATTTTAAACCTCTTCATCATATTTAAATTACTTAATTATTTATTTGAAAAGGTTCACAAAGAATTCGGGAAAGAATAATTAAGTTAAAACCATTGTTTGCAAAAGTCATTAAAAAGTGCTGTGAAAAAGTGCTACAAATAGTGTTTTAAAAGATATATTGATCAAAATGACTCTTCTATCTTTTAGAAATTGCTTTATATAACTTAAATCTCTTTAAACCATTTTAAAAGATTTATAAAATTTATCTCATATTTCTACACATTTGAAAATATTCATTTTAAATCAATTTTTCAAATTCGGGTTTTTGAGCTGCAAAACCGCAATTTTTTTGAAAATTTGTTTTGCACTTATTTAAAAGATTACAAGATGAAATCTTGATTTTCTTTCTTCATTTGAAAATTATGGATACAATAGTCCGAAAAATTCTTATCTCAAATAATTTTGAGATATTCCATTTTGTATACTCATTTGAATTTTTCATCGTGAAACCAAGAACTACCGTTACGTGAGGCATGTAGTTTTGACTTGTTTTTTAATTTCTTTTCAAACTTCATGGAAACACTTTTATATGGTTATAAAATATTTCTAATCCATTTTAAACTTATTTTAACAAATACATTTTCATATTTCAAACTCATATTTCATTCCATATTGTAATATTATATCATTATAATATCATTTTCAACCTTTTTAGATATTTTAAAATCATTAAGAGGCCAAATAATTTTCATATGCATAGTTATATCAATTTAATTCTCATTAAATTAACAATGGTTAATTACTAACCCTTTTTATTATCATTTATCAAACCAAGTAATCATCCATATTAACGTCCATATATTCAACCAAGTAATCACACATTTAATCATCCAATATATATTATATTTTCATATCATTAAACTAGAAATTATTTACAGATTAATTAGTAAATTTAAATGTGAGTACTAACAATCACAAGTGCTCCCTCCTTCCCAAGTTCCAGAAAATTCGGAAGAGCTTCCGCGACACTTCGGACTTTTTCCTAACTTCTAGAGCGAAACCGCTGGCACTTCTTTCTCTTTTTCTTGCTCCAGATCTTTCCAAAATCCTTCTTTCCTCCTTGATGGTCTCAACCTAGCCATTTTTGGGTGGTGGAGATCAGCCTTAGTGATGACGGTGGTAGTCGTGTACTTAGAAGATAGAGAGGTGAAATTTAGACTTACTTTTGATGTGGAATACTATATTTTTACTTTACTTTCTTATTTCTAATTTTTTCACCATTATTTTCCTAAGGAAATAATCCATTAAAATTGCTTAACAGAAAAAGAAGAAGAGAATATGTGTGATAAACTGAGAGAAAAGCTTGTGTACTTATAGCCTTGGATTTCTTAAGCTTTAAGGAATATAAATGGGCAAAATTACCCCCATCACCATCATTTTCAGCCCTTCCCTTCTTCTTACCCCCCCCCCCCCAAATCACTTCACTCACTTCTTGTCTCTTTACTTAATAGCTAAGGGATGTATTTGGATAAAAAATGGACTTAAGGTGAGATTCGAATTGACTTGCGTTGGATTTGATGATAATATCTTCTTTTTTTGTAATTTTGTTTAGTTAATTAAACACTAAGCTTAATTAGTCTTTAGCTAATATAAGAGAGGTTTTTATATCTTTATTAATATGTTTATATAATAACTATTCAAGTTGCAAAACATTTATACAACTTATATTGAACAAAACATTGATTTTTGGTAAAAAAAATTCAGTCACATTTTCTGTTTTTAATCATAATATTTATTTATATAAACAAAACTTGAAAATTAATTTATTTTCATCTTTATATAATTAGAAAATTTTTATTCTAGTTATAAAATCATATTTAATAATATTAAAATCCAATTGTAAGAAATACGACGTTGATTTGTTAAAGTGCGACGAAGTTTGTACATCTTTACAAAAAAAGTATATATATAGTTATAAAACCTTTATCAACCAATTACTATCACTATATAACAATTTAAAAAAAAATTCACAAAAAACAAAAATTGAACGTATATCAAATTTTGTCGAAAACTTTCTTTTGTCGATTTTACAAAGAAAATCCAAACCTCTTGATTTTGTAATTCCATTCTAAAAATAAGTTTATCATTCTTATTTATTACATAAAATATGATTATATATATTTAAAAATTCTATATTTGAATATTTAAAGTTAATTATATATTCCATTCAGAAGTGATAAAATAATGGGTCGTTACACTAATGGAAGCTTAAACATTAAATAAGATTAATGTTATAGGATCTAATTAAATCTTTATTTAACGGACGAGATCGATTTAACTACGTATAAATACAAGCCTAGACCACCACTTTTCTTTTCATATTTTCTAGATCACGGTCTGCCATTCTCTTCTCTCCATAATTTCTAGAAATTGTAAAAGAGATAAAATATTATATTATATACACGTAGATATATTTGGAGAAAAGCAGGGAATAAGAAAAGAGAAGAAAAGGATCGAACTGGAATGCCAAAACAAAGGAAAATCATGAATCTTAACTCAAATCTAAATTTGATATAATCGTTTTCCTAGATCTGTAACTCTAATAGGTGTGTATACCTTTTTTATACATATTTTTATTTAAAGTAAGTGGATGTCAAATAAAAAGGAATGGATCTAGATCTGGAGAATTGGAGCTATATAGATGTGAGTGGGAAAATACATATTTGTAATAATATTATATTTATGTCATTGTAGATCCATTTCATTTATGCCTAGATATGAATTACTATTTGGATAATTAATTTTGTACACATAAGGAATTGATATAACTCACGATTTGATATTTAATTGTATATGCATAGTGATTATGGAAAATATGCCTATATGTTATGGAAAATCCTAAACTTAATAGATATTGTGGACAAATGGGATTTGGAAAGTTAGGCATATGAATAGTCACAAGATTTATAAATAACTTGTTAATGAAATCATATTGGGATTTCAGATTTGGTTATTTTACATAGATTATTGAACATAAATTAGAATTGGGTATAAATTAAATTGGGATTAGACGATATACTAATACATTGGAATGAACCGTGTAACAACGTGAACTTTTATAAATTGTCCAAAAATACAATAGAAGTGTACAAGGTGAAATAACAAGGAATGTAAACCACATGGAAGAGATGTACAAAATAATTACTGTATTTTGTACTACCTATTCCAATAGAGAAATAAAATAAAATTACTTGTTGTTTCACGCATAACACAAATCCTCTTTTAAGTAATTTATAGAAAGTTATAGTGTTAGCAATTTTCTTTGGTGAAAGAAGTAATTCCAATGTATTGAGATATAAAAATCCTTAAGTATAACTAAATTAACGTAAGTAGGAACAATGACAAAAATTTAAATGGAAAATGTAAAGCATGTAATTTAAAATGGTGTAGAAAGCAAACAGTAAACAAAGAAAATACAACTGAACAAATAGCGATGTAATAATTCTAAATGTAATTAAAGAGAGGTATTAGTTAAAAAGGAAACATGAGATTTCGTCCAATAATGATAAACGAAAGGAAAATAATAAAAGATACTTAAAACAATAAACTAGAAATGGATAATAAATGAAAGTAAATGACAAGAATAAGTCAAAAGTAAGTTATGTAATATTTATTGAACATTGATGACTAAAAGTAAAGGAAAGCGATAGTTAAATGAACGTATATTCAAATATACGTTATGGCGGGCGTGAAATACATAAGTATTTAAATAACATAAATGGATAAGAAGGACATAGTCATTAGAATGGGTTGGAATGCGAGATTAGTACTATTACACAATAAAAGCCTGCCAATCGCAGGAGACTACCACCAGTTGCATATGCATTATACTAATATAGGACATATCCAACTGCAGGACCTGTGGAGTATATATGCTTGCGTATAAGTGAAGGAATGCCCTTGCTAGAGTCTGCTTCAATGGATAAGGGGATGGTGTTTCCATGATTACATTAGGCAATCTAAATAGGATAGAGAGCAGTTTGCCACTATGTTAGCAACTGTAAATAGCAAATCAGGAGTAGGAGCTACATAGGTTCGGTGCGTCATCGGTCTAGAGCAGTCAAAATAGGAAAGACAAGGTTACACTTAATGGGATATGCCTCCTACTAGGGTAAGCCACGTTAGGTAATGCACAAGCATAGTTGTTCGTTAGAGCAAGGCTAGTTAACTCATAGAAGAGTTCTTAAAAAAATGAATGGGGCGGTCTGTAGAGCCGAGTCCACAATGGAAAGTAGACAAGTTAGTAAATCCTAAGTCAAGATTAATACGGGTAAATTATAGTAACACCGTTATTAGACACTAACAAGAGGTTCTACTTTATAAGCGGGTGATTCTGCCAGACATTGATGATAATGCCTGGCAGTGCAGGATTACAGATACTTGCAGGGATAATACCTTGATTCAAAGGGGACTGTGGTACTCATGTGTTTATACACACACACATACACGTAAGTAGTTGTATTTTACTTCTAGTAAATGGGTGTATCGTACCTGAACATTGTCAAGCGATTAAGTAAAATAAAAGACATAACATGTAAGGGAAAGCAATCAACGTAAACTAGCGTTATGTCTAAAGTGTATAATTTACCAATCACCAGAATGTTGTTCTGACTCCTTCCTCATTACAATCCACATGATAGATATAAAGGGATAGGTACTGGTACTTGGTGGGATCAGTGGAAGGGTAGGTTTCCTAATGCATGCTTGATGCTAACAAGGATACTAGATATTGGAAGTATCAACTTGGTCAGTAAGTAACTATGTGGTTATTATACTTTACTATTCCGCTGTGGGTTTATATCGATAGTGCTCTTGTAATAATTTATTTGTTTATTTGCATGGTACCAAACCGATGATCCAAACTTTGGTGGACTTTGGTGTTTGGTTTAGTGAAAATTCAGGCTTATTGGGATGCGGGTTCTTACAACTCGGGGGATAACGTGGTGCTGATAAGGAACGTATCCTTGGAGATCAACATCGATCCAGACTATGACTAACCAGAGCTCCTTATGATTATTATATGGGACATTATTTGAAATCCTAGCATCAACCCACTGGGCCAGAACTGGGTGAAGCTGACATTCTGGGAGGATGTTACCGATACCGATACTTGAGATGTTGTGCTTATAAGCTTCCTTAATGTAGATATATTGCTTTATTGAATCTTCTAACTAATTAGTTTTTATAGGCCGCCCACCATTCCATCTATATTTAGGATGAATATTTAGTGCTTAAGGACGAGTTCCCACGATGTAAACAAGCTTATGGTGTGACCGAACATATGGTAGTGGTGATGGAGAAGATGATAGAGGAGGTGGTTGAGGCTAGGGACTAGGTGGAAAAGGAGGCGGTAGATCTTAGAGAGAAGCTGGAGGAGGTCGACTGCGATGACCCGGAATTTCGGCAATAGTATTTTGATGATCTTCTTATATAATTATTTAAATTGGCAAATTATTCTTTTTCAAAACAAATAAAATATCTGTTTGTTTATGTGTGTGTGTGTGTGTGTGTAGATTGTAAATAGAATTTGGATTTGAAATTCGAAAGTAATATCTTAAAAATAAATTGGATTTAAAAATAATATATATATATATGGTTATTTATTAGTGTATAATTAAGTTTTATATCATTTTCTTTAAAGTTATATAAATATAAATAAAAGGAAAAGTTTAAATATAAAAACATAAAACATATATAAATATAAAACTAAATTTAAAATATAATATAAAATTATATGAAAACATAAGTGCATGCAAATTAACAAGTGTAGGCTAAATGTAATACGCAATTTAACAAACGTCATATTTATGTATTTTCTTCATTTTAAAAACAATAAAACAAGGTTATATATACCTCTCTACTTCATTTATCTTTCATTTTCAAATTTTATCAAACTAAAATCTGAGAAAGCTAAACCAGAGAAAAATAAAAACAAAACAGCAACCTCTTTCAATCTCAAACCTGAAGCAATCAAGCAAAGTTCAAACAATTTCCATTTCCAAAATCAAAGCATTTCCAGGCTTCTCTGTTCCATTTCCAGTGAGTAAACATTTTTTTAAAGGTTAAATTTGTTTGATAACCCGATGCATATGATAATCCGTGAAGTTATGATGTGAAATATGCTTGGCATGATTGTGTAAATATGATTGCATGTATATATGTACGATGTTATTGTGTGCATATCTGTGTAGAAGTATGCTTGCTCTATTCTAAGTTTTACAGTTTTTAAAACAAGTTCAAATTTCAATTTCCCTTCCCCTAATCCTTTTTAGGCTTAAATGTAAAAACATATTTAAATTAACAAGATCTTAATTTTAAAAATATTTTTAAGTATAATTATTTTAAGTTTTTCTGGAAAATAAGAAAATACAGTGAAACTCAATGCATGCTGAAAATTCGACTTCCTTAATTTCGTGATTCACTTATATAATCTTATTTGTTTTCGAAAATCATGTATTTTAAAAGTTAAATCATGATTTTTATGTATGTTTTGAGTGAGGAATCCCGGGTTGAACGAGGATTGGGTTTTTGGCAATTTTGGTGATCGGAGCAAGGTGGATGGTCGAGACCGCTGCTGGAGGTATCTTGGAGGTCAGTGGTCTTGAGAAAAATAATCGATGAGTTTATTGATCATCGTGGCGGCGGCATGGCATCGATGTAGGGTTTTAGGAGCTATTTGGGTCGACTAGGTTTGTGAGGTTTGTCCCTCAACGTCGAAGCATCGGACTTGACTGGAGTGAGGAGGATCAAAGCGTGGTTGAACAGCGAGGCTATGGTCGGAGATTCGAAGCTTCTGGTGAATCGAGGTGGCGGCGGATGGCGTTTTCATCGATCAGTTTGGATTCCAGGAAATGCTCGACTTGCTCGATTTTGATTTCTAACTGGAATCGATGATCTGGGTGGACGAGTCGACTGAGGAGGTTGTCATCGACGTGCTGGTGGTGGTAGCGTTGACCGAAGCAGCCGCGTTCGCCTGTGCACGTGCACGAGTGTCTGATGTATAGTGGTTGGGTAGTTGTTGTAGGATTGGAGAAGAAGTGGTAGCCTCGGCTGAGAGCTCGAGGAAGTTTTGTTTTGGCACAAGTTTTGTATCGGGTGTGCACGCGAGGGTTACCTGTTGCAATAGTTTTCAAATTTAAAACAAAACAAAGTTTAAAAAAAAAGAGGAAGGATTTCTTGGGTTTGGGCTCGGGTTGGTACATGGAGTTGCTCGGGTCTGTGTGCTTTAGTGTAATAACGGTTTTTAAAATTTTAAAACAAATCAAGTTTTATACAAACAATTTTCTTAACCTGTTTCTTTTAAATAATAAATGTTTTACTTAAGTTTTGGGTTAGTTAAAGGTTTAAAATAAATTATTTTAAACTAATTAAGTTTAAAGTATTTTATTATGTGTCCTTTATTTTAAATTAATTGTTAAAGATTATTTAAATAAAATTAAATGTAGTTAATTAAAGAAAAGTAAAATGTTTTTAATTATTAATTAACTTAAAGGTCTTCAGTTACTTCATATGTTAATGATAATTAATTCCAAAGGTTTATTAGATAAAACTTAAATATAATTAAGTAATTAATAAAATAAATGGGTTTATCTTTTAATTAATTAAGGTATTAGGTAATTAAAGGATAATTAATTAATAATTAAAGGATAATTAATTAATAATTAAAGGATAATTGATTAATGTGAATAATTAAAGGGCAATTAATTAATTCCAATAATTAATTAAAATAATAATCAATGGTTTGTAATTAATTAATGTTACTTAAGCAGGTTATAAGTAATTAATTCATTTTGGATTAATTAAATTAATCATAAATTATGTGATTAATTAATCTTGCTTATGATGATTAGTTGTACAGAATGTTTGGATTGATTAATATCTCGAGTATGTTAATCTGTAATATTCTGTGATATGAATTGCTTTGGATTGGGTTGTGATAAATGTAAGCTATTTATCTGTGATGAATTGCTGTGTGAATACAATATTTTGAATTGAATTAAATGGTTCTACTTAAACAAATTGGCCTTAAAAGAAACGTTTGGATTCCGATGTGATCGGGATCGGATATCAAATTTGTTATCCGAAAACCACATCGATCCAAATTAAACGATAGGTCATGAAATCTCAAGTGAAGATCGAGAATGAAGATTGAGTGCAAGGGCTATTTGTTGTTAACTCTGAGGGTGATTCAAAAACGAGTGTAATGGAGATAGTGCCTTCGGTTTCGTTCGAACCCGAACGGACTTGTATGGATGAATGCTATTAGACCATCGTCAATGGAGAACGACGAGTATTCCAAGATATGTGTTCTAAAAAGGTAATCATAGCCTCAAGCCCCATCAACCGAGAATGGTTAAAACAGGGGAGGTGCAGCAAGGCTAAGTGGGTAGCACTCAAGTAGGATAAGGTTTTCCCCTGTCTAGAGGTCCCTTTATTCGACTGTATGGACAGTTGTTGGCCACAACCGCAGGGTTGTCTTATTCGGACTATCCAGTAAGGGGTAGCTTCGGTCTTGTATTGTAGGGGATCAGGGTGGATCCTCGGTACAATGATTTAGACCACGTACCGTGACAGGTGGTAGCCCAATAGCCATGCCATTGTATGGAATCCTATCTCCAATAAGTGATCTTGGACTTGATTGTATACCTATTTATGTTGGAATTAATAAATGTAACAATTTCGGCCATGTGAATAATTTACTTGAATTTCCTATCAAATGTTTTGGTAACCATAAGGGAAAAACTTGTCCGTGTTTATTTGCGGAGAGTCTTACGAGATACCTTTTATTTCAAATGTTTTCCAAGTTAAACAACTTAACTGTTTACTCACACCAGACCCATGTCTGAACCGAAGTTTACTTCTGTTTTCCTAAACTCTTGGGTACTCAAATTTTTATGAGTAGCCAAGTGATCAGGTTGGCTTGACGTATTTTGGAAAGGCTTGGAGCAGGAGACTTGGCATATATATATGTATTACGCTGTGTCTGTATCATCTGCTTTGTACTTTTGAGATGTAATGTATAGATAGGTCTTCAAGGGTGCCTTATGTGATGTTGTTGTAATTGAATAACTCTGATGTATGATGAATACTATGTTATAATCTATGTGATATAATATATTTTTCCGCTGTGAGATTCTGATGTTGTTTCTTTCTTTCATTCTATCTATTTTCTTTTCTACCTATTTCTTTCTAATCTACGGTATATCTTTCTATGGAATGAAAGGTGGGGCGTTACAGTTGGTATTAAAGCGCTAGGTTGAGATAATACCTAGGCTTTTGGGTTAATACCCATCTTGAGAGAGCATACTTGTAATATATATATATATATACACCTATTTAATTGTTGGGTAACCTGTTCAGGTTGCCAACATGATTTCTAGAGAAATTTCACCTTACCCCTAATTTTGTGGACCGCCCTTTTTTTGTATCTAATCCCATAAGGGGAGTGACTAAGTTAGAAATGATCTGTAAAGGTCTAAGAATTTCTTATCTATCCTATAGTTTCTCATGCGACCCATATGTATTGGATTTTAAAGGATTTGACCTTATTTTGGGAATGGATTGGTTAGACAAGCATAAGGCTGTTCTGATTTGCGAAGAGAGAATTGTGTCATTGGAAACTGAGTTGGGAAGGATTGCAAAAGTGACTTGCGATAGTTCAGGAGTTCACCTGGGTAGTCTTTTGCATGGAATCGAGGCATCTCAAGAGGAGGTTGGATCCATCGAGGTTGTCAGAGGTTTTCTAGACATCATTGAAGAAGTCAAAGGTTTGCCCCACATCGAGAGATTGAGTTTCGTATCGACTTAGTTCCAGGAGCGATATCAGTGGTTCAACCTAGTAGAAGGATGGTACGAGAGAAAGAGAAGAATTAGTGAAGCAGACTCAGGATTTCTTGGAGAGAGGATTGATCAGGCCTAGTTGTTCTAGCTGGGGTTCTGCTGTAGTTTTTGCGACCAAATTGGACGGATCTTTAAGATTTTGTGTAGATTATCGAGAGTTGAACAAGGTGACAATTAGGATTAAGTACCCCTTGCCTCCTATTGACGATCTTTTTGATCAACTTCAAAGAGCTTCTATTTTCTCTCAGTTAGATCTAGCTTCGGGTTTTCGCCAGCTAAGGGTAGCTGAAGACAGTATACCCTTGACTGCATTTAGATGACCCAACTGTTCTTATGAGTGGCTGGTTATGCCTTTTGGGCTAACCAACGCTCTAGCTTATTTTATGGATCTGATGAACCGTGTCTTCCGGGATGTGCTGAACAAGTTTGTGCTCGTGTTCATCGACAACATTCTCATCTACTCCAAATCCGAGGAAGAGCATAAGCGTCATTTGGAGATAGTATTGGAGACTTTGAGGTGGCATGTCCGAAAAGCTAAGTTTTCGAAGTGCCATTTTTGGAAGCCGAAAGTAAGATTTTTTGGACATATTGTATCTAGAGAAGGAATTTCTGTGGATCCAACCAAGGTAGCAGCCGTTCAAGAGTGGAAGCAACCGTAGACTCCTACGAAGTTCGCAGTTTTCTTGGTTTGGCAGGTTACTACAGGAAATTTATCAGGGATTACTCTAAGATTTCTTATCATTTGACCAAACTGACTAGGAAGGGAGCGAAGTTTAAATGGACTCCTAAGTGTGAAGAAGCATTTCTGGATTTGAAGGCGAGGTTGACCAGTGCACCTGTTTTGGCTATTCCAGATGATAGGAGTAAGTTCAAAGTCTACACTGATGCTTGTGGAGTAGGGCTTGGTGCTGTTTTGATGCAGAATAGGATAGGGATTGCGTACGCTAGTAGGTAGTTGAAGCCACATGAGAAGAACTACGCTACGCATGATTTGGAATTGTTGGCTATCATCTTTGCTCTAAAGATTTGGAGGCATTATCTGTTGGGAGAGAAGTTCTAGCTTTTCACCGACCATAAACCCTTAAAGTATCTTTTCTCCCAGAAAGATCTGAATCTGAGGCAGCAGAGATGGGTGGAATTTTTGGCGTCTTATGATCTGGACATTCTCTATACTTCGGCGAAAGCGAACGTAGTGGCTGATGCATTGAGTAGAAATGCAAATTTTGCTATTTTGGAAGTTATTCCGTCTCTACTTGAAAGGATTGCAAGCAAGCAAGGAACGGATAGAAGTTTGAGAGCAATCTTTAGGAAAGTTAAGAATGGGCAGTGCACCAATTTCAAGATCGATGACCAGGGAACTTTTAGGATCAACGGAAGAATTTGTGTTCCTAATATCAAGGATCCGAGGCAATAAGTTTTGTCAGAGAGTCATCGCTCCAGGTTGAGTATCTATTTGGGGATCTCAAAGGTGTCTAAGGATATGAGGAGAGTCTTCTGGTGGAAAGGTATGAAGAAGGATGTTGCTACCTTCGTCAATGGATGTGCGATCTGTCAACAGGTGAAGGTAATCAGCAGAAGTCTGGGGGATTTTTGCAGCCTTTGGAAGTCCTTAAATGGAATGGGAAATGATATCAATGGATTTCGTCGACGGGTTTCCAAGGACCAGAAAAGGAAATGAGGGAGTGTGGGTAATTGTTGACAGGCTGACTAAGAGCGGCTGCTTTATCCCAATTAAGGCAACTAGAACTGCAGCGTCCTTAGCAGAGATTTTCTTGAAAGAGATCATCATGTTGCATGGAGTTCCTGTTAGCATAGTAGGTGACCGTGACCCAATCTTTACCAGAAAATTTTGGGAAGCTCTGCGTACAAGGTTGAGTTTAAGTACTGTATATCATCCCCAGATCGATGGTCAAATATAAAGGCTGAATCGCATTTTTGAGGATATGTTGAGGGCTTGTATTCTGGATTTCGGTGGATCTTAGGAGGACCATCTGCACTTAGTGGAATTCTCGTACAATAATAGTTATCAGGCGAGTATTAAGATGGCACCCTATGAAGCTTTGTACGGAAGACCTTGTAGAACTCCGTCTTGTTGGGTAGAATCTAAAGATTGTCTTGTTCTTGGTCCAGATTTGATTCGAGAAGCATCTGCGAAGGTTGAGCTAATCAAGAAGAGAATGAAAGCAGCTCAGGTTCGTCAGAAGAGTTATGGGGATAAGAGACGAAGGCTTTTGGAATTCGAAATTAAAGATTTTGGTATTTGTTAAAGTTTCCCCAATAAAAGGAGCAATCAGATTTGGTAAGATAGGAAGGATTGCTTCGAGATATATTGGACCTTCTCATGTGCTCAAGAGAATCAGTGCTTTGGCCCACAGGGTTGAATTTCCAGTCCGGATGGCTGGGATACACAATGTATTTCATTGGTTGTGGAACCGGAAGTATAAAAAGATTTAGAGGTCGAACCGGACTTAACTGTGGTCAGGCATCCAATCCAGATTATGGATCGAGATGAGAAGCAGCTCAAGAACAAAGTGGTGAAGCTAGTTAAGATTGAATGGAGCGGGGATCCTAGAGATTGTACTTGGGAAACTCTAGATAGTATTAGGAAAGCCTATCTGAATTTGTGTCAGGATAGTTAGGAATGTTTGTTTGAATGAATTGCTTAGTTGATTGTTAATATACGGCTGATATGTATGCTAGATTGTTTGAATATAAGAGCTTTGATTATCTTTTGCTTTAAATTTCGGGGACGAAATTCTTTTAAGGAGGGAGGCATGTGATGACCCAGAATTTTGGCAATAATTTGACGATCTTCTTATATAATCATTTAAATTGGCAAATTATTCTTTTTCTAAACAAATATAATATTTGTTTATTTATGTGTATATATATATATATAGATTGTAAATAGGATTTGGATTTGAAATTCAAAAGTAATATCTTAAAAATAAAATGGATTTAAAAAGTCCAAATTTTAAAACTAATATATATATATATATATATATATATATATGGTTATTTATTAGTGTATAATTAAGTTTTATATCATTTTCTTTAAAGTCATATAAATATAAATAAAAGGAAAAGTTTAAATATAAAAACATAAAACATATATAAATATAAAACTAAACTGAAAAAATAATATAAAATTATATAAAAACATAAGTGCACGCAAATTAACAAGTATAGGCTAAATGTAACATACAATTTAACAAATGTCATATTTAATGTATTTTCTTCATTTTAAAAATAATAAAACAAGGTTATATATACCTCTCTACTTCTTCTATCTTTCATTTTCAAATTTTATCAAACTAAAATCTGAGAAAGCTAAACCAGCGAAAAATAAAAACAAAACAACAACCTCTTTAAATCTCAAACCTGAAGCAATCAAGCAAAATTCAAACAATTTCTACTTTTCGAAATCAAAGCATTTCCAGGCTTCTCCGTTCCATTTCCAGTGAGTAAACATATTTTTTTAAAAGCTAAATTTGTTTGATAACCTGATCATGTGATAATCCTTGAAGTTATGATGTGAAATATGCTTGGCATGATTGTGTAAATATGATCGCATGTATATATGTATGATGTTATTGTGTGCATGTCAGTGTACAAGTATGCTTGCTCTGTTTTAAGTTTTACAGGTTTTAAAACAAGTTCAAATTTCAATTTCTCTTCCTCTGATCCTTTATAGGCTTAAATCTAAATACAAAACATGTTTAAATTAACAAGATCTTAATTTTAAAAATATTTTTATGTATAATTGTTTATGTTTTTTTGGAAAACTAGAAAATATAGTGAAACTCAATGTATCTTGAAAATTCGACTTCCTTGATTTCTTGATTCACTTATATCATCTTATTCATTTTTGAAAACCATGAATTTTAAAGGTAAAATCATGATTTTTATGTATATTTTGAGTGAGGAATCTCGGGTTGAACGGAGATTGGGTTTTTTGCAATTCTAGTGATCGGAGCAAGGTGGGTGGTCGAGATTGCTGCTGGAGATAGCTTGGAGGTCGGTGATCTCGGGAAAAATGATCGGTGAGTTTATCGATCATCATGGCGGTGGCACGGCGTCATTGTAGGGTTTTAGGAGCGGTTTGGGTTGACTGTGTTTACAAGGTTGTTCGCCAACGTCGAAGCATCGGACTTGACTGGAGTGAGAGGGATCGAAGCATGGTTAAATGGCAAGGCTATGGTCAGAGATTCAAAGCTTCTGGTGAATCGAGGCAGCGGCGCTAGATGTTTTTGTCGATCAGTTTGGGTTTCAAGAAATGCTCGACTTGCTCGATTTTGATTTCCAATTGGAATCGATGATCAGGGTGGACAGGTCGACTATGGAGGTTGTCATCGCAGCGTTGAATGGGGCAGCGTTGAATGGGGCAGCCGCGTTTGCCTGTACATGTGCACGAGCGTTTGATGTATCAGTGATTGCGTACTTGCTGTAGGATTGGAGAAGAAGAGGTAGCCTTGGGTGAGAGCTCGGAAAAGTTTTGTTTTGGCTCGAGTTTTATCAGGTGTGTACGTGGGGTTTACTTGTTGCAACAGTTTTCGAATTTAAAAAAAAAACAAATTTTTTTTTTAAAAAAAGAGGAAGGGTTTCTCGGATTTGGGCTCGGGTTGGTACAGGGAGCGACTCGGGTCTGTGTGGTTTAGTGTAAGAACAGTTTTTAAAATTTTAAAACAAATCAAGTTTTACATAAACAATTTTCTTAACCCACTTCTTTTAAATAATAAATGTTTTATTTAAGTTTTGGATTAGTTAAAGGTTTAAAATAAATTATTTTAAATTAATTAAGTTTAAAGTATTTTTTTATATGTCCTTTATTTTAAATTAATTCTTAAAGATTATTTAAATAAAATTAAATGGTATAATTAAGTGGTTAACTAAAGAAAAGTAAAATGTTTTTAATTATTGATTAACTTAAAGGTCTTGAGTTAATTCATATGTTAATGATAATTAATTCCAAAGGTTCATTAAATAAAACTTAAATGTAATTAAGTAATTAATAAAGATAAATGGATTTGTCTTTTAATTAATTAAGGTCTTAGGTAATTAAAGGGAAATTAATTAATAATTAATGGATAATTAATTAATAATTAAAGGACAATTAATTAATGTGAATAATTAAAGGATGATTAATTAATTCCAATAGTTAATTAAAATAATAATTAATGTTTTGTAATTAATTAATGTTAATTAAGCATGTTATAAGTAATTAATTCATAAGTAGTTAATTTATTTTGGGTTAATTAAATTAATTATAAATTATATGATTAATTAATCTTGCTTATGATGATTAATTGTATAGAATGTTTGGATTGATTAATATCTTGAGTACGTTAATCTGTAATATTCTGTGATATGAATTGCTTTGGATTGAGTTGTGATAAATGTAAGTTATTTATCTGTGATGAATTGCTGTGTGAATACAATATTCTGAATTGAATAAAATTGTTTTACTTAACCAACTCGGCCTTAAAAGAAACATTTGGATTTCGATGAGACCTGGATCAGATATCAAATTTGTTATCCGACCGAAAACCACATCGATCCAAATTAAACGATAGGTCGTGAAATCTTAAGTGAAGATCGGGAAAGAAGATTCAGAGTGCAATGGCTATTTGTCATTAATTCTGAGGGTGATTTCAAAAGGAGTGTAACAAAGATTGTGCCTTCGGTTTCGTTCGAACCCGGAACGGACTTGTATGGATGAATGCTATCAGGCCATCGTCAATGGAGCACGATGGGCATTCCTGTGTTCTAAAAAGGTAATCATAGCCTCAAGCCTCATCAACTGGGAATGGCTAAAACATGGGAGGTGCGGCAAGGCTAAATGGGTAGCACCCAAGTAGGATAAGATTTTTCCTTGTCTGGAGGTCCCTTTATTCGGCTGTGTGGGCGATTGTTGGCCACAACCGCAGGGTTGTCTTATTCGTATTATCCAATAAGGAGTAGCTCCGGTCTTGTGTTGCAGGGGATCATTGTGGATCCTCGGTACAGTGATCTAGACCACGTACTATGACGGGCGGTACCCCAGTAGCCCTGCCATTGTATGGAATCCAATCTCCAGTAAGTGATCTCGGACTTGATTGTATACCTATTTATGCTGGAATTTAATGATTGTAACAATTTTGGCTACGTGAATAATGTATTTGAAAACACTAGAGACTATTATAATATAACTGGATTTCCTATCAAATGTTTTGGTTACCGTAAGAGAAAAACTTGTCCGTGTTTATTTGCGGAGAGTCTTACAAGATACCTTTTATTTCAAATGTTTTCCAAGTTAAACAACTTAACCGTTTACACACACCAAACCCATGTCTGACGCGGAGTTTATTTCTGTTTTCTTAAACTCTCGGGTACTCAAATTTTTATGAGTAGCCAAGTGATCAGGTTGGCTTGACAAATTTTGGGAAGGCTTGGAGCAGGAGACTAGGCGTATATATATCTATTCCGCTGTGTTGGTATCATCTTCTTTGTACTTTTGCGATGTAATGTATAGACATGTCTTCACGACTGTCTAATGTGATGTTGTTGTAACTGAGTAACTCTGATGTATGATGAATACTATGTAATAATCTATGTAATATAATATATTTTTCCGTTCCTCTATGAGATTCTGATGTTGTTTCTTTCTTTCTATCTATTTTATTTTCTACCTATTTCTTTCTAATCTACGATACACCTTTCTATGGAATGAAAGGCGGGTCGTCACATCGAAAGGTACATAACCTAGCATAACACAAAGTGCATGTCAGCCACGTACGTAGAGGCTTCCTACTAGTTGGAGGAGGATTTAGGGTTGAGACCGGCTGACCGACATAATCAAGGCCCTGCTTAGGGAAAATTTTGATCTGCCAGTCTCCATGAGTGGCCCAGATGCCAAGATCAACTAACAACATGTCACCTTGGAAAACCTTCGAAAAACCAAATCTTTATCTTGTAACATGTCACCTGAGGGTAGCCATCAAGCCATTCAACATTTACGTTCATTTCGAGACCACATGTCCTAAACTCTTACAACTTGCCTTACCCACTAGGCACAGATTGATTAGAGCAAATATAACTATCAAGTGCAAAGAAAAATTTCAGTGGAAGCAACTCTATTCATTTCCAAAAATGCAAGAGCAAATAGCCTAACCCACTAGGCTTACAAAAAGAAAAGGTGACGAAAATTATCTATAAGGATAACTCTTTAGCTGGTTGGTCCAAGGTGTCAATTTGCTTCCTAGTCAAAACGGCCGATACGGCCTACCCTGTCACCTCCATCTCAACAACAACTTCAAATTAGGTTACTGCTAGTGGCAGATAGGCCAGACACAAACCTAAACAGTGGGTGGTGATCTCTGATAAGTAAGTGAATGCACAGTAATTCATCCTCATGGATTGCTGACCAGCAAATAGAGGAGCATGGCTCATAAGTCCTTAACAGTAGAGGTCGACAGTCCCCAACAAAATAAATGAGCATATAATAACTCATCCTTCATTGGATAGCCAGGGCTGTTCAAAGGTTATCAAGGGTGACACTTTGATAGCCAAGAGTGGAAGATAGGCCCAACACAAACCTAAATACTAGGTGGTAGTCCCCAATAAGGAAATGAATTCACGATAATTCATCCTCATAGATAGCCGATTGATAAGGAGAAAATCATGACTTGCAAGACCTAGGTATCAAAGGATGGCAATTCTCTATAAGGTGAATGAGCACGTAATAACCCACCATTCATTGGATTGTCGGGACTATTCGAAGGTTCTCCAAGGTGACATGTTGCAAATTGAGAGTGGTAGATAGGTTCAACATGAACCTAAATGCTAGGTGGATGTTCCCGACAAGGAAGTAAAAGCACGGTAGTTCATCCTTACGGATAGCTGGTTGGTACGCTACAACAAACAGACTTTTTTATAGCATTTTGAAACCGCTATTAAAGCCTACTATAGCATTTCTATAAACGCCATAGATCAACAAGTTGTAATAGGTCCGATAGATACAATAACGTTTTGAAATTTCAATGGAAAACAAACTTCTAATAGCTTTTTTGTTGTCATCTTAGACTAGATGTATCAGTACAACTACTTTTCTACAGCACTAGCATAATGCTGTAGTATGAAAGCTGTAACAATTTTTATTTTCGCATCACATTTAAAATGCTATAAAAAATTCCATTGCATTTTTTTATTGTTGTATACATTCAAGCTTACAATTTTCAATTCTACTAAACTTATTTCCACTAATATATTATAACAATTCAGAAAATTCACTTATCACATTGTAATATACGTAATCAAATGGAGTTATAAGCCAAACCACAATATATATATATATATAATATTTCATATATTAAGCATATAAATATTTATGACTAGAAGTAACAATACATACAACTGTAGCTAACCAAAATGATACATACTAAAAAAAGACGTATGAACATCGATAGATATTACATTAATGTCAGCATGACCGATTTGAAGGAGAAAGAGTGCGACATCATGTAGCAACCTCAAAAGCATCATGATGCACACATTAGTTGCATTTTGTCTCAGTAATCAGTGTCTTCATCTCGGTCACAAACTGCCTGCTATTTACACCGTCAAAATGTAAAAATGTTGAAGAGTTGAAGCTCATGTTTCATATGTTCCAAATATTTTCCTTTTACTACATTACTCGTTCTTCTCTTCTTGCTCCAAACGCATAAATGGAACAACCTAACATGCATTTGAACAATGAACCAACCAGTTACATTTTTAATAGGAGTTGACGAAAATGAAAAGTGCAAAGTCAATAACATAGAAATATTTCTATGTTATTGCACATACATTACTAAATTATTCATTCTTACCTGATCTTCTACTGAGAAATTAATACTTCTTTCTTGTTTCTTTCCTAATCTTTCACCAAGCTCTTCCTCCGTATCCACAAAGTTCTGATCTAAAACCTCTGAGGGTGCAAAAAGGCTTATTATTTTAATTTCAGTTATATAGGAAACTACAAATATAAATGACCCAATTACCTATAACATTGTCAATAGACTGGATTTTTGGAGCTGGTAATGGAGTAGTCAACAACGAATTAAATATTTTCTTTGAGTTAAATCTACTTTTGTGAAATTTCTTAACAAATGATGCTTCTATGAAATTGAGGTAGGACTCATGTTTCTCATATGTCCAGTTTGTGCCAAATGATTCTATCATCCGACAAATCAAAATTTTGATGAAATTCGGTTGTAGAAGATTATATATGTATAAACAAATTTCCGACTTATGACATTATCCATTACTGTGAAGCACTTCAAGTTACAAATTTTAGCTATTTATAAACTATAACTACATGTATAGTTAATATAATCCCACAAACTTTATTTACACAAATCAGTCATCCAATCATAGTTATATACACGACTAACATAATTCAAGCTCAACGACGCATAAAAATATGTTTGTTAGTTGTGAGAAAAAGGAGAAGATGCATTTTTGTATTGTGATAAAAAGTCAATTACTCTTATAGTCTTCGATTCAGGAACATATAAGGAGAAGGTAATTATATGGTCTAACAAAACCTATCTTACATTGGAAGGGCAAGGGTATTTAAACACTTTCATTACATGGAATTTAACTGCGAACTTAAGTGGAGGGATAATGTATAGTGCAAGCATGTCCATCTATGCTTTCAACTTCATTGCTTATAGCATCAATTTTAAAGCAAGTATAAAATTGAACATGGTATATACAATCGTATATAATTATTTTGTTTAATCCTGGTCTCGCTATGTTTAACGTGAAGAGCAGAACAATGCGAAGGCTGCATCTCCAGGGGAAGTAAGAAGGCAAGCGGTGGCTATAAGAATAACAGGAGACAAAGAAGCCTTTTACAACAGCGGATTCTATAGTGCTCAAGACAAATTATTGGACGAACGTGAAAGGCACTATTTCAAGAACTGTATCATACAAGGTTCGATCGATTTCGTGTTTGGAAACCCTCGATCGTTGTACAAAGACTGCACGATAAATTCGATAGCAAAACAGGTTCCTAGTGGCATAACAGGATGCATTATAGCACATGGAAGACAGTCTACAAATGAAATGAGCGGCTTTTCTTTCCTAGTTAACTTAATTAATTTTTAGGAAACTTAATTGTTGTTTAAATTTTGTCCAACCTATTTAATTTTTAGAAATTTTTTTTTTATATAAAACTTGGTTAACTTAGTTAATCTTTATAAACTTAGTTAACTATGTTAAATTTCATAAAAATTAGTTAATTTTTACAAACTATTAGTCAACTTAGTTAAATTTGTATAAAATATAGTTACTTTTTTTTATAAATTTGGTTATTTCTTTGTAAAACTTAGTTAAAATTTTGTATTACTTAATTTTTATAAATATGCTTAATTTTTATAAATATGTTTAATTTAAATAAAACTTGCTTAACCTAGTTTTTTTGTAGAAGTTGATTAATTTATATGAAGTTAATTTTATAATTCAGTTTATTTAAATTTCTGTAAAACTAGATTAATTTTCATAAACTAATCAGATTACATAAAATTTTGTCCAACCTATTTAATTTTTAGAAATTTTTTTTTTATATAAAACTTGGTTAACTTAGTTAATCTTTATAAACTTAGTTAACTGTGTTAAATTTCATAAAAATTAGTTAATTTTTACAAACTATTAGTCAACTTAGTTAAATTTGTATAAAATATAATTACTTTTTTTATAAACTTGGTTATTTCTTTGTAAAACTTAGTTAAAATTTTGTATTACTTAATTTTTATAAATATGCTTAATTTTTATAAATATGTTTAATTTAAATGAAACTTGCTTAACCTAGTTTTTTTGTAGAAGTTGATTAATTTATATGAAGTTAATTTTATAATTCAGTTTATTTAAATTTCTGTAAAACTAGATTAATTTTCATAAACTAATCAGATTACATAAAATTTAAACCGCACCTCGTTTGCGCGGTTGGTGCTTTCATGTACACCACAATTCAATATATATTTATATGATTAAAACAAGATCGAAAGATTTCTTATATGAAATAAGTTAGTGATGAAGTAGCATAAATTGTCAAACTTACACTATGCGTTGGCTAATAAGCAATCTGTACTGTCACTAAGAATGGCGATGAGTTTTCCATCTAGACTATATCGATGTACCCTGCCAAGAATAAGTAATAATAAGATATTCGGTAAATATGATGCAACTTGAAATATGTTAAGTTATTAACCTGTATAGATTGATGTACATTTACAACTTAAAGACCGGGAATTATCATAAAAATTACTTGAACATACTAACCTCCTGATTGCAAACCAAAACAATGTCCCTTTGTACACTCTTTGGCTAGTCTGCATGTTCTACTAATTCCTTATCCATGCATGCTTCATACCCACTTGCACCATGCCCATTTAAACAATCTCCATTTTCATGTAAATAGTAAACTGTTTTGATAAGCAGACCAGCTACAGCGAGACACGGTCCTGTAAACCTGGAGCCACACTTGCAAAATCGTCCTCACGCACATAGATCACATCTTTCCCTTCATACCTTACTGCAACCACGTTATTTATGGATGATACACTTTCCTGTTCACCCTGTTGCAAACAAAATGCCTCTTTCTCACATACTAAATCAATAACATTGAGAAAGAGATTTAAGGTACCATTAATAAAACTAGAGAGCTGATGCTGGGAAGATTAGGAATGGACCATGACTTGGCATAAAAAAGAAAATGAAAAATTAACATCATATAGTTGAAACACCCAATTCAATGCATCAAATTATTATTGTAAATTAATAATGTCAGTCGTTGAAGTTAGATCAACATATTTTAAACAACCGATGATATTCTTTTAAAACCTGTTATTTCATGCGGTATACAGTATCTAATAAAATTAGCAGTACATTATTTACTGTTGTATTTATTCAAAAAAGGAATGTAAAAACTTGAAAATGGAACTTAAATTTGAAACTCTACGCATGAATAAAAAACTGTATAATCTAAGAAGGTGGAAAAGAAACTTAAAACCAATACCTTAACTTTGCTGTCAATGACAAGACAAAAAATTGACGCAAAATTTGTTATCAATTAGAATAAACTTAAATTACAAGCAAGGATATTGATAGCATAGGAAAGTCTTGCCAGTTCTTTGATTTTATGGATAACTCCTTTAAATGTTACTTGTCATGAAGACAAAGCAATTTCCATGTAGTTTTATAGTTAAAATTTAAATGAAAACAGCAACAAGTTTACGAAATATGAAGGATTTTATTGCTCTGTAATTCTTTAGAATTTTTTTGTTGGAGCCATGAGAACAATAGCTCCATCAAACTGAAAATAGTAGGGAGGGGGCATGGCTGTTGCTGCAAGCCCTAGCCCACTTGTTGGCAGAAAGAAAAAAGAAAGAAAGAAACCGGTAGGATGGAGCAGCAGCGGCGGAGGTAGGTAATGAAAAGGAATTATTATTATATAAGTTTTGATGGAGCAAAAAAGATCACTAGAAGTATGTTGAAGACATCCCATTTTTCTGGTAAAATAAACAATTTTAATGGAATTCCACCAAAATTTAAATGCATAAATATATGTTTTTTTCTAAACATGCGGTGCTAATAACAAAATACTGATGAATGCCATGAAATAAAAAATGATATAGATCAAATGTGGAAAAAGAAGATTATTAATTATGTAAAATTCAACATTTACGACAAAAAAGCAAACAATCAACAGGGTTTGGTTGAATTTATTTAATGATATCAAAGTAAAAATAATAATTAATCTTATTGGTATGATAAAATTTCTAGGTTCAAGTAATTTTTTATGTATATAAGTTATTGAGAAGCATCATGATCATGGGTATGTTCATCATGATTGTATATATATTCTATATTATTGCTATTATCAATAGTAATATTAAAACAACTAATGCTATAATTTATTTTGTTTTTTCTTCCTTTCCTCATATATAGATGTTGATATAGACTTAAAAAGTATAAGAATAGAATATTATAAATTATAACTTATTAACTAAAACTTCAACAGATTGATTCATTGGTAATAATTTTAAATTAGAAGTCTCAACTAAAAATTGCTAAATAAATAATTGAGCATATTATATTTGTCGTGTGCGGAGCATTGTTGTAGGATGTACAAACTAAGAAGCAAAGTAAGTTAACATTAAAAGATAATTATTTAAACTAGAAAACATAGACTAGTATATACCGACCTTACCATGTAATTCAAATATGTTGAGATGAAAATAGACACGGTGCAGCTGCCTGCACATATATTGCTGCTCCGATTCTATAAGTACCTGTATATTAAATGTAAAATTAGTCTAATATCATACATTATTATCACACAATGAATTCTTCAAATTTTTTATTTGTTTATTTACCATCAATGCCTCTATTACGACAATCGCTTGATTCGTGATCCCTCGTTCCCATAAGGCATTACAATAAAGAGACCCTTTATAATTGCATTTATACTATTATAAACTTATTAATTTTTATAAAACCTAATTAAATTTTATAAACTTATTTAATTTTAAAAAAACTGTTGGCTTGTTTTATCATTATAAAACTTAATTAACTTAGTTACTTATTTTAAACATAGCTAATTTGTTGTTGTTATTATATTGTTATTATTATTTTATTACTATTATTATTATATCATTATTATTCTTCTAATTTAGTTAACTTTTATAAACTTAATTAATTTTTATAAACTTAATTAATTTTTATAGAACTTATTTAACTTGGTTAATTTTTATAAAAATTAGATCATTTTTATAAAACTTAATCAATTTTTATAACAATTTAACAAATATTTCAAGATAGAGATCATGATTTTTACAAAACTAGGTTTTATAAAACTTGATTAAATTTTATAAACTTCTTTAATTTAAAAAAAAATAGTTAGCTTATTTAATTATTATTATAAAACTTAATTAACTTAGTTACTTATTTTAAACTTAGTTAATTTATTATTATTATTATTATATTATAATAATAATATTTTAATACTACTCTAGTATTATATTATATTATTCTTCTTTTTTTAAATCGGTTAGTTTTTTGAAATAGTGAAGAGAGACAATTCAACGAAATTATTTTTGCATATTAATTTGAACAAAGTGCAAGAAAAATAGAAAACATACCTTCAGCTTAGTTCTCATGCTGAATCAAAGAGTTGTGTAGGTACAATTGCTGAGACAAGAACTGCATGTGGCATCATTTTCCTCCTCGTTTGCTTCAGTTCCTTCTCTTCTTTAATCTTTACAGTAGTGTAAAAGTTCAACAATTTATGATGTGAAATAAAAATAAAAATAAAAATAGTATGGAATTTATCATTTTGCCAAGCTGCACGAATTGTAACTGTACCGTCTTAATGTTCTTGTTTTCCTCCATTAGTCGTTTGTATATCATTTCTTTTTCCTTCACCTACACACATCATAACACTTTTTTTACAAAAAAATGAAAGACAACAAATTAAACTGTCTTAAGGAAATAGGTAAAGACAACAAATTTTGATACGGTGGTTAGAAAAGTAAACTTTGAAATATGAAACTGTTATAGTCATCATATAATATTACCTATAGAATTTTTTCCACTCAGAAGATGGTATAATGTAATATAAAAAAAGCATATAAAGGTTCAAGAAGCTATTAAGACTTCGGATTTAAATAAGGTATATCGAAGATCAGAATGCAGAATTTCACCTTTAGATGCAGGAAATTTTATATTTGGCAAATTTTCTTTATTTCTCAGAGCCTTGAGATGATTAATCTTGCTACATTCTCAACTGCTATAGCACTGGTTTCTATAGTGCTCACTGCAATCTCGAAAGAATTAATGTCTTACAAATGCATTCCATCTAGAACAATTTGTGCAAACACTTCTGGAGCATTATAACGAGGATACGCTGATGGATATAGTTTCCTTCCTAAATTTGAAAGATCATCAGACTTTTATCATTTCACTAGTTGTTGTAATTGCATCACCAAAACTATTAATACCATACATGACTTACTTGAGCAATTGGTCTAGCAATCTTCATTCGCAGGAGCACGTGAAGACATTTTATAGACCATATCTTCATAGCTGTATTTTTTCGAAATACAAATGCAGGAAAATGGAATATCAGGGGTTTAAATCGTTCCAATGAGATTGGGGATATCTGATGCATTTTTAAAGCCAAAATATCCCTGTAAATAAATGCATCATTTTACCAGCCTGTATTATTAGAAAATAAATGAAAATAGACCAAAATTTCTTACTAAGTTTAATAGTCCCAAACAAAGGTTGTGAAAGTGTGGCGCATTCTTTTATTTGGAAGTGAAACAAAAGGTGAAAATGAGATATTCAGCTCGTCAAGCGAATGTTTCCATCGAAAGTTTTAAGCAAATAATGAAATTTCTTGTATGAAATCGAATTGATCTCTACATTTAGTTGAAGTTTGGAATTTATGTGATTGATTAAACCAGAAGCCAACTGCCAGTCGCCTTCCTTAATAGACCAGATGCCGAGATCAGAGCCAGCTAAAGAGACCGCTCAGGCAAATCTATTGATGCTAACGCTCTGTTCGTAGTTGATTCTTATGGTTACCTAATATTATTGCAGGCATTGCATAATATTCGATGATTGTTTCATATAAATGTATCGCTTTCAAGAAAAGCTAGCTATTAATCTTTTTGCTTGGAAATGGTACTTTATATACTAGAATAAATGCATATACTTCCAGGATATGCCTCAGTAAAATCTTGCAATTCCCCTAACCTATATGGGTATCTTGTCAGGAAAAAGAGTACATATCATGTCCATATATTGACAATAAAACAAGACAGAGCCTGAGCCAAGTTGTTTAATATATGGAGGAGTAAACAAATTAAAGGTACACTCAAAACCATCCATATGAGCAACTTGGATCAGCAAATAAGGTATAAAAAAATACAATAGACAAAAAACATTACAATACAACCCAAAGGACACGTGTAGAATGCACAATAAGGGAAGACCACTAATCTCTTTAACTTCGAGAAGCCGCCCATAGGAGAAAGAAAACACATTACTTTACCAAACTAAATCGGATAACAAGTCCAAACTCGTCTGGATATTAATGGCGGAGGCTAAAAATCTAAAGAAGCAAGAAGGAATTTTACCCCAAGAATGTAAGAGGAGGCAGGGCTATGTTCAAGAAGGATGGTGGTTGGCTCTCGGGTCAGTGGTGATGTCAAATTCAACTAAGATGAGTTTTGAATCTATACGTAACATCTTCAAGTTAAAATTGTGTTGGATTAAGAATTTGCAGTCTTGAATTAAGAGTCTAATTCTCAAATTAGTAGGCATTTCAATGCTTTTGAAGACTCGATAGTTTCTTTCACATCATATATTCTAAACCAGAGAAGTAAATGCTATGTTAGTAACCTGATTAATTAATGAGTTACTCTTCTGGATTTGACATATAATCTCCAAAATATGATTTATATCGTAATTGTTACCGAGATTGAGATTTAATTTGTGCATAGTTTCCTCCAGCAATCGTCTCGAGTAGTTACAATTAAAAAAGAGATGGTCGCTATCTTCAAACCGATTTAAACAAAGAACACAATTTTGATATACACTAGTATTCCATCTACTGATTCTATCTTTAGTATTTAATTTTTTTACTTTTTCTAAGAGAGCACAAATAGACATCTTTGGAGCTCAATATTTATCCCGAATTATTTTCGTCCAATTAAATTCAGCATATTTGCATCTGATTTATTCGCATGCTGATTTCATACTGCATTGACCATTTTTGTTAGGAAGCCAAAACCAGAATTCTTGTTCCATAAGATTATGAATAGTTGTTTTGTGAACTGCATGATGAATTTGTGTAGGAATGTAATCTAAATGTTGTTTCCATTCATTACCAGAAATTAGCTTAGATACTTTTCTGTTATAACCGCTGGTCATAGCCATGGTATTCCATCCAAGCTTGTCAATCAATGAGGATCCATTAAGCCATGGGTTAAACCAAATGTCTGTATTCTCACCATTTACAATTTTCCTATCAATAAGCCCTTAACACCATTGTCTGGCCCTTAACAGAGTTTTCCATGTATATGATGTATTATTTTCTATTATTGTAGTCCAAAAATTAACATTCTAGCCATGTTTATTATGCATCCACTTAGCCCAAAGAGAATCATCATTTATGTAGTTCCATAATAGTTCAATGGGAACTTTAGCAACTTCATCAATTCTTCTAATGCCCAGACCCCCCTCCCTCATTTTTTGATTTACACACATCATCCCAGCACATTTTATGAGCTTTGGATTTCCATATAAAATTAGTACAAATGGAATTAATTTTCTGAATAATAAACACAAGGAATTGTGTGAATTGAAGCCAAAATCGAATCATTGGGAAAATTACAGATTTAACTAGTTCTGTTCTTCCACTAATATTAAGCATCTTATTATTCCGATGATTGAATTTTTTTAAATTTTGTCTATTAACCATCCAAAATCCCTTGTTTTTAATTTGTTGTTAGATAAAAGGATGCCCAAATACATAATAGGGAGATTTCCAATGTTGATTTTTAGAGTGTCAGCAATTTGATGCTTGCTATTTGCTCATGTACTAAATAATAGAGAAGATTTGTTGGCATTTAAATCAAGACCAGATAAGTGTTTCAGATTTTGAAATTTTTTTTTATGCTTTCAGCATTCTTAGTGGTAGTTTTAGTCAAAATTAAAATATCATCCGCATACAACAAATGGGTAATCATTGGCTCAGTTTAGTATATGGGAGTAATATTACCTTTTTAGTATTCCATGTCAAAACCGATAGCCAGGAGTTCCATAGCAATAGAAAATAAATATGATGAGAGAGGGTCCCCTGGTCTTAACACTCTCGAGCTGTCAATGAATCCATATGGGGAGCCATCAGTTAATACTTAGAATGAAGGAGTAGAAATGCATTCATAAATAAGGTCAGCAAGTAATAGCAAGTAATAGAGGAAAACCCGTGGAAATTAGCATGTGATGAATAAACTCTCTACTTATTTTTTTATAGGCCTTATTTTGATCAATTTTGAGGCATAAATTATTATAATTATTTCTGTTGAATCCTCTAACCATTTCATAAGCTAACAGCGAATTCTTAGTAATCAGTCTGCCAAGAATGAATGCATTCTGATTATATGAGATGAGATCATTCATGCAATCTTTCATTCGATTACAAAGAAGGTTGGCTAAAATTTTATATGAGACATTGCGTGGAGAAATTGGTCTAAAATCAGTCATGTCCACTGCATCAGGTTTTTTTAGAATTAGACAAATAAAAGTATGGTTGATTTCTTTGATAAGTTTCCCAAATTGGAGGATGCCATTCATAGCATTCCAGTTATCATATTTAATTTGCTCCCAATGGACTTTAACTTTTTTTGAATTAATACCATCTGGTCCAGGGGAACTGTTGTCATTAATCTGGAATGTAGCTGCTTTACTTTCCTCTAGCTGAAATGGTTTACATAAATTATATCTAGCATTGGCAGACAGAATTTTCTTGCATGTAATGCCTGAAAATTGGTTTGTGGCCTGGGATGATAAGATCAATTCAGAAAAATAGTTAACAGCCTCATGCGCAAGTTCATCTGATGCTGATGATCACGTACCATTATCATTGAGAATGAAAATTCTCCTTCGTTTAGGATTAAGAACATTGATTTTGCTGGAAAAAAAATTCAGTAGGTTTATCCCCTTTGCTTAGCCAGTTTATTTTCATTCTTTGCTCATTATCAACCGCAATTTGCCTCATAATAGAATGTAACTGCTCATAATTTGCAGTGTACTGGTGCATTATACTATGATTCAGAGGGTCTCTAACAAGCTGATTGTAAAGTTCATTAGTATCATTTTTTTTTAATTTATCAATCACTATATATATGTTACTTTTATTTTTTTGCCCATTCCTTCAATACAGATTTGGCTGACTTCAGTTTGCACAAGAGTATATGAAGTAGGTTTCCAGTGAACTCTTACAGCAGAACATCATTGATGGAAGACTGGCAATCCATTTTGAGCTGCCAAGAATTTCTATACCGAAAAGGTAATCGAATCCTCTTTTTATTATGTATTATAAGATTGATAATGATGGGAGTATGATCACTCAAAGAGTGACTAGCAAAATGAATTCCAAACTGAAAATTTTTATCCAACCATAAAGAGTTAACAAAAACAAGATCAATTTTACTATGTATAGAAAAACTTTAACCTCCCCTCCACATATAATAGTTACCTATGAAATTTGGCTCCACCGGTGTAGAATATAGTCCATAAAATCTTGATCGCCCATCGAGTTAAAAAGACTATTAGTCATTCTATCATTAGGAGATAAAATAGCATTAAAATCACCTGCCACAATCCAAGGGAGATTAACACTTTTAGACTGATCTGTAATATACTTCCATAACTCTACACACTTCATTTCTTCATTGAAAGCATAGGCCATGGTGCATAAAACACTAATACCACTTACATTATGTAAAATGCAAGAAATATATTGGTCGTTAGAGTGTAAAATGATATTCGATCATTAAGATGAGTCACATATGATTAAAATTCGACTATTCTTTCTAGTTGATATATTATAGGAATATTTCCAATTTTTGTTGATTCTGGACATAAATTTATCAATATTGTCTAAAGATAATTTGTTTCAGTAATGCCAAAAAAGGAGAATCTATTACTATTCAAAATTTGCAACACTTTCAACTATTTAGCAGGGGCATTCATAAGCCTGATGTTCCAAAAGAGGAACTCCATCTATAGGTATTTTCAAGGCTGCTACTACCTTCAGGGGAAGTAGCTGTCCCTATTATCTTAGTTTTTTTGTCTTTTTATTTTTACCTTTTAATTGATTAACTAAACTGGCCTATGTAGGGTTCTTAATAACATCAGTGGAAGCTGTGGCTTTAAACTCGAAAGGAACTTCCTCTTTCCTTGTTTTCCGGGTAGATCTTGGTCTGGATTTATTAAGGGGTTCATTGTTCTGATCAATATTTACAGGATTCGGGGATGAATCCAGAGGCACATCAAACATCGCAACAGAGACACTGTTATCTTCCTTTATATCATTGCTTGTTGATTGTATTTCCATTTCTGTTCCTTTAGACATTGAATTGTTTTGCAAATTTGTATTAATAGTCGAATTAAGTATATGCGGCTGGACATTTTGGGTTTTACAAGTAATGTTTTCTTTTGAAAAGTTGATAGAGTTAGCTTTAGTACGGCTGATATAGATGTCTACCTGCTCTAGATTGACTGCTTTCGGTTGAGCCTCCATACTATTAGAATTGATTACCAAATTGGTATCGATATTATCATTTATTATCATCTCAGTATTGTCCATAGGTGTTTTCTCAAGAGTTTCTTTGGGAACCCAAATTTTAATAAATTGACAATGATTTTCAGCATGGCCAAAACTTGAGCAATTCGAGCAAATAGAAGGTTTCCATTCATACGTTACTTCTTGCCAAATAATTTCATTTTTTTTAAAAGAGTAGGGATTTTATGCAAAAACTTAAAAGAGTTATTAATTTCAATTAATACTCTAGCATATGCAATTTTTATAATACCTTTTGTGAATTTATCCAATTTGATGGGAGAACCGAGCACTGAGGCAATACGACAATCCTCTCTTCCGTCCATTAATCCAGTGGTAAGTTGGAAAATCGAATCCAAATTGAAATAGAATGAAAAAGTTCTTTGTTAAGCTGCATTCCAAGAGACTGCCTCTTCATCATCATCAACTTTTTATTATAATAATATGAACCTACTTCCAATATTTTATTACAGTCTTGCTTTTTGTTAAATTTAATGACATAAAAACCATTTTCTTTAGAGAAAATCGAGAACTCTTCTTCTGGTTTCCATACTCTAATAATATAGTCTTTGAAATATGGGTAATATGGCTTAGGACCAATCACATAAATCACAATAGCGTTATCCCATTGTTTTCTATCACTTTGAACAATCTTAACATATATTTTAGCACATTGCATAGAATTAAATTCATAGGGATTATAGAACTTTAATGGAATAGAGACTGGAATATTATTACCCTTGATAACTTCATTCCATGCCTGGCTAGACGTAGTGGAGAAGTTTCATTTATTGGCTTCAGATCTGTTATCAGATTGATTGGGGCGATCGATATTACTACTGGTGTAGACATAATTATGATGTACGCTTCAATGAGTGGGCGGTCTTAGATTCTTATTCTGAATATCATGGGAGTAGGGGTTGAGTGGTCGAGGTTGGTGCAAAATCTTAGATTGATGTTTCTATTTTCGATATTGTACCTGAATGAAACCATCGTTATTTTCATCATCGGGATTAGAAGGAGAAATTAGAGGGAAGCCTGAAGGAGGGTCTGGCAAGTAAGGAGGCGGCTCAGAAGGAGGGGAGGTTTGGCAGTTAGAAGGGCTGGAAGGGGACATAGCAGTAGCTGGGAATGGAAGCACGGGGTGAAAAGGAGGGAAATAGGTGAAAACTGGCAGCGAAGGCGGCCAGAAAGGCTGAAATCGGTGACATGGATCCAAAGGGAGGAAGGCGGCTACTCTAGGGTTTTGGAAGCTCATCAAAGTTAGTTGTTAACCTTCTTACTCTTTTAATACTTAAACATTTCTCAAAACATGTAGAAAACTTCTAATAAATGTAAAATCTTGTTCAGCAATCCTTTCACAACCTTATTCAGTATTTACATGCAGATTTGTATCACAACATAATAGAAATATAAGAAAGATTATCATTTCTAAAATAATTACTCGTTAACTTTCTTTAGAGACCCAACAATATCAACATATATAATGTTCCATTCCTGAAATTTACCTAAAATATTATATGTAAGTCTAGTCTTGGAAATTTAATTATTACTTATTCAAACCTTTACGTCCAATATTCTGCATTGAATAATATATTCTGCATTGAATAATAAAAAATGCAGATACCATTAGTATTCAGTTCATGGAGTAGATGAAAATGTCTGTGATCATAATTTAGTGTTTCTGACATCAATGTTCATTAACAAGTTCAAACAAATTAGACCACTTGAGTTGTCGACCACTTGAGTCATAATGATCAGTTATTTTGTATCTTCATGGTTACAGATCTAAATTTCTAAGATGTATAAGGGTATTTGTATGTGTGTGCGCTGCGCGTGCACGTGTATATATATCTCTGTGTGTGTCCAAACTTAGTCTACTTCGAAACTTATCATAAAAAAAGCCCAGTTTAAACTAAAATTTTCATAATAAGTTTTTCGGAGAAACTTGAAATAAGTTTTTTGATAAGCCTAAAATTTTCTCAGAAACCGAGATCTTTCCTATGAGTGATAAAAGGCAAGTGACATTTTTAGTTTTGAGAGACTGTCGAGCAAGTGGTAACTGAGCAAGTACATATTTCCATGCTAGATCTCTGCATCTATATTCTATATACATTAGAAAATTCCAGCTCCCATCATTTTGCTATATCTCGAAATTTATGTTGACGAAACTTTTTAGTAACCAACATTTCAAGTATTTCTCAAAATACAATTTAAACAAAAATATGTGAACTAGCAGAAAATACCTAGTGCTATCAACTCTTTTCAAATTGCATGAACTTGAAATAATATATTCTGTGTTCATGAATATTGTTGACAAATACTTCTGTAGATTTCTACATCCTTATGCACTATAAAGTCGCCACCATCAAAGGTTTTATTCCTTGAAGTATGAACACAATTTTGATAGCGATTCAAATCATGAATTCAAAGGAATTGAACTCTAACTATTTGGTCCATAACTCATCTTGAACTTAGATGATAAAAGTATTTAACACATTTTCTTGACATCTACATGCTTGACAAAAAAACAAATCTATGTAATAGTGTAGGTATTGGCTACCAACCTACATTCCAATATAGCAGTCAATATAAAATAAACTGAGTATAATTACGATTAGACCGATAATCCAATTACAATATGCTAACTAGCTGTACACAGGAATTATAACAAGAAATGGGATAAAAACAGCAATTGCATAGATTAACTGCGTTAAAAAATGAAAAATTAATGAAGAGATGAGTCATGCTTATCTAAGAGGAAAATTAATGAAAAAATTCTGCAATACAAAACAAAGATATGTTGGTTGTGCTCTTGCAACCAATTGAATTAGATGTTACTTTTTGAATCCCACATTTACCAAAATCAGATTTTTCTACACTATTATGGTTCCAAAAAAAGACATACAAGTCACGGTGATGAAATCTCTAATCGATGCATCATTCACTCTTGTTCATATATCATGTAGAACATACATATGGTACATGAATGACTCCATGCCAAGTATGTATATAGGTAAGGATATAAATGCACGATGTTTGATACGGCTAAACCAGAAAGATGCTAACAAGAGTTTTTGTTTTTATTTTTATTTTTTATAACATATAAATAAATAATCCAATGATAACAATAGTTTTTTTAAATGTTCCCCAATGTGGGATTTTTCTGACACATTCATTGGCCAGTGCGACCTTTACAAGGATATGCAATGGAAATGAGTTAACAAAGTACGCAATAACATAAATGCACATGACAAGCACCTTTGTCCAAGTGGTTAATTGATTCGGCTTTGGTGTAGGATGTCACAAGTTCGAAACTTGCTTTCGAACGTTTATTTGACATGGGATATGTCGTCCCAATGATTTGTTGTATATAAAGTACCGGTTCAAAAAAAATAATAATAAACATAAATGCACATGAATAAAGGGAACACAAATTTTAATTAGTGTTATAGTCATCATAATCCATGTACTTAAGATAATCACTACAAATTCAAATGTTCGTTGTGACAGGATATAATATCACGTCATTAGGAAAAGATAAATAGTATGAACTGTGAATGTAGAAAAACAAATTATGGAATCTTTCCAAAAGTTGTAGATATTAAATTGGTGAGTATAAAATTCGAAATTCTAAGAAGTACGATATAAGGGCAGAAGAAGTTAAATCTAGGACAATAAAATATCTGATAAGAATAATAGCATAGCAAGAAAGGTGATAATCAGATTAATTTTTATAAGTAGATTAACAGGAATATATTTTGCTTCGAGGAAGTTGTTTGATGATTAATCAAAGCACTTAATATTAATCACCATTTAATATAAGCATTTTAAGTTTGATAAACATGTTTACCTAGTGGTGTTCTGATCCTTATTTTACTTTGATAAACCAGTTTAATTGGGTACGGCAAAGATATGCAACATTACATAGCAGAATAAGAGGACTTGAATCCTTGTATTACCACATAATATAGGAAATGCATTGTTATTTCTTTATCTTTTTTAATTCTTTAGATGAAACATCAAAATCCTACTCCAACTTACCTTTTTGTTTTCAAAGGTCAGAAAGGAAAGAAAAAAATATGTATATCTTCCAATATTATATCTACAAAAAATTGTAATATTTTGATATTCCCAACATCTTCATGGTCACACTTAATTATTTGAACTAATTTTTTTTATTACACATAACACAAAACTTAAAGTATTCGATGTTCGTTTTGGCACTTCAATGTAATTAAAATTAGTTTCAATGCACTTCAATAGATCTTAATATTTTGGCAAAGTTGAAACTATATTGTCAGGTACTAAAAGTAGTAATATGGTAACATACAATTAATTCGGCTTTGGTGCAGTATGTCACAAGTTCGAAACTTGCTTTCGAACGTTTATTTGACATGGGATATGTTGTCCCAATGATTTGTTGTATATAAAGTACCAGTTCAAAAAAAAACATACAATTAACTAAATGAACGTCATAAATTAAGCACAGTTGGTATTATATCAGTAAACAACATAACTTTAGGGGTGAAAGAAATGATTTTATCAAAATCTATCTAGTGTTATCGTAAACCAAGCTAAAATTTATCGAAAAAACAAACGTAGGTCTCAAAAATTAAGATAATTGATAATAATATCCGATCCACATGTTCTATACATATGAAACATAGTACATAGTCAAAAGCATGATTCAAAACCAACAGACCGTAAAATAAACATGTTATGTATATATTTAAGACAAAAATAATTATAACCGATTACCAAGGACATGGAATTAACTTCTAAGTTTCTTCCTCATGATGCCTCTCTGTCCAGGTTTGCATTATTGGGATGTTAATGCAGATTTGGTTGGTCTGAAAAGGGAAAGTAGATTGAAACAAGGGTTATAACAAAGACAGAACAACTTAAAAATAAACTGATTTCAAAATTGAATGGATCTGAGTATGGCATCAAGCAGAGGGAAACATTATACAAGTAGAAAAAACGTGTAGAAAAATCATACAACTCTATATTAGAGCCATTTGTTCTTATAAAATTGTTTCTATGGTTATCATTTACAAAAAATTAGCAAAAAACTCTTTAAATTTTTTATCAAAATTCGAACTCTACAATCAATCAGAATAAAAATGTAGATTATACCTGGGATTGGAAACATATTATCCTATAATCAAACACGGATTATCATACAATCAAACAATTTTTTTTAATCAAAATCCTAGTTAATAAAATTGATTAATAAAAGACCGTGGATGTTTAATTAACATCGATTGAAACTAAACAAAAATATTATACCTGGAAGAGTGACAGAACTTGAAATGATACAGAGAGATGATTTTGGAGCGTAGGATTCTGAAGACGAGATAATATAGAAAGACAGATTCGAACACGTTAGGGTTTTTATGAGCGATGAAAATGGGGAGTTTTCTATAATTTAGGGTTTTGGACTTAGCAATGAAATGGAGTTTTGTGGTAATAAAAATGGAAAGGAGGGAAATAATACAGACCGCCTATTGTTTCATTTTGATGCCGGAAACTTTGACAGCATGGATAATGCATTGTATTCGACTCTAAGCAAATAATAATTAAACAAAGAAAACAACATATATTCCAATGCTATCCATTTCTTGCAATAAATATACCATTTTCTTGTAGTGGTAATGAGAGGAGCATGGATCGCAAGTCCTTGGCATCATAGGTAGGCAGTTCCCAATAATGTAAATGAGCACATAATAACACATCCTTTATTGGATAGTCTGGACTATTCAAATGTTCTTTAGAGTGACACGTTGCAGTTGAGAGTGGCAGAGGGTTCTGGAACAAACTTGAATGATTGGTGGCCATCCTGTATAAGGAAGTGAATGCACGACAATTCATTCTCATAGACAGACGGCTGATAAGGAGAGGATCATGGCTCACAAGTACTTGGCAATAGAGGTCGGTAGTCCTTAATAAGGTAAATGAGCAAATAACAACTCGTCCTTCGTTGGATAGCCTTGGTGAATGTGGTGAACAATGTTGGCTCTAGAGTCTTTGAAGTACTCCTTATAAAAAATGTATTACACGGCCTCATAATTATAGTCGGCTTTAACCTGTGATATTCCCGGAGGTGCATGAGGTTTCAAGTGGAGTAAATTTGCATTCCATCCAGGTGAAAGCGGTAATCTCCATTAGTTAAGATGATGTTGTGACATACGACCCATCCTAATTTAGGCAAAGCACTCCTTCTATAACGATCGCCCTATACATCCGCCACCCGATATATCTGAAGAGTGCAGTGCTATGATGCTTGGCTTATGTAGGACAATTGTTAAGGGTGAAAAGTAGAGAAAATAACCACAGAACCTGACATTTATCTCACGGAACATCAAACAAAATATAATAATGATCATAGATATAAATTAGACGAGACAAAAATAACTAAATGAACCACAAATATCAGAGTGCACAGGTTTACAGAGTTATAAAAAATAAAAATGGAGTTCATATAATTGGAAATAGACTCAAAAGAAACTTTCTCCGGTAATGTTGCAAACATTGTCTAGGCTCCACAGTGTCGCACAACAGAATAAGCAATGGTAAATCGAGTATATTACGAGAGAGTGCATCTCTTGCTCATCCTCGACACAACACCACATACCACCCAAACCTATTGTACAGTGTACTCATTTAAGAATACCCGAGAAAATAAGAAGCATAGCATAAAACCATGAGTTAGACAATAGTCTGGTGTGAGCGATAAGTAAATCTCAAAATACTACACAAGCTGGTATGGTAAGGAAAAGGTATGAGTATCATACCAAACTTATCCTTACATCCAAAGAGTTAGCATGTAACAACTATAATATACTACTCTACTACCATCATCATAAATTATACAAATATCCTGGTATACTATCCGGTGTCTAGATATCGATCTCCTGGATACCTTCATCATTTAACATCCCTAGAGTGACAACCAAAAACTATAGCAACCATGATAAACATAGCATCCATCAAATAATCCCTACTACCACTCACAGTGATTTGGATAAATGATAACTTGTATGACCATAAACTGCCATGGATTAATGGAAAAATCCTAATTTTCTATGTATCGAACACCCACCTATAGCCGACACTAGATTTCTTTAACGATTCAGGGTATACGAATCCTTTCAATGATCCGAGGTAATCATTAAAGTACCCAATGAGCATTCACACAATACCACTACTTATGAGTACATCAAAAAACACTTTGAGTTTCAATAATCCCTTAGCATGCATATAAGAGCCCTTCCTTGCTCCATCAAGTTTCCATTCATTATCACAAAAACCTTTAACGTCTTTCTTTCCATGATAAAACTATTTAATGGTCTACTCACAGGTTCTATTCCTCAAACCTACCCCGATGGATAATCAGCATTATGACTCCATCAACATCGAGTTGTCTTCTTTGGAACACTTCCAAAAGTCCACATTAGTTATAGAATCGACACATAAAGTTTCAAAGTCATCACATCAAAGCATTCCAACATTGCTTAATCCATCAATCATCATCCTTCATTGCATGGCAACATCACAATCGAACATCGAAAGAACGAATAAACACCTCCAGCATGACCTCTAAGACGCCCTCAAAATAGCCTAGAAGTTTGGTGAAGATAAGCCAACTTCCGTTCCTACCAGTACTGATATGAATAGCTTATGTTAGTGTGAACATGAATTACTTAGCCAAAATTGGCTAAGTGTTTCTTCATCGACCTCTTTCCTATATTGCTTGCTTGTAGTCTTCTCCAAAGCTATGCTCCCCTAACCTCAAAGCAATTGGCCTCCCTACTCAAACCATCCCCTATCCGTCTTTTCTCTACTACTCGATGCTGACATGAAGTACTCGGTACAGAGTAGATTCTTCTCTCCAAATCCAGCTAAGTATCATGGTTTCTACCTGCAACCTCAACACATGCCTATCTTGTTGTTCTATGGCCTAAGTCCTAAAGCTCTCCACCAAACTTCCCACTATGACATGAATTCCAACTCCCTATCGACATGATTTTGACCATCCAAATCACCTCCAACCTTCATGCGACCTGAGCCGTGGACTTCTCTACTCCTCAAGAACTCTATCTCAAAGTTGCATTATGTTTTGAGCATTTTTGGCACTGTTTTACCCAATTCGACGGCTACATTCCTACTACACTAGAATCACTAAAAATCATTTCAAAATAGTTCATACAAGACCGAATAACATTCATCAACATCCAAGCAACATATTCAATTCATCCAAATATGATTTATAAGCATATAATTCTCTAGTTCTAATTTCATGCTAAGATGATAGCATGATTCATAAAAAAGGTGCAAAACTATTTAAAATACATTATTGTCTTTTTAAATTCGACCATAAACACGCAATTAAGGTTAGATTATAGTTTGAAAATGTTTTAACATAAAAATATCTTAAAAACATCATTTTTTAACTATTTGAACATACATAGTATAGTGAGAGATACAAAATCACACACCTAGCACCAAAATTACCCAACTCTTTACCCAAATCTAAAATGGATAAGATATATTTGATTCCCAAGATAGCCAAAAGATGTACCTAAGATCTTGCCCTTACTAATTATCCTTTGATGATGGTTCTAGGCTAGATTTAATATGGAAAAGAGGAGCTTTTTGATAGAAATTAGGCTAATGGAGGTTTAGACTAGCATCAAGAAATGGGAAAGGTGGATAGATCTTTCCCATCATCTCCTATTAGACACAAATCCTGAAATGGGTAAGTGGATTTAAGTATGGGCTTAACTAATTACCCACCAATCTGGCCAGTAGCAGTTCAACTTAAGGCATCCATATCTCTTAAACGGTATTTCCATTTTTCTATTATTACAACTCTATGGAAAGAGAAACCATTATCTCGATCTAGTGGAAGTGGTTTCCAATGCTAATTCAGCTCCCATCAAATGTTATAAGCTTTAGAAGACTTTCAAAGTTAAAACCGTCCGATAAAATTCTAAAGAATGAAAATGTCCCTATAGTCATTTCCTAAAATTATAGAGTCATATGACCTGAAATGAATTAAATAATAGTATTTTATGACCATTCGATACGTATAATACGAGTCATTACACTCTCATCTTTTAGGAATTTTACAACCGAAATCCTCAAATAGTTCAAGTAATAGCCAACCATGGTTACCTCGCATGCTTAACAATCATAAGCAATCATCAAACATTTCAAACCAGTAACCATGCAATCAATAATATAGGTATACCCATCCTAGCATGTGAGATATTAAACTATCATATATAATATCAAAAGCGAAAGAAAATATCATAAAAAGCATGTCTTATCATGCAAAGAGCTTTGGATATGCAGTTGGCTTATGCGTTCCTAGGTTTCCCACGTGCACTCACCTTTTCTTTCACCCCACCAAACCTTCACTAAATCCATCGTCCTCCTCCTAAGCTGTTTCGTACCATGTTCGATAATATGAAATTGCCAATGTAGTCTTGAAGCTTACCACTTGATCGAGTCCGTAATGCCTCATCTTACTTGACTCTACTCATTCTTTTACCTTTGCTATGATCTCTGCTATTCTAGTATTTGGCTTATGACTAGTAGTACCAATCCTCTCAATCAAAGTCAGTCTGACGGTCAAACTCCCCAACATCTATGGCTCTAACTCGTGATGAGGTCGAAAGTCGTAACAAACAATATACTCTGATCGCTCCCAAACTAGCATGCCTTTTACTCAAATCATCAACGACTACATTTCCCTTACCAGGCATATAGGAAATGCTAAAGTTGGAAGAGGCTAACAACTCTAACCATCAACATTGATGAAGCTTGAGGTCCTTCTGGAGAACAGGTATTTCATGAATTTGTGGTTCGTGAACAACTTAAACCTTTATCCTAATAGATAACACCTCCATATCTTCAAAGCAAACACTATCAAAGCTAACTCTAGATCGTAGGTTGGATAATTCTACTCATGCGACTTCAGCTATGATCTAGCATAGGTGACAACCATACCTCCTTGCATCAGTGTTGGACTCAATTCAGTTCCACAAGCATTAGTGTGTACCATCTTTTCTTCATTCCCGCTTGGAATGGTCAACAGTGATGCACTCGTCAACCTCCCCTTCAAACTCACGAATGAATGCTTACACTTCACGTTCCAAGCAAAGGTCTGATTCTTCTTCGTCAAATTAGTTAATGTTCTACTACCTTTGAGAAGTCATTGATAAAACGTCTATAATTTCTCGCCAATCCAAGGAAACTTCTAATGTTAATAGCACTCTTGAGTTGGTTCCAATCTTGAACTGCTGCCACCTTGGCAGGATCTACTGCGATGCCTTTCTCAGAGATGGCATGACCCAAGAATCTCACTTCTCTCCCCTAAAAGTGACACTTCAGAAATTTCGCTTCAGCCTGTGCTTCACCAACACATCAAGTACATTCCTTAAGTTCCTTCTTCGTCCTAGAGTAGACCAGAATATCATCCATGAACATAAGCAGAAACTTGTTTAGCCGATCCCTAAAGACATTGTTCATGAGTTCATCAAAGTATGCCAGAGCATTGGTTATTCCAAATGGCATACCAACCACTCAAGGAAACCAGACGACATACGAAACATAGTGATCAGCACAGCCTCCTTCACTACTTTCAGCCAACGAAATCTCATCACAAGATTAACTAAGAGAATACCTTCACACCATTGTGATGATCAGACAAGTTATCGATACGCGGGAGTAGATAATTGTTCTTCCTCTTCACCTTATTCAACTTACGGTAGTCAACACAAAACTTCGAAGAACCATCCACCTTAGTGGAAAATACTACGATTGTGCCTCACTTAGATATAGTCCAACGAATGAACCATTATCTTAACAGATCATTTACTTGCATCTCCATCTCCTTCTATTCTTTGGGTGTTATACGCCTCCAAGGCATAAATATCGGTTTGGCATCTTTCATTAAATCTATCAAGAACTCAATCTTCTGGTGTGGTGACAATCCATTCACTTCATCGAATACATCCAGGTACTCTCTAACAATAGGCACAGATGATAACTCATCATGTGGGGCCTCTAACAAATATTGGAAGCTAAACATAACCTCATCCTTTTGTAGGAGGCCATTTTCTACCTTCTGCCCCTCCTCGGTCCCAATTGTCACCAATAGCCTCTTGGAATCCACTACCATCGCATACTCTCTTAATCAGTCCATCCCCAAAATAATACCAAACCTAATGAAACCCAAACAAAGAAATCACAAATAGAAGAGCACCCCTGACTCGAATAAAACCAAACCACGACAAACCACACAAAGGCTAGTGGTGCTTCTAACAAGGTTCATCACTTCTAAAGGTCTGTCAACAATTTAGAATCTCAATTCCAATCTATCCACTAACTCATAGGATACAAAGGAATGTGAGGCCCCGGTGTCAAACAAAACATGTACAAGAACACTATAAATAGAAAGCATACTTTGAATGGTGATACCCTTCCCTTTCTTTTTCATCAAGGGAGCACTAGACAAAGTCGGAACATCATCCAAAGCATAGCCTTCATCGTCTTCTTCCGCCTCACTGGTTCTGGGCATTTCTTCTGCAAATTTCCTGCCTTACCATAGTTATAACACTTGTTTCCCTCTTTGGACTTGTAGTACTTAATCAGATGGCCTCGATCAATACAATTATAGCAAGCTTGACTCCTTATTGCCTCTTATAAGCATCATTCCCCTAGGTTGCTTCCTCTTTTGTAACGACCCGATATTTTCAATCATTCGCATCCGCACATGTCGAACTTGAATTGATCAAAATACCGAATTGTTAATTTAAATTTGGAAAATCTCATAATATACAGCAAATAAAACATAGAATCACATACACAGAGTAATATAATGCAGCGGAAGTAAAGAGATTGTAGTTCATGAAGATACTATATAAATACATTAGAGTTAAACAAGATACAACAAAAGTAACAAGATAATAATCACGTACAAAGCTGAATACATCACTGGAATCAACTGAATAATTGGAATCAACTGAATACCGAAGCTGAAATAGATAGCTGGATCTTCAAGCAAAGTTCCAACTCCGAAGGTGAGTCTCTAATGTTGTATCAAACAGTCTGACCCAAGCGTAAAGCAAAACACAAAACACTTGAGTCAGGACAGACATACTTACACAATGTAAACCAACTCAAGTGAACTGTAATATAAGGTACAAGTAACTTAAAGGATGCTTAGGACCGCCCATCCTCTAAGGATCCGCTAAACTATTTACTTTGTAGTAATATTTCGCTATTATAATAATGTCTATAGTAAAATAAACTTACTTTTAAATAGCGTTAAGGGGTTACCCATATAGCCCTCAACACGTAATAGTGCCAATAGTCTATACAGTACCGTAATACCTCCTGATCGGAAGGCTACCAGAGGATACTCCATAGGTACGACACAAATCAAACTCGTACAAGGTGCGCTAGGGTAAGTGACACGGCACAACTAGGCAATGGCAGGGTGGATATACCAATTACGCTTCCGGATCGGTGGTAACGCGTAGCAGCTACTACCGCCCACCTCGAGCCATACCCCCAAAAATCAAAAGGGCCTAAATCAATCACAAAGTAATAGAATGGAATCGAAGGAATGTGTCCGATAAGAGGAGCTAGCTTCCTCATTAGCCCATCGATCACTCCTGTTTTAGCCACCTTAAGCCAACTCACGGGAGTCGGGCCCACGTATATACCTCAAAAGAACGCCACCGCCATTCTACTTCATTCTGGAATCTCCACCCTGTACACGGTTGTTAAAGTGGTTTTCGGTGCTGGCAGAGAGTATGACAACTTCCGATCCCGGTCTCTTTAACAACCAAATGTTATTATTACCCATGGATATTTATTTCAAAACATTTCCATTCCAAAACCATTAAAAATCAAATACTATTACTTTCCAAAGAAATATCCATTTTCAGAAATGGTAATATTTCCAAATCCATATACTTTCCAAAATAATATCTATTTCAAAACTCAATACTATATCACTTCATTTCAAAACCAAATCTATATCTCATTTCCATCTCAAAACCAAAGTAATAATATATCATTTGAATTCCAAAACCCAAATTTCCAAATCACTGAATATTTCCTTCAATTTATTTAAACTTGAAATATTCCTTTAAATATCTTAAACCAAACCGCTTTATAAAATCATATTCTTAAATCTTTAATTTCAACAAGTTTCAAATTAATAGATATAAAGACAATTCTTAATTAAATACAATTTCCAATAGTTTCATTTCCGACATCATATTGCTTTCAAGTTATAACAACTCCGAAACCAAACACTTTGAAACATATTTATTTAGACCATTTAAATTCAATGTTAATATCTTCTAAACAAGATTCATTTAGACATTTAAATTCAATGTCAAATAATATTCATTTCAAAGTTGCAGCATTTATAAGTCTATTCATTCAATTATAACTTTCCAAAACAGTGTATATTTCAAAATTTTAATTTTTAGCCAACTTAACTTATAAAAATCACATTTCGTGCTTCAAAAATATTCATTTAGATATCATTTAACTAATGATTTAATAAAATAAAATTTTATCAATAAATATCCAAATTAAACTATAATTCATTAATAAGTCAAAATTTTCCTATTTTACTTAACTTTTATTTTTAACAAATAACTTTACACTTTATTTTAAAATATCCATCCCACAAATAAAATACCCTTGTCACTAAATTTACTTAACTTTCATTTAAAAACTAAATTTTCAATTATCAAGTCAAGTCATTTTAAGTTGCATTTTTCCATTTAAATCATAATCATTTGTTTCTACAAAACATAATCATAAATCAAGTATTTTCTCATAGTTAATATAACAGTCCAATCCTCTTTATAAATCTATTCATCTAGGCATCAATTAACTATGATTCCAAATTAAATAAATTTTATTACTATGTCCAACCAAAACTGCAGTTCATTTTATCCACTCAAAATACATTATTTACTATACAAACCTTATTTATTTCAAGAAATAACCTTTATTAAATTTACTATGTTAGATTTTAGATTCCAAATTAAATAAAACTTAATTATTAAGTTATTTATCATAAACAAAGATCCTTACATTACAATTTAAAACCAAATAAAGATTTTAAATTACAATTAAAACCAAAATCAACTTATAGAAATCCAATATATTTCCAATATTTAACTCAAATCTTTAAGCTAAAATATCATATATCTTAAAACCCAAAATACTTAATAATTTTTAGGAAAATATTATTTAAAATTTATACATGGGTCTGTATATAATTTTCTAACCTAGGTCAAGTGATATGGATATGTATCATTTCAATCCCTAATTTAAAAAGAAAAATCCGAGTTCTATCATTTCAAACCGTAATCCCAACTGAATCAAATGCAATAAAAATCATTCGAGCCTATCATTGCAGCTCATAATGATTTTTTCTTATTTTAATGTCCGTTCGGGTATGTATCATTTCAACCCATAGTGATAGGGAACTTGCAGTGTGATGAACAGTAATTAAAAATGAAAAGTATAACATATAATAACATATCGGGTAATGTAACAGGTATATAAACCGCATTTAACATCATATAAATATATCACAGGCATGTATGAATAACCTATCAATTTATACAGATCCACTTGTTATCATTTCACAATAATATAAGTACATATGTCTAGAGTGATAAAACGCACCTTTTTAAAGCTAGGATTGAAATTCAAACCCAAATCTAGACTCCGCAAAGAACGAAAAGGCACGACAATGCACGACTATATTTTTGAGTGAAGAGAGAGCCAAGATCCAAACTTGTAAACAATATAATACCAAACAAATATAAGCATAGTTCAATACAAAGAATATAGACTGAAACAATGAAAAGATTTGAGATAAAATGACATAACTTGCCTTAACATCTATCAAGTGGCTCCGCCATGGCTTCAATGGCTAGACCATCATGTTGTGCTCAGCCTCAATGGGTTTGAGGCAACATAGCCTCGGCCATGGTTAGGTAAAGCAAAGGAGATGGTGCTTGAGTGGTATGGTCGAGGTAATAAAGGAGGAAATGGATGTAGGCGATGATCTAGGCTATGTTTTCCATTGTTTGGTGATGTTGCTTTGGTCTATGGTCATCATGGCAAGGAGATGGTGGTGATGAGAAGGAGATGAAGTCGGCTATAGGGCATGAATATGATGGAGCTGAGCCTATGCATAAAGAAATCACAAGAGAAGAAAAAGAAAATGGAAAGAAGGAAGAAGGAGAGGCCATGGATCTAGAGCTTTATTTTCATTTTTTTTCTCACGCAAATAACTTTGAGATGAGAAGCTTTTCACATGATTTGCAAATATGATATGGCGGCTAGGGTTTAGGAAATACATGTCCAAAAGAAAGAAACGACAAGAAATAAAGAGGCTAGGCAATAAAAGGCAGGAGTTTGAATGGTTTGGAAAATAAAAAGGCAATGCTATAAAACAAATAACTTGATGGATTTAATTAATTTTTTTCCCTTTATTTGTACGCAATGAAAAGAGGAGTTTGAGGAACAATACATGCATGAATTATGAGAAGAATTCACGGCCATGAATATGGGAAGTAATTGGCTAGAAAAGAAGTAAATGCTAGGAAAACCAAAAAGGCAAGAATTAAAGAGAAAGAAACTTATATATATTATTCTTAAATGCAAATGAAAAATGAGAACATAATGGAAAATAAATTTTGTAGGTGCATAACAGAAGCAAATACACGGCTAGAGGAAATAAAGTGGACGGCTAGAACAAAAGAGAAAAGAAAAGGCAAGGGAAAAGGAAAGGCAAAGAATAAAACAAGTAATTTATGTCTCTAGAAATGTCTAAGCTATTATTAAACATAAAACCAATCAAAAATCAAATGAATAAAATCAAAGTTTATATAAATTAAAATAGGAAGTAAAATTTAGAGAAATAAACATAGGAAAATAGAAAATAAAATATAGAAAATCAATGCGTGTAAACAATGCATTTTATCTAATTTAAAAAGTATAAGTTTTAAATTCCCAATAAATCCATATGTTTGATTTTTCAATTTTGTTATTGAATCAACTATTAACTTATCCTCTTATGGGTAATATTAATATTGGTTTATATACTAATACATTAATAATTTCTCAATTCATCCACATTTCAATTTATATAGTATTTAATTTTATTTACCTGCAATAAATCCATTTATTACGGATTGAATTCCAATTCATTTATTTCCCGTAACTGTCTTGCTTCAATTCTACTCTTTTTATTAAATCTATTATTACTCTATAAACCTAGCTATTATTTGTTTATCTTTCATTACATAAATATACATTCAAATTTTCATCTTTCTGTTGTAATAACTGTTATTTTTAATTATATTGAATTTGCTAAATATATATAATTATTATAATTAAAACCTCAATCAATTTATTCAACTTGGTTTCATTCCTTTATTTCATCTTATGAATAAAATATATATTTCCATTTATGTCATTTCATTCACACTTTACAATTACAGTCCTATCTCACATTAATGAACATTTACCTACATTTAAATGCAATTGATTTCCTACTCTGAATTTAGCAGCCTAAGTAAAAGTTGACTTGCATAAATTTCATCACTAACTTTATATTATACTCAAGTTTATTATTTCCATTAATTATCAGAATTGCTTATATAATGTTGAATTCATTCAATTACCATACATTTATTTACTTATATTCAATTTTATACCCAATGTAACAGTTGCAACTACATTAATAGACCAATTAAATAGTAACTTACAACCGTTGCTATAACCTTTAATTTACATTTCATTTTTTTCACTCACTTCATTATAAATGATAAATTTTTTTTCTTTGTTTCTTTCTAAGTTTAATTTCAAAATCTTATTAAGTTAACCAGTTTAATCATCGAAATTTACGGGTCGTTACATCTTTCCATTCCATTTCTTCCTACCTCCATCGCCTTTTGCGACGGCTTTGGCTCTTACTTAACAACAACATCTTGTTTGGATTTTGGGTAAAAAATATCATGGCAAAGAAATTTCTCGATGAGCTTCTCAAAAGACTCGTCATAATGACCCACGAGCTACTCTCCCAAGTAATCATCCAAACCCATAACAAATTCTCGTTTTTCTTCAAAGGAGTGTCGATGAAGGAAATCACATACTTTGACAAAGCATTAAACTCGGTTAAATATTCGTAGATTGGCATATTTCGCTGCTTCAACTCTGCAAACTTCCTGAGCAATACCTAGTTATGTGCAGCCTGTATGACCTTCTCCTCAAATCTACTTTTGAACTGGTCACAAGCGAACCTTTCCTCAAGATAGCAACTTTAATTGCAGTCCACTAGTTCATAGCTCCAAGCTTCATGTAACATCATCTCTTGGAACCGTGCTAGTCAAAAGCAGGTTAAATGAGTGAATTTAATTTTTTCCTTATTTGGATCATAATGGGTTTATGAAATCTAATGTTTAAGACTAGATCCAATCTAGTTGTTTTAATAAAAATCAATTTTTATTTGGAATATATATTGCCTTATTTAATTAATCTCACTAATTAAATGCATTTACTATGAATTCAATACAATTAAATGAATGAGGAGAAAGAAACCTTTTGTTTCACTCTCTTATAACTCTCTCGTTAATTAGAAGAAGGTTTTATCTTATTTAAAGAGAGAAACTTTTCATTTCTCTCTCTTAATTAGATTGATTGATTGATTTACTTATACTAAATTTATATTTGGTATATTTTGTAAGCATATATAGATATATTCAAGTGTATATAGTGCAAATTTAATTTTTTAAGTAGTGTACATAGTTAATGTGTACGTGTTTAGGTGTTGGGATTCACACAGCAACGAACCCATTCACCCTTTGTATATGCATTAGCTATCCAAAAATTTGCTCGCAAAAATACAAATACGCGCGTGCGCACACACATATATGGTGGACAAGCAGTCTGTGGTGGAAGTGGTTACCCACGATGGCGTTCCTCCAAAACAACCTAATCCACAACCCGACAACGCACCTACTCATCCAACGACGACTTGGACCAAGTCATGGGCAGACGTAGTAAAAGGATCTTCATCATAGGAGGCTATAACATAAGATCTAACTTAGAATTAGTTGCACCATTACAGGAAAATGGTATTGTGATACTTGAATCAAACAAGCATACAACAATTGAGAAATGGAACAACACTATTATTGCATATGTTTTGTGCAGTAGGCCTTTGTATTCACATTTCACTGATTACGTTGAGAATGTTTGGAAACCAACGTGGCGTGTTGAGGTGTATTATAAACAAAGTGTTTTTGTAGTTATATGCTTTTGGAGAAAGCTGAATATTGAAACTATATTTAAGACCTAGACTTACGCTTTTAATTCTAAAACCCTAGTTATCAAGCCATGGAAGTTAGGGATGAAGTTAGTAAAAGTACTTCTAACATGTTTTCTTGTCTTTTCAAAGAAGCTGGACCTTCAAAAACTGTAAATGATAATATCAATACATCAGAGCATATCAGTTCATCATTCCATGCTCCAAATCCAGATGTTGCACTATCCCCGGCATATAACACAACCACTCTTAACGAGAACGTAACTTTACAACATACATTAAAAAAGTCAAAGGATTTTATTTTAGCCCCAGAAACACTTGAAGATAAGAAACATTTTATTGGATGAAGTAGCAAACCAAATTGAAGAAACTGAAAAACACGAAAAATAAGGGATAAATGTCTCCCATATGGTGGATAAAAAGGTAAAATATAAGAATAAACATGAGAAAAGAACCACTATTCCCAAAACTCCTCCTAAAAGAACTACAAGGGGCTCGATTAAGACCAAATAAATGCATTCCCATGGAATGTGAGAGGATTAAGTACATACAAATAATTGTTATCTATACTTAATTTCCGCCACCTTCATAGGCCGTCTCTAATAGCCTTTTATGAAACAAAACTTATTGATAAAGTTACTTCTCAACTCATGAGAAGCGATTTGCCTCTAAATTGTCTTATACTTTATATTTTTATTCACTTTCTTTGTTAGTTTTTTTATATTTTTGTAACTTAAACAACTTCAAACTCTTGGTTAATTTGATTGATTAGAATTTTAAATCACTTCAATTCCCTAAAATCGATCCGTACTCGTCATATACTAAAATTGTACGCTGTGCGCTTGCAGTTATATTTATTATGACTTTTTGGCGATTTTTTAACCGATAGAAAACCCGTCAATTCAACAAGTCTTTAGCGCCGTTGCTACGGAATAGACTTGATTTGTAGTTTTACTCTTCAAATGTATTTATTTGATATTATTGTGTTTTCGTTTTGTGTTTTGAGTGCATTTAAAAAAAAAATTGTGTTGAGTGTTTGTGATGTGATTTGTGCTTGCATTTTGTTTTTGTTGCTTTTCTATTTCATTTGCATTTGCATTTTTTTTAAAAATTCACAATTTCAAAACAAATTTTTTTTTATTATTATATTCTACTTCATTTTACATTTACAACTTTATTTTTAATTTTTTTTTACAATTTCTTTTCACAATTTCATTTTCCATTTTCTTTTTACAATTTTGCATTTACATTGCCTACACTGCCTTTAACTACGTCGGCACAACCAAATCACCGCTGTCCATATTGCCTACTGCCCTCTACAATATCCCCCTCATCAAAACTGCTAGTTGAATACAAACTGTGCACATATACACTGTGCACTACTTCAAACTGCCACGCACAGTGGCGGAGCTAGCCTATTGAACCAGATACGGTAAACTACATGCATACAAAAATTCACTAATAAAAAATGTTCTTATGATATCATTCAAATTTTTTTAAAAAAAGTTACAAACCATAATATTTGCATACAAAAATAGACGAAGATTAAAAAGATAAACTCACATAGGACCAATATGTTAAACTCAGCTACGGCCAATGTCAAGAAAATGTTTATTATAAAATAAAAAAAAAATTAAGATGGGGCCTTGCCCTTAGCTGATCTGTATATAGATCCGCCCTTGGCCACATACACATTTTTCTCTAACCACACCTTCCTCCAAGCCACTGCCTGTCAACCTCCACAAAAACAACTGCCAGCAACCATTCCATTGTCCAAACCTCCTCCTTAGCCTCATTGTAACCATCAGAACATTAACCACCCCTGACAACTTTCCTATCCACTATACCTCCTCACAATGCTGCCATCATACAAACATCATACACCCATCTAACTGTTGCATTATTGCCTGAACACACAGCCTTCAATCCACATACAACATCAAACCATCCCTGCAAACACTTTCCTACATATCTATCAACTACCAGAACTGCTGCTATTCACTTTCACGTCCTTCACAACCTTCACTCCACTCTGTTGCTTCTGTACAAACTGTTGCTTCTATACAACAGTACAAACACACCACTATACTTCATCACTTCATACCCACCATATCAACTGTCCTATACCCTCCACTGCCTTGCTTCATCACTTCATCACACCATATCAACCATCATCACTGCTCCACCTGAAATAGCAACTCCTTCCATCCGTATTGTCACTTCATTGCATCACATCATAGCCACCACCAGCATTTCATTGCATTTTCATCTTCCTGCCATCAAACCCATCCCAATTGTCACTGTCCATATCACCAATACAACATTCTCCTGCACAACCGACCAAATCCTTGCAGCAAAACCTCACATTGCCATCAGACTGCAAAACTCCGCCATCAATCTACCATCAGTCCACATTTACCACATCCTTCCACCATCCCACATCATAACACTACTGTCAATCAACTTCTGTTCATCTAACTTTGCCCACTGCCTAGCTTTCACCATCACCTCAACACTACCTCCAGCTGCATATCAAACTCCACCTTGACAACACTCTACTACCATCTTAACTTCACCAGTTCATAACCTCCTGTGCCAAAATCCATCACAAGTGCACATCTGCCACTCCATCCACTATCTGCTGCCAACATTCACAGTCCCACTTCCAAACTTCTCACTGCCTTCTACAGCCCCCTCTTTACTTCTGCCAATAACTTCACCAACACATCCATCAATCTCCTCTACCTATCTCGAGAGATCAGCAAAAGCAAACCAGTCTTATGAAACAGTAAATGGGCCAAGCCCATATATCTATTTTACAGTATATATACCGAAGTCTATATAAAAAGAATGATATAGAAAATACACTGTATCTTTTGTACAACAGCAATAAAGCAAATAATTCATTTTCTTTACATGGTATCGGAGCATTATATGCTTAACAGCATATGATTTATTATTTTATGATCAGAAATCATCTCTCATCAGAGCATTCTCATCATCTGGGATCTAATTATATACAGTTTAACAACTGTATATAATTCTTTAAAGAAAACTCATCATCTAGTATTGTGTCGTGCCAATAAAAGATAATATCAAGATCTTATCACATATCATCTTTTCGGCTGCATTAGTGTTATCATAAATTCAAAGATTCAGTTTGTCTAACTTGAAGTGACGTGTCAAGAAACTGTCTGTCAGTGATCATCATTCAGTCAGTCTTTGGCTGCATTGTCATTTTCTGGTAATCCTTACCCTCATCATCATTTCTTGTTGTAATTTCTTCATTGATGGCTGAAGAAAATGATAAAAGTGCTGTCTCACCCACTTCTGCATCCAAATCCACCCAAAACCAATCCAATGTCATCCAAGAACTCCTCAAACCATCATTAAACCACATAGTCAGATTATAACTACCCCATTTGATGAAACCAATTATTTGCTCTGGAAATTTCAAGTGGAGACTGGAATAAAAGCTTATGGTCTTCAGGAATATATTCTTGGAACCATCATTAAACCACCAAGATTCACTACAATGCACAAGGGAAGTTAGTTGATAATCAATAATATATTATACATGAAAGACAAGATAGTTTGGTTAGTTCTTGGTTATTATCTTCAATCAGTGTAAGTCTTCTGCCACAACTAATTGGCTGCAAAACTGCCTATGAGATTTGGCATACAATAGAGCAAGTTTTTGATTCTCAATCTGCAGCAGGAATTATGCAGTACAAAAGACAATTGCACAACTTGAGGAAAGATAATCAAACTATGAGAGAGTACTTGTCCAAAACTAAAATTATATGTGATCAGTTAGCCTCTGCAGGGCATAATGTAAGTGACACAGAGCAAATATTATATCCACTAAGTGGATTAGATAAAGAGTATAAAACCGGTTGTAGCTGTGATAGCATCAACAGAAAGTTTACCAACTCTACAATATGTACATTCTATATTACTAGCACGTGAAGGGAGATTAGAACAAAAAAGATCAACAAATCTTGAATACTCTGCAAATTATATTACTAGCAACAAAGGAAGAAACCAAGAAGGAAACTACAACAACAAAAATCAATCCAACAGTAGTCAAAGAGGTGACCAGAGTTATAGATCAAGAGGAAGAGGTGGCAGATGGAACAATACTAACAACAATAACAGGACAAGATGTCAAATCTATGAGAAATATGATCATACAGCAAACAGATGCTATTTTAGATTTGATGTTAACTACACACCATCTCAACAAAGTACTGGCAACTCAAGACAAAATGATCCTAGTGTAAACATGGTGAATGTTCAACAAGGATGCAAGGAGCAATCAGAAAATACGACCAGTCATTTAGCAAAGGCAGAGGACATTCAAGATGATAGTTGGTATCCAGATTATGGAGCGACTAATCAGGTTACAAACAATCTTAACAATTTGAATCTTGGAAACAAGGAATACAAAGGTAAAAATTTACTATATATGGGTAATGGTAAAGCAACTCACATAACACAATGGAAATGCAAGTATTATAGGTGCAAGACAACTATATATTAATAATCTTTTGAGAGTACCAGTTATCACAAAAAATCTGATGAGTGTCTCACAATTTTCAAAAGATAATAATGTATATTTTGAATTTCACCCAAAGTTTTGCTTAGTGAAAGATGCACTAAAGATTGAAATTCTTTTGCAGGGTAGAGAATGTAGGAGATTACACAAATTTGATATTGCAAAATCAACAAAATATGAAAGTATGAAAAACTGGTGTAACATGTCAGAAACAAAATTCGTTGAAAGCTGTAATAACTATGATGTTTAGCATGCTAGACATGGTCACCCCAGCATGAAAATTGTAAGACATGTTTTGAGTAATAATAATAAAATTCATGCTGAAAATATTCCTTCATTTTACACCTGCACTTATTGCCCAATGGGCAAAAGTCATAAACTTGCATTTCCAGACTCAAATACTAAATATGATAAGCCACTAGAACTTGTTGCCACAGATCTGTGGGGACCAGCCCCAATATCTACTGATTATGGCTACAAGTACTATATTTCATTTATTGATGCTTTTTCCAGATATGTGTGGATTTATTTTCAAAAAGCAAAATCTGATACTTGCAATGTAGTAATGCAGTTTATAGCAAGTGCCGAAAAACAAACAAACTGCCAAGTAAAAATTATTCAGACTGATGGTGGCAAGGAGTTTCTACCACTCAAAGAATTCTTTCAAAAGAAAGGAATAAATCACAGGACAACTTGTCTACATACCTCTGAACAGAATGGTCTAATTGAGAGAAAACACATGCACATTGTTGAAACACGCCTGACTCTTCTTACATAGGCATCTGTACCTTTGAAGTTCTGGCATGATGCTTTCTCAACAGATGTGTATCTTATCAACAGATTACCAACCAAAGTTTTACAATTTAAAAGCCCAATTGAAACACTGACAAAGACCAAACCAGACTATCAGAGTCTAAACGTATTTGGATGCATGTGCTTTCCCTGTTTGAGATCCTACAAGACACATAAGGTAGAGTTCAGGTCTGCTCCCTGTACATTTTTAGGATATGCAAGTAATCAAAAAGGTTACAAATGTCTTGACAACAAAGGTAAAATTTATATATCAAGACATGTGACCTTTAATGAGTTTGAATTCCCTTTTAGCAAGTCTGAAAACAATGCTACCAAAAAACTATACAACCCAAAAACTTCACTACCTCCAATACCTGAGATAATCATACCAGTAGAGAGACAGATGTCTCAAGATGAGAACAATGTTGTTCAACAGCAGCAAATAACTAGAAGTATTTCAAGTCATGATCAAAATGAAGAATCTGAAGGCTCATATCAGTCCCCACAACAAGACAATGTTAGTCATGCAGATCACTACCCAGTATTGAATGATTCTCAACCATCCAATACTCAATAGGAAAGCACAGTGAAGGATAGATCTCAACAGATTGATCCTACAAATAGTGGTCACCATATGATAACAAGATCAAAAGGTGGTATATTTAAACTAAAAATATACAATGCAGAATTATGCAGAATTATTCAATGAGGAGCCCAGTACTTATTATCAAGCAATACAAGATGAGAAGTGGAAGACAGCCATGAAGGAAGAATATGATGCACTTACAAGAAATAAAACCTGGGACCTTGTTCAGTTACCTGAACATAAAAATAACATAGGCTGTAAATGTACTTATAGGTTAAAGAAAAATCCTGATGGTACAATTCTAAAATACAAGGCTAGATTGGTGGCAAAATGATATTCACAACAGAGTGGCTTTGATTTTACTGAAACTTTTTCACCAGTTGTGAAACCATCTACCATCAGAATTGTACTAACTATAGCCTTGTATAAGAATTGGACCGTTAAACAATTAGATGTAAATAATGCTTTTTGAAATGGTGTATTGCAGGAGGAGGTGTACATGGAGCAACCACCTGGATTCAAACAACAAGGAAATGAAAGATTGGTGTGCAAACTAAACAAAACAATCTATGGACTCAAGCAAGCACCAAGAGTGTGGTTTGACAAGCTGAAACAAACACTAGCCAGTCTCAACTATATCTCAACAAAATCTGACAACTCTCTCTTTATTAAATTCTCTGATACAACTGTTACTTACATACTTATTTATGTTGATGACTTCATAATTACAGGTAACGATGAGACAGAAATCAATAAAGTCTCACAACAATTGAACAAAGAGTTCTCAATTAAAGATTTGGGAGAATTAAACTACTTCCTTGGCATAGAAGTTAAAAGAACACCTGACAACAAGTTACATCTATGTCAAAAGAAATATATCTCAGAAATTCTGATAAAAGCAAAAATGGACAAGGCAAACCCTCTCTCAACACCAATGGCTAGCAGTTTGCACTTTTCAAAGAACAAAGGAGAGCCAATTGAAAATGAGAAACTATACAGAAGCATTGTTGGAGCATTACAATATGCAACAATAACAAGGCCAGACATATCATTTAGTGTCAATAAAGTCAGTCAATTCATGCAAAAACCACTAGATAATCACTGGAAGACAATTAAAAGAATACTGAGATACCTTAAAGGCACCATAAATCAGGGACTTATTCTACATGCAAGCAAGACACTCGATATCAATGGCTACGCAGATGCAGACTGGGCAACTAACAGTGATGACAGAAAGTCAATAACTGGATACTGTATTTTAGGAAAAAATCCACTATCATGGTGTACTAAGAAACAACCAACAGTGTCTAGATCTAGCACAGAAGTAGAGTACAGAAGTGTGGCCAGCGCAATTGTTGAAATTATGTGGGTGGAATCACTATTAAAGGAACTACACATCAAAACTGACACCACAGCAGCTATCTGGTGTGACAATCTCAGTACTATATCTCTTACCGCAAATCAAGTATTACACTCCAGAACGAAGCACATGGAATTAGACTTGCATTTCGTTCGAGAGCAAGTTATAAAGGGAAAACTAAGGGTTAATCACATACCTTCCTCTTATCAAAAGGCAGACATTTTTACGAAAGCACTATCAAAGATCAACTTTACCAGATTCAGAAATGAACTGAATATTGATGAAGTAAACTCAGATTCAGAATACACAGTTTCGAACTATTTTCCAGCAACGGAGAGATCTGAGGTCTGCTCATCAAAGTGAAGCCTCAACCGTTCCAGATCCATCAACCATACTGATTTTATTTGCAAAGCCCGTACCTTCTGAGGTTGACGGTTAGATCTGAGGTTTGCTCATCAAAACAAAGCCTCAACCTTTCCAGATCTATCCATTTTTATCTACAAAACTCATGCTTCTCGTGATTGACAACTGAATTGAGTTTCTTCGATCTGATAAAACATCACTGAAGTAAAGTTTTACCAGATCTGAAGAAAGAAGAACAAAGAATTTTTAAGAAATTTTCACTCGCGGCGGCCATTACTAAAAGAATGGAAACCCTAACCCTCGAACTGGTTTAAGAGGGGTATCGAAAGATCAGCAAAAGCAAACCAGTCTTATGAAGCAACACATGGGCCAAGCCCATGTATCTATTTTACAGTATATATACTGAAGTCTGTATAAAAAGAATGATATAGAAAATACATCGTATCTTTTGTACAACAGCAATTATGCAAATAATTCATTTTCTTTGCAACCTACCACTGTCCCATTTACATCTGCCAATATATTTTCATTTTGTTGTTTAAACACTTATTATTACATTTGCTAACACTTCTGACCATATCAGAAATAATTATAAATTCAAGCCTGCTTACTTCCCCACTGCATACTGCCTTGTTTCACTGTTCCTCCTGACCATCTTCCTACTTCACCACTACCATCATCTACAAAACATAAACTACTACACTAGCTTCCATCATCAACTTCCACCACTTGCCTTGCTACATATCACACAAACTTCTGCCATTACCTTCTTCTATCAAGTTCGCCCACACTGTCAAACTCCTCACATCAACTGCTATCCACCCTACCATCATACCAAACTGCCAGTCACACTTCGCATAACCACACAGCAACTTCAATCCTCAACATCACTAACTGCAGCAATCCCACATTCACTTCCTCCTACATCAACGAACAACCCAATCATCAAATGCAATCACGATCACGCCATACACACCAAACCACTTCACCACTCACCAACATTTGCTTACTAACTTATGATTCAAAACCAAATCACCATTCAGTGCATGCACATCACTACATACCACCTCCCTGACCTCAATGACATTTCTACCATCGCCTACTTCCACCCAGTGCTTCAACCACTTCCTTGGCCAAAATCTATCTTCTTCCTGCCACTCTCATTCGCTTCTCCTTAAAACTGAACCCCTCGATACTCCACCGAACCTCCTTCCACGACCTTACCCATCCTCTACTCAAACACCCTGCCACCTCCGCAACAAATAAACAATGAACACGAGCTCAAGAGGTTGCGAATTTACGAAGTGATTTGTAGAATTTACGAATTTGGGAAATTGGGAATTTGCGAATTTGAGAATTGATTTCTGGAAATTGATTGAAGAATTTGGTTTGTAGTTTTTTTTGATGATTCGTGAATTTGATTAAAGAATTTGGTTGTGCTGGTTCTCTTGTTCAAATGGGCCGGGCCTTAGTTAGCATTAAAAAAAAAGAGAACAAGTTTTCTTTGTTCTGTTTTCTTCCTAGAAGAAAGATATAAAAAAAGGTAATGTAAAAACTGTATATATTTTGTTAACTCATTTTTAGGTTGCAAATCGGAGGAAACCAGAAGGAGAAGGCATGCTTGCTAAAAAATTACTTTACTTGCTTATATAAAAAAATGCCGCTTTAAAACAGATTGCTAATTATTCTGCACGCTTTGCTATCGTGTCCTTATCTCTTGTTTTTAGTTTTCCTTGCACTATTGGTTGCTTGCATTTTAAAAAGAAAATTCAAAAGCAAAAACAAAAATAAAATTTCATTCATAGTTGCATCGTTAATTCACGTTTAATTCGGTTTTGCATTCATACCATCTTATTTTTATTTTAATGGCAATACCCAAATCCACATAAGGTGGGGATTTCATCACCCCTTCCTTGGCCTACAAATTGCATTTCTTTTTAAAATTTGATAAATAATAACGGTTAGACTTCAACTTACGGGAGTCATGGCTTCACTTAGAGATTAATTGTATCTTGGTATGTTGTCTTCATTCTACAATTTATATTCTTAGTGTCTAGGCTACAGCAGAGCAATAATCAGTTATAAATATTACAGTGATTTGTAAATTATACTAATTGTTTCTCTGAAGGTACTTAAACCTTCGATTGCATTTCTAAGGTGATTCGTGGTGCACCGATAACTTCTGTCCGTTACTTGACTAAATACTATCTGTTGGATTATGACAAAATGTGATCATATAATTTTGTATTAGGAGCTACTAAGGATAAAAAATTTGTAATTAAGTCCTTGCATTTATTTAGGTGCATTAGTTATTCATATTTAAAAAACAACAAAATCCAAAACTAAAAAAAATTGTAAATTTTCCTTGACGTAGTTTTTAAATCTTTTCATTTGAAATTTTTTCAGTCGAAATCAAAAATCCAAAAAAAAAAAATAGTTTTAGTTTCTTTTAGAAAAGAAAAAAAACCCAAAAAAATAATCATCTTTCAAAAACAAAAAAAATGAAAATCCAAAAAAAAAAAAATCTTTCTTTTGAAAAATAAATTCTCTTTGGTAAATACTTTTCCTTTTTTAAAAAAATAGAAAAAAATAATTTTTGAAGATGTCTGAATTTCCCTACTTGTGAGAGTTTAAAGTAGTTGTGAAAATCAATATGATCCATATAGTTTCACTTCAAGTTCTTATGGATATTTTAATAACAACTATTATTCAAACAATTCGAATTTTGCACCACAAAATTCTTAAAATAGTGAGCAATCTTCAACAATTGAAAAGGGTATCGAAACTATTTCGTCTTTACTTGAACTCTCTACACACAAAAAATCAAAGGATAAATGATTTGTCTGATTAATAGTTGTGCAATAACCCAAGTCAAAGTTTTCAAGATAATCAAAATTTGAATTCACTTCAAAATTCAAATGATTTCGATTATAACTCATGCCAATACAATTTCGAACTTCAAAATGAATTTCAAAGTCAAAATGGAAATGTGAATCACTTATTAAATGATTTTGGCAATGAGAATAATCTCGACTATGGTGCAATTGACAATTTTCTTCCTCAACAAGTTCAAATTGAAAATTCTCAAATTAATAATTATAAATTTGATTTTGTTGAGAAAATGGAAGAAATTCACAAAGATCACATGGATTTGTGTTTGAATCATACGTGAAACAACGTGAGAAACAAAATCAACTCTTAACGTGTGACGAGTCAAATAATAATCCACCTTTTACCAAAATTGACGATTTTCAAATAACAGCTTTTGAAATTGAAAACGACAATCTTAATGAAGTTGTTGAAAATGCGTTAATTTAGTTAGATTTCAATTCATTTAAGAGAGTGGAACCAAATTTAAAATTCGATCTTCCTTTCTCCATTTTGAAAAATTGAATGCAACAACATTAGATTTTGAAATTGACACATGCAATGAAGTTGTCGATAATCCAACAAAGGAAGACAAATTTCATGAACACTAATTTTTTGGACTTTTCGAAGATGAGTTGTTGAATTTTGAAGGGGTAAATTTAAATCACCATTTTGATTTTGAAATTAATAAATCTGAAAAACTTGTCAATGATGAGTTTGAAATTAAATTTAGTGAAAAAAACTTGAACTTCAACAAATTATTCTATCTGCCCCAAAAATCATCGAAAATAAAATAAATCATACGATTTTTAATAAAACGACATTCATTTCCCAAATCAATATTCAAATTTGAATCCTTTATGGTTTGGTTTTCTATGCTTAAGCTATTTCTCTCGTACTTGACGAGACAAATAAATTGGTCTTTGGAAGACCGTTTCATTTACTCTTTAACGATATATTTTCTAATGCCGTATAAATGATAATCATTTCATTTCATGTAAATATAGGTCATATTTTTATTTTTATTTTTATTTTATTTTTCTCCTTTCACTTAGGTTGACTGTAGGGACGTAGTCAAAATCAAGTGTGGGGGGAGTCTTATCTTCGTTTTCGATTTTTCTTAGTTTATTTTTCATTTATTTTTTACATTTTCTTTCCAAAACTCAGAACTAAAAAACATCAAAAAAAAAAACTCCTAATTTTTTTTTCTTTTTGGCATATTGATTAACTTTTGAAGAAACACTATAGGATAAGTATATGTTTTTGGTTATTGAATTGGAATTTTTGAAAATTTATTTGTCTTAAAAAAATAAAAAATAAAGTTTGATTATAAGTAACGATGGTTGAACTGGCATATAGGAAGGTTCATGGGTGTTAATTGTGAAGAATATCCTAATTGAAATCTTTGTTTAAAAGAATGGTTGATTTAAAGCAAAGGCTATAACATTTTTGATCTTCTAAATTAAATGGTGTTAAGATGATTTTGTAAAAATCTCTCTATAAAAAGGAAAGGACAAATATAAAACATAAAAAAATAGTTTTTGCGAAAATAAGAAACACTTAAAGTCATGTATTCACACCCAAGTGTGTACACTTGTCATGCTCTGTACACTTCTCATGTAAGCCCGAAAGGCAGTGCATAATCGCTATACTGACCTTAGTTTATCTGAGTTAGGTGTATGTATATAAAAATTATTTTATTATTATTGCCTACAATCGATAGGCGTACACACTTGTTTGATTTGACTTGTTATTCAAAATAAATAAAAATACCACTTTGAAAAACTTTGATAATCAACTACAGATCCATTTTATAGTTGCACTATGTTATCAACCGAAACAACTAGCCAAACTAGAGTCCGATTGTGATGAAAACTTATGTCTGTTGGAAGTTTTGACGAGTAAAAGGACTTAAATTTCTTGATAATGACCAGAACTTATATTTAACTTACTGTGTTAATTTAAAAGTAAATTCTTTATTTGTAAATGTTTTCAAAAACTTGCATTTAGAATTTTTTCACGTTGCATTTGGATTTTGTGGGTAGTATCTGCTGAAAACCCTCACGAAACAACATTCGTCCTACTCGAAACACCTAGACGTTTAACGGCTTATTGCATATGCTAAATGCTATTGTGTTTCCTACAAAAATGAATTTATTTTAGTTTTAGTTTATTCGAGGACGATAAAAAGATAAGTATGGGGGTATTTGATGTACACATAAATGTGCATATTTTTACTTCCATATTTAATCTAACTTAATTAAATAAATGAGCATATATGGTATTTTACTGTTTAAACCTAAATTTAAATTATTTTCAAATCATCATTTATTCATCTTTATATAAGGGGAAAATGGTTATTTTTGTATATGATTTAATTTGAGAAAACTTACTTGGCTATTTTTATGTTGTTTTGTAGGAATTTGGATTCAAAATGGAAGAAATCTTCATGGAAATATGCATGCACAAAAGGAGAAGGCAAAAGAAGATGGAAATAAATCAATTTATGCAACATGGAGGACCCTACCTCCCTACTTAACATAATCTACAATTAGGAGCTAATGCACATGTTAGTGTGGATTAAAGTTACATGCACATTAACGAAGGATTAGTTTGAAGCTAATGATAACTTGATGGCTACACTTCCTCAAGGCCAATTTGAATAGTCCCCTAGAATAAGCATTAGGATTTTAGGCATGTATAAATACCCTTTATGTTTCATGTAATGAGGCTCTTAACACCACCTAGTTTAGTGGTAGCAACAAATTATATGAGAAATAAAATGGCTTCCTAAACCTCTTTTTCTTCTTTTTCTTATTTGTTTTTATTTTATTTCCATATTCATTTTTATTTACGTACTCTTTTTTCTTTCATCTTAATAGTTAGCTTTAATTTATGCAAGTAGTTTAGCTTTTTTTTATTTTAATTAGATTGCACTTCTTTTGTTTTCTATGTTGAAATCTATATCTGTTGAATGTTAACAAATATGAAAAGCTAAACCCCTTCAATTTAGGGGTAATTAAGCTCTCTTAATAATATAGATTCAACATATTTGTTAATTTATGATCTCTTTTTATGTTTAATGAAAATGTTTGATGTGTTAAATATTTTGTTGTTTAACTTTGAATTTGATAGCTTATGTTGTTAGCACCAAATATGGTATGCTTAAACAAACATAAACACAAATTACCTCTTCATCTACACGTGATTTTGGTAATGAAGTGGATTTTAGAATCAAAATTTGATGGTCTATATTACTAATCAATAGTAAATAGATCATGCTTAGAATAGATTTTATTTTTAATTTCATTATAATTTTCATGAGAGTTAACAAGTGATTTGGTGGGTGTGTTAAAGTTTGATGGTTTATGTTGGGCTAATTAATAACATAGACCATACTTATGATAAACACATCAACTAAATTCACAAATGACCAAAAAAGAGTGATCGTAATTTCGTTATGTTGATTTATGTGATCATAAGAAGGGATTTGCCTTTAAATTGTCTTCTACTCTCATATTTTTATTCACTTTCTTTTGTTAGTTTTATTTACTTTTTTTGCTTAAACAAATTCAAACTCTTGGTTAATTTGATTGAGTGAAATTTTAAATCACTTTAATTCTCTGCAGATCGACCCGTACTCACCACATACTAAAATTATACATCGTGCGCTTAAAGCTATTTGTATTACAATTTTTCGATAATTTTTTAACTGATAGAAAACTCGTCGATTCAATAGGCTTCAATCCACTGCTTCATTCAATATGCTAGCAACACTTATTCTGAAAGGAAGAGGCTGTGGGACTCACCTATTCCTAATACTAATTGTAACGACCCGAAATTTTCGATCCCGAAAATTCCAGATGGTTATGAAAAAGAAGAAAGAGATAGAAGAAGAACAGAAATACCAGCATCTCACATTCGCAGCGGATAAAATATAATAATAAATAATAACAGTTTACAAAAGAATATTATATCTATAGATTACATTTTAATACATCAGAGTTACACATATACTCAAACACTGGAAATATACAAATCAACATGTCTCAGATAATCAGAAATATATAACAGCGGAAATACCCCATACTTTCCTACATCCAGCTCGCCTTATGAGCTCTAGAATGTCCTTACCTGAAAATTTGTAATACTCGATCTGACCCGAGCATTAAACCAAAGTAACACCCGGGTCAGGTTGGAAACCAGCGTGAGTAAACCCAACTAACATAGAATACCAAAGAAACAACTTATATAAACCCGGGGTAATTCGTATTAATTTACAAAGTCACAATTTATTATAAAGATCACTTATTCCACACATCCATTTTCTAAGTACAAAAATTTAGATTTAAATAATCCAATTCATTTAAATCACTTCATTTCAGCCTATAGGTTTCATATATCAATCTATAAAAATTCGAAGTGGTTTCGAGTATTTCCTAATACCCGAACTCGGTCTCTTCGAGTCTCATATCATCCTAACCCAAATAATCCAAACGAAATACACAACATTTCATATCAGAGATATCAACTCATTCAAAGCATTCAATACAATTATCATCTATAAGAAAAGCTTGATCGCTACTAAAATTAATTTAATTAATTTTAATTGAATTTCTAACCTCAATCACTTAGATTTCTTTACTTGTCAATTAATTAATTTCAAATCAAATAATTCAATCATCCCTTCATTGTTCATCTTAATTAATCAACCTGGATTAATTATCCTTTAATTTCATTCAAGCAATTATCTTTAATTAACTTCACAATATTAATTATCCTTAACCAAAACGATAAGTAATCTTAATTACTTCATGAACTAATTAACTGTTTTAATTACATTAATCCTTGATTACTTATAATAATTAACTTCTCATAAGTCACTTATTATTGATTAATTCATCTTAATTAATCAATCTTTAATTCCATCATTAATCATATAAATTAATGATTACCAATTATATTTTTAATTTATCCTAATCTATTTGATTACATTAAATAATTAATCGTTAATTAAACCACCAATATTAAGCACTCTTGATTTATCTCTTCCTGTAATTATCTACCTTTTTATTTACTTCATTAAATAAATTAATTACTCCTTAATTAACTATCTTAATTAATCTCTTGATTAATTTCACAAAGTAATTATATTTTATTAATTACATTAAGTAATTACCTATCAAACCATCCATTGATTATTCTACATTAATTAAACTTAATAAATGAACTTAAACCTTCATTAATTAATTAATTCAAACCCTTGATTACTAACTTAATCAACCCAAATCATTAATTAATTGAATTAATTAATTATCCATTTTAATTACCCTACTAATTTGATGATTCAGAAATCATTAAGCCTTTAACAACATTAGAATGAAAACATTTTCTTATTTATAACTTTAAATCTAAAACAATTTAAAAACCCGAATACTTCAAGTCAACCCACAATTAACTCGAGAACCAACCAAAACCAAAGTCACATCATCATCAGTACACATCCAATCAATTTATTCATCCAACCAATTATTTAAATTTAACCATTTAAATTTAAATAAAAATCCAACAGAGTGACATTTACTCACCTTTGCCCCTTAAAACTGCAATTCACCTTATTCTCGACTTGGTTTCCCAGGTTATAACCCAAACTGCAAATGTCAATCCATCGAAAACAAGTCGATACCCTAGCCTTGTCGATCTCTGTGCCTTTGCCGTGACCCTTCCGATGAGATCGCGACCTCCGCGAATTGATCGCATCTTGCGCGACACGCCCCAGATCGCCGTCAATTTCCTCCCTCGCGCACGCGCGCGATTTCCTCACGAGTCCAGCTTGTCGTTGATCGAACGTGGCTTCGACTCCTTCATCATCACGACCTCACCCTAACGTCGACACGTCGATGCCGCCACAACCCTAATTCCCAGCCTCGCGTCTTCCAAATCACCGTGCGACCCAAGCCCTAGCTCGAATTCGAGCTCACGACTCCCCTTATCACCGCGAAAAACTCACAAGGTCGCCCTCGCGTTCGAACGCGACCCTTTTTTTATATATTATAATATATGAGTTCGATTTCTCTGCTTTAAGATTAGAGAGGGAGACGGAGGTAAGATATAGGTTGGTGGAAGGCTTCTTGAGTATGCGTTTGTAAATGAAAATATCTTTGACTATTTGACCTTAAATTTATTATATTATAAAACTTTCAAAACGTCTCGTTAATTGCCATTTAAAATTTTGAACTCCTTTTAAGGAATATCGCTAGGCGATTATAAGGTTTTACCCGCGTTTCAAACACAATGAACGTGTTTGGAAGCTAATTCGATCATATGCGCGAGTTACGGAAGTAAACGATCAATTTTAAATTAAATCGATTAAAATAGTTCTAAGCGTTTTGAGCTGCCAGGGTCAAACGACAACTCCGATTGCTACGAAAATTGGAATCCGATAATAATATAATATTACGGATCCAATGGAACTGGTTTCGTCGAATTCCGAGACTGTGCCTCGGAAGGCTACTTTTAAACATTGATTTAAACGATAAAATTCCAAAACTTAACAAAACACTTCCGAATCAATTTTAACACTTTACTATCTTCAGTATCATCCATAAAAAATTTACAAGCCTTTAAATTATTTTTAACAGGCTTAAAATTGCATATTCAACATCTTACCCAATTTCGAATTATATAATTCAATAATTTAATTATCAAGTAAATATTAATATTTAGAATTCAAGTTAAAATTAACCTTTAAATATTTTAAAATCAATTAATTTTTCCAATTTAAATTGTTAAAAATTCCGGGTCGTCACATTCCTCCCCCATTAAAAGAATTTCGTCCCCGAAATTACTAGTTAGGAAGAATGGTCCAATACCCGTTTACTTTTCCTCCAAAACCAACAGTTCAACATCCTACCAACTATCTTTTATAAAAGACCGCCTTATCATACTTATTAACTTCTCTAACTCTTCCACGGTTTTCAAACAAAACCCTTTTGCTCAATTATTTAAATTTTAATTTAAAACAAATTTTGAATTATCAAAAATTTTCTAACTCCCTAAATTTCTGAAATTTTTTGCCGACGTCTCCTTTGCACGGCTAGCTCGGTACAACTACAAAATGCCTCTACGGGATTCCAAATTCCAAAATAAAAAAAAAGCTAAGTGGCTAGATCAAAAACCCAATCCAATTTCATACAGAAATTTAAATACATACCTTTTAGTCGGGCAATTCAAATTATCTCTCGAAATCAAATCCAATTTTCTTTTCCCTTTATAACACCTGCATATCCTACTTAGCAATAATATCCAATCGTAACTTTTAAAATCATTTATATATTTCCTTACAGAAGTTTTCACATCTACTTCTATTCAACTTAGTTTTTCCATTCCCATATGAATTCAATTTGTCTTCAATTCTGAATATTGAATTTTATTTTCCATTTATAACTGATTCATATTAGTTCCATCCACTAATTTATTTCAATTTCCAATATGAAATCGTTTTGTTGCTAACGGAAAAATTTTCAAATTTTTTTTCAAAAATTTTCCAACTCACAAAATTTTCAGAAAATTTTGACAGAGTCTCCTTTGTACGAAGGAGCTTTTGCAATTTGACAAGAGATATAAATATATATATATACATCGACCCACCCAGTCGGAAAATCATAAACAGTTCATATTTCCTATTTTTATTGCATAGGCGTACCTTTATTTAGCATTTTAAGCAAGCAGTTTATTATTTTAGCAATTTGCGCAACCAAATCCAACCAAACGGCCTTCAGGTACCTGTACCTACTCAATTTAAATATATAAGTGTCATATATAGAAAATGTATTAGCATTTCACTTACTTTCAATAGCTAAACACATGCATTTCATAAGCAACAAGCACCAAACGCTTTCCATAAGCGATTTATATAACTTTAAAGCTAATTCAATTGCTTTCAACCAATTCATAAGCCATTTCATTCAATTTTAATGGTTTGCAACTCAATTTCTTACATTCAATTGATTTTTAATCCAAACAAGCTCATATTCACTTCAAATGATTCAAAAACAATTTTATTTAATCTCTATCAACTCATAGAATTTTAATTACTTTTGTTTACGCCAAACGACAACTATTTATATGCAAATTCGACGATATCCACTTAATAGAGTATTCATTTTAGTTTATAACTACTTTAAATTAATTTCAACTCATTTTGTATTAATTTCATTTCATTTCTAATTTATTCACCAACCATACATTTGCGTTTCGTTTCATTTCCGCATCGTTTCTATTTTAAAACTATTTCATTGAGCTTAACAACATTCGATACTTATATTAATATTCATTTTCCAAATAAAATTTAACCCAAACTTTATTTAATGGTCTTCCATTCTGATAACCCATTTTCAAATTAAAACTTTGATTTAGTCTTTATTCAATCAGACTTATTCATTTATTATTTAATTCCATTAACCCATTTATTTCCCCATTCTATATTTTTAATTCACTTACTTAATTCATTTGCGAATTTATTTTGTTTATACAAAACCATTCTCAATTTATTTCCACTTACCTGGGTTTTGTTTGCAACTCAAACCATTTCTATTATAATTGACTTACAGTTCATTCGACACACTTCTCTTATATCTATTTTACTTGCAAATTTCATTAAATATTATTCACATCACATTTGATTTTTATTTATAATTCAAACCATCACTATTTCGATCTGACTCTATTCTATTTAACTCAAGTTCATTTCCAAACTCCATTATTAATTTACAATCCATTTATTTAACCGGGTTAAATTTTATTAATATACTCTATCAAATAATTACTTAGCTAATAAGCTTACTTCCAGCTTTTATTACAAAAATCACTTCATTAAATTTTCCTGAGTTAAATCTTATTTATAATTCCAGTTTGGATTTTCTTTCATCTTTCAAAATTCCAACATTTTTATTTTAAAATTTTAGAAATGCCTTCAAATTCAGATAATACTATTAAAATAGCATTTTATAAAAATACTTCTTATAAAAATACTTCTTATAACTCGATGTCTCAACTAGTCCATCCTTGTTCTCCCAGAAATTCAGTCATACATTGATCAGGCGTAGGACTGAAAATCTATAAGTACTTGGTAAACCCGTTTTCAACATCCAATGAAAATACTTGGAAAATAATTTTAATGAAAATATAGAAAACAGTTTTTGAAAATAGAGGAAATATCTTTAGTGAGAATGCTCTGGAAATCATTACCCACATCCATGGTCGCAGTTACATCCTGGGTTACGTTGCCATCGCAGCAAAAGTCCATATAACTGTAGGCACTCCGCGCCCCTCGATTACGCCATGGAACCCACAACAGATCGCAGTTACATTCCAGGGTTACGTTGCCATCGTAGCAAAAGTCCATGTACCTGTAGGCATCAGCGCCCCTCGATTTTCGCTGTCAAAATAAAACTTCTCCACTCCTACGTAGGTTACAGTCTACCGATGTAAAATCAAACGTATACTATTGGCTCTCAGCAGTACACACGACTTTCGCTATGTAACCATAGGTCGCAGTCTACCGATATAAAATCAAACGTAGACCGTTGGCTCTCAGCGGCACACACGACTTTCGCTATGGTATACACTACTCATAATCCTCGGGAACTAGTTTTGTCCGGACTCCTCACAGGATCAACTTTAGAACCCCCCTTAGGGCTCAAGACAGCACCACCCGGTGGCACTCCTGAGAAGTTCATTTCAAGGGAGCGCCTTTTTCCCCAGAGTCATCATCAAAACACTTTATACTATACACATATAGTATCTTTCAAATCATACACCTAGTATGATCTCATACAAAGCTCATTTACACAAAATCGATTATCGCAAAATCGATAATTCTCAAACTAGGCTTTTCAAATTTCAATATTGATTTTATCCAAAAATTAAAAGCTTTTCCAAATCCAAAGATTCCCAAAATCCTCATAAGATCTTTTATATATATAGATACAGATACATGTAATTTTTAAAACTTTGGATCATTTCAAACTTATATAAAACTCCTTTTATACTCCAAACACTTTCAAAACCATTTTCTTCCGTCAATAGATTCAACAAGGGGAGATTTATCTTATATAACAAAGATATATAGCTTTGTTTATTTCAAACAAATATTCAAATTTTGATTACTCTTTTCAATATCAATTTCATTGAAATCCGTACGATGTACACTTATCATCCGTACGCTGTACCAATCTGATCGCTCACTCGATCACACAATTTCACTTCCGAACTAGTATCATCCACCCGACTTCCTAGTGCAGACTTAGGTCTGGTTTCTTGATTAGAAACCGTTATTCTCCTTGCATAGCCATAACTATGATAGAGAATATCCAGAACCAATCAACAATCCATATCTAGGTTCGCCGTCGAAAATCGAGTGAAAAATCCCAACTTGGATCGATATAATTATCTCGAAATTCTGTGCTCGAATCTGGACTAAATCACTATGCGAATAGAATAATATACATACATCCTACGTATTTATTTTCATTGATTTTTAGCCAAATAAATTTCTCTTCCTATTCACATTTCCTTTAATTTCCATTCACTTATTTACAATTGCTTCAATTCCATTGAATTATCACTTCAATTCTTATCTGAGTTGGGTATTTAATCAATAACAGTTTGAACTCCGACCAATTTATATTTAGAAAATAGCTTGAAAATTTTAAAAACAGATAAGTAGTTGAAAAATACTTATTAGTTTGTAAAATAGCTATAAACTAGTTAACTAATTATAAAATAGTTGAGAAATAGTTAAATAGTTTCAGAAATTTTAGATAATTGCAAAATAGTTGTAAAATAGTAAGTAATTTGTAAAATAGTTGAAAAATAGAAATAAGTTTATAAAACAGTTGAAAAATTGTTAAATAGTTCCAAAACAATTGTAGAATAAATATAAAATAATTTGGCTTTGAAAAAGAAAGGCTGTATAGATTAAATAGCTTGGAAAAATAAGTTTATATTAAAACAATTTATATTGAAAATAGTCCAGAGTCAAAACTGTTTACTTCCCAAACAATTCAATTTAAATTCCCACTTCCATTTAATTGACACAATTCCAATTTGAATAATCTTCAATTTCCATTGAAATTGATTTAACCCAAATTCAAGTTGAATCAATCCTGATTTCCTTCCCAATCAAAATCAAATTCCATTTGATTTTAATCCTGTCTAACTTTAATTATAATTTCAAATTATTCCAATCAATTTGGACTAATATCAATTGAACTCACTTCAATTTCAATATCTTTCCAAGTTAATCCAATTCAAATTTTCCATTTAAAATTTTAAACTTATCCATCTTCAACCAAAATCCAATTAATTTAAATCAAATTCAATCTTGAACTAATTCAATTTCAATCTCAATTTTAAACCATCTCGAATTATATAAATTTGAGTCAAATTCTCAAAGGTGGTTTAACTTTTTAAACCAAATTAACTTTTATTTAAAGTTTTAAAACAATTTAATTTCTGAGCTCAAATTCTAGAATTCCATTTTCAATCAATTTAATTTTAATTTGATTATATTTCTGTTACCACTTAATTTAATTCCAATTCAAGATTTCAATTTGGTTGTATTATATTACTTCTTAATTTAATTCCAATAATTCAACAACCAATCACCTTAGTATTTATTAGAAGGAAATATTGCTTTATATATCAAAATATATTTTTTATATAAAATCATTTAAAACCTTTATATACGGAAAATAACAAGTACGCTCTTATATATATATATATATATATATATATATATGTATGTATGTATATGTATATGTAAATATACACTCAACTCATCCTAGGGTACTACAGACTCTATTTAATGAGCAATCCCCACCAGAGCCAAGGTTCTCGCTTAACCTTTCAGCTCTGATACCAACTGTAACGACCCGAAATTTTCGATCCCGAAAATTCCAGACAGTTATGAAAAAGAAGAAAGAGATAGAAGAAGAAGAAGAGAAGAAACACCAACATCTCAAATTCGCAGCGGATAAAATATAATAATAAATAATAATAGTTTACAAAAGAATATTATGTATGTCGATTACATTTTAATACATCAGAGTTACACATATACTCAAACACTGGACATATACAAATCAACATGTCTCGGATAATCAGAAATATATAACAGTGGAAATACCCCATAGTTCCTGCATCCAGCTCGCCTCATGAGCTCTAGAACGTCCTTACCTGAAAATCTGTAATACTCGGTCTGACCCGAGCATTACACCAAAGTAACACCCGGGTTAGGCTGGAAACCAGCATGAGTAAACCCAACTAACATAGAATACCAAAGCAACAACTTATATAAACCAGGGGTAACTCGTATTAATTTACAAAGTCACAATTTATTATAAACATTACTTATTCCACACATCCATTTTCTAAGTACAAAAATTTAGATTTAAATAATCCAATTCATTTAAATCACTTCATTCCAGCCTATAGGTTTCACATATCAATCTATAAAAATTCGAAGTGGTTTCGGGTATTTCCTAATACCCGAACCCGGTCTCTTCGAGTCTCATATCATCCTAACCCAAATTATCCAAACGAAATACACAACATTTCATATCAGAGATATCAACTCTTTCAAAGCATTCAATACCATTATCATCCATAAGCAAAGCTTGATCGCTACTAAAATTAATTTAATTAATTTTAATTGAATTTCTAACCTCAATCACTTAGATTTCTTTACTTGTCAATTAATTAATTTCAAATCAAATAATTCAATCATCCCTTCATTGTTCATCTTAATTAATCAACCTGGATTAATTATCCTTCAATTTCATTCAAGCAATTATCTTTAATTAACTTCACAATATTAATTATCCTTAACCAAAACGATAAGTAATCTTAATTACTTCATGAACTAATTAACTGTTTTAATTACATTAATCCTTAATTACTTATATTAATTAACTTCTCATAAGTCACTTATTATTGATTAATTCATCTTAATTAATCAATCTTTAATTCCATTATTAATCATATAAATTAACGATTTCCAATTATATTTTAATTTATCCTAATCTATTTGATTACATTAAATAATTAATCATTAGTTAAACCACCAATATTAATCACTCTTGATTTATCTCTTCCTGTAATTATCTACCTTTTTATTTACTTCATTAAATAAATAAATTACTCCTTAATTAACTATCTTAATTAATCTCTTGATTAATTTCACAAAGTAATTATATTTTATTAATTACATTAAGTAATTACCTATCAAACCATCCATTGATTATTCTACATTAATTAAACTTAATAGATAAACTTAAACCTTCATTAGTTAATTAATTCAAACCCTTAATTACTAAATTAATCAACCCAAATCATTAATTAATTGAATTAATTAATTATCCATTTTAATTACCCTAATAGTTTGATGAATCAGAAATCATTAAGCCCTTAACAACATTAGAATGAAAACATTTTCTTATTTATAACTTTAAATCTAAAACAATTTAAAAACCCGAATACTTCGAGTCAACCCACAATTAACTCGAGAACCAACCAAAACCAAAGTCACATCATCATCAGTATATATCCAATCAATTTATTCATCCAGCCAATTATTTAAATTTAACCATTTAAATTTAAATAAAAATCCAACAGAGTGAGATTTACTCACCTTTACCCCTTAAATTTGCAATTCACCTCATTCTCGACTTGGTTTTCCGGGTTATAACCCAAACTGCAGATGCCAATCCATCGAACACAAGTCGATACCCTAGCATTGCCGATCTCTGTGCCTTTGCCGTGACCCTTCCGATGACATCGCGACCTCTGCAAATTGCCCGCGCCTTGCGCGACACGCCCCAGATCGCCGTCAATTTCCTCCCTCGCGCACGCGCGCGATTTCCTGACGAGTCCAGCTTGCCGTTGATCGAACGTGGCTTTGACTCCTTCATCACGACCTCACCCTAACGTCGGCGCGTCGATGTCGCCACAACCCTAATTGCCAGCCTCGCGTCTTCCAAATCACCATGCGACCCAAGCCCTAGCTCGAATTCGAGCTCACGACTCCCCTTATCACCGAGAAAAACTCACAAGGTCGCACTCGCGTTCGAACGCGACCCCCCTTTTTTTATTATAATATATGAGTTCGATTTCTCTGCTTTAAGATTAGAGAGGGAGACGGGGGGTAAGATATAGGTTGGTGGAAGGCTTCTTGAGTACGCGTTTGTAAATTAAAATATCTTTGACTATTTGACCTTAAATTTATTATATTATAAAACTTTCAAAACGTCTCGTTAATTGCCATTTAAAATTTTGAACTCCTCTTAAGGAATGCCGCTAGGCGATTATAAGGTTTTACCCGCGTTCCGAACACAATGGAACGTGTTTCAGAAGCTAATTCGATCATATGCGCGAGTTACGTAAGTAAACGATCAATTTTAAATTAAATCGATTAAAATAGTTCTAAGCGTTTTGAGCTGCCAGGGTCAAAGGACAACTCCGATTGCTACGAAAAATGGAACCCGATAATAATATAATATTACGGATCCAATGGAACTGGTTAAGTCAAATTCGAAGACTATGCCTCGGAAGGCTATTGTTTGCGCGAAAAATGGGCAAACACCTCCAAGTCGTGAGATTTAATGGGTTTTATGTGATTCTTAATGATTTAGATGAGTTATGTAAATATGAAAAAAGCAGGGACTGAAATGTAAATGACACACAGATTTATAGTGGTTCGGCCAGAACGTGCTTACGTCCACTTTATATGTTATTATCTTCTTTCTTTCGGATTACAAGTACAATGCTTTGTGTACAAGTATATGAAAGTAGTTTGAAGGTTCCTTCCGTGCTTGAGCTCTCAAACTTGTCTGCCATTGTTGTACCCCTGCCCCTCTATTTATAGAGTGAGGTAGGGGGCAGGGGTCTTGGATGTATATAGCTGCTGGTGGGCCCGGGCTGAAGCAATCTGGCCTGGTAGCGTTCTGGTTCGGCGAAGCTTGGTGCGGCAGTGGTGAGTGGACCGGTTGCAGGCATAGCTTGGTTCGGCAGTGGTGGTTCGGTGGTAGGAGTGTGGATATGGATCGGCAGTGGCCTCGTTCGGTAGTAGATGAAGATGTTTGGTTCGGTAGGTGTGGGATGGTCCGGCTAGGACATGGAGAATGTCTGGTTCGGAGGAGGCCGAGGTTGGAGTTTGGACCGGATGAGGTATGCCGAATGCGTTTGGACCGGATGAGATATGCCGAATGAGTTTGAACCGGATGAGGTAAATGAGATTTCGCCCTTCATTGCCGAATGAAACTTTAAGCCCTTGAATTGCCGAACGGACTTAGGAACCGGATGGAATGGAGGCTGCGAACCCGGGTGAAACTGACGCTTCTTGGTCTCGAAATCTTCTGGGTGAGAATTCGTCCAACATTTGCCCCCCAAAGTGGGGCATGTAACGACCCGTATTTTACGTGTCGATAAATCGTAGAATTTGCAGGTCGTTAGCGTTGTTTGTGTTGTTTCTAGCCTGAGTCGTTTAGAAGTTAACTCGAGTGAAGTGATGAGTCGTGACCGACTCATAAACATAGCCGAGTTAAGGCTTGAGTCGTGACCGACTCATAGTGGTCGACTCATGAGAGTTAACGACCTATAGTGTTAGAGCGACTTAGTAGATTGACCGACCCAAGGTGAGCGACTCAGTGGTGAACGACTCATAGGATGGTTCGACTCATAGGCTTGGACGACTTAGAGTTGTGACCGACTTAGAGAAGGAGCGAGTGTAGGTGTGGCCGAGTTAGTGAGTTGCCGAGTTAAGTGATGACCGACTCAGTAGGATACGACTTAGATGACTTAGGATAGTATGCGACTCAATGGTTTGTGGCATAGTGGTGTTGCCGACTCATGGGTAGATGAGTCGGGTGGTAGTTGAGTCGTCCAGACGACTTAGTGTTAGGTCGTGAGTCGGCATCGTAGTTGAGTCGTGTACATGCTGTCGTGTGCGTGTCTGTGTAGAGCTTGAGTCGGTAGGTGTTGAGTCGGCTAGGACTTAGGTCGGCCATAAGGCTGTGTTGTTAGGTCGTTTGTAAATGAGTCGGTAGGCACGACTTAACGATGAGTCGTAAGTCGTTAGGCAGTGTAGTTGAGTCGGCTGGGGTAGGTCGTATGACTGATGAGTCGTGTGTCGCTAGGTGTTGAGTCGGCCTGGGTTGTTGAGTCGTGTGAGGCTTGTGTTGAGTCGGCATGGGATGAGTCGGGGGCGACTCAGGTGTTGGGTCGGCGAGGAGTTATGGGCGACGACTCATGGGGGATCCAGCCTATAAATAGAGGGGTTTGGCTCACTTTTTGGCACCGGTTTTTGAAGCGACGAAGTGCTGCCATTTTGAAGACTCGACTACAACATTTCTTCATCTTCTTTTCTCCATTCCAATCTAATTCTAACATCCATCCAAGATCGAAGATCAAGATCAAAGATCAAGAGCCAAAGTTGAAGATTTTCATCCGAAGAGGCTAGATTTCACCGTTTCAAGTGAAATTTCTCCGGATCAAGTCCAAGTCCTTGCTGTCCAGATCTGTAGTTGATTCATTTTAGGTTGTTTTGGTGATTTGGTGAGTGGTAGTTATCTCTCACGCGGATCCAAAGGAGTATATTGGATTGGTGACTATGTTTATGTGTTAAAGTTAGCATTTTCTCGCATTTTCCTTAAGTCTGCATGTAGATCCATCATATTTGAAGATGTTTATCTATAGAAGCTATTTAACAAGTATTAGAGACAAAACCCATGTTTCAGATTTGATAGATCTATGCTAAAAACTATGATTTCACATATGTTGGACTTTTGCTCACTTAATTACGAAATTGCCATTATAGTTGATATTGCTTAATATATCTTGTTTGAATGCTTGAATGTTTGAATGTATGTTAGATGTGATTGCTCCAAGTTAGCTTGTAGTTGATTTGGAACAAGATGGTTGAAGGTGATTCAAAAGCTAAGTGGAAAGGCTCTTGAATGTTGAAAGCTGCCGATGGCATATGAAGCGGATGTGGAAGCTCATATGGATGGATTCGATGATGAGGGACTTTGCCATGATGCGAAGAGGCGAAGTATGAGATCGAGATGGGACTTTGCCATGATGCGAGAAGGCAAGCCATGATGTTGAGATGAGACTTTGCTATGATGCGATGAAGCAAAGTGTGATGTTGAGATGGAACGGGTCATGATGACGTTCCAAGCACGGGCTGCGACGACGTGCAAAGTTATGTTGATACTCGGTGATGCGATCCGGGTTGGTGATAATGGTTAGCTTGAGAGGCGCTTGAGCTAGTGTGGATGGTCGTCAAGGAGGATGACTTGGAGGCTTAGATCTCATCGTTGTTGAAGGTTCTAGCATGCTCAAAGCAAGAGTACGTTGGAACGGGCTGCGACGGCGTTCCAGGCACGGGCTGCGACGACGTGCTAGTACTCTGGGTAGTTGCGAAAATTCCTAGGCACGGGCTGCGACGACGTGCGGAGTTATGGCTAGAACCGGGGTTACCATTAGCCCTTGACGGATGGTCATTCAACTAACGGTGATATCAAGGCAATGATACAGTGATAGCCAGAGTCATGGATGTTTGATTGTACTATCATTCGGTCTCAAGAGCGGTGTTTTCTGGGTGCTTATCTGATCTTGGTTTAGGCCTTGGGGGTTTGTATTTGGAAAACATCGTCCTTGACTCGAGTGATTATTGCTTTATTTTAATTACCTGCTATGCTATGATTGCTTCTCCTTAGTGTGTGTCAGGGGGCTATCACTGTGAGAAGAGGTGGAGTGGGATGGTTTGGTTCCTATTCCTTTTATTCCTTATGCTCTTTTGGTATGTTTGATAGTTAATTTACTGCTCACTAAGACTTTGTCTGACTCAAGGTTTTATGTCTCCTCTTATTACCTTGGGCTGTTCATCCATGTTGGGATGGGCAGACTAGGTAGCAGGTGGCAGGTGCTGTGCTTAGAGTGATCCGCTGATGATGACGAAGACGAGCAGGAGGCTATGCATATTATTTCTTTCTATATGTACTGGGTATCCGCTGCTGTATTTGATTTGAGTGATTTGTAGTGAGGCTTTCATGTATGGATTTGTGTGGATGATTGTATAAAACTGCTATGTTGCTTATATGATGATGATATGTTCTATGAGGCTTCACTATATTATATTTCTCTATTGTATTTTATCCATGCGCTGTGAGTTATACGATAGATTCTGCGAATTTTATTTTACCCTGACTATCGTCCATGGTTGCCTTGCACACCTTTCAGCGCACTATTCCCTTCATTTGGTGCGGGAGTCATGGGCGGTCGTCACATTTGGTATCAGAGCTTTGGTTAGTCGATTTTAGCCAACGCTCGCTGATGTAACTACGTAAGAGAGACGTAATTGTAATTTGATGGATGATTACTATATATAATATAGTAGCCTAGAAGGATTTGAACTCCTTATGCAGTTGTTTCTTAAGGTGTTCTAATCATTCTTATTACAGATATTAAGGATGAGTCGAAGAGGGAGACCAGCTGCAAGGGAAAACCGTGCTGATGAAGGAGCTGTTGATTATGGAACTATGTTCGAAGCGATGATGACTTCGATCATGAGAAGAATACCAGCTTCAGGATCATCTGTGGATGTGGGAGTTCAAGTCCAAGCTCCGAGACCGGTGGATTTTGCCAAGCTTTGCAAGGATTATACTGCTCTTGGAGGGAAAGTTTTCTTGGGGACGGAGTCTACTATTGAAGTGCAGAGATGGATGGATGCTTGCCGAAGGATTTTTGGTGATCTAGGGATTGAGGATGCAACTAAGAGGAAGCTTGCATCGAGGCAGCTTCAAGGGAGAGCTGCGGATTGGTGGAATTCTATCACTATAGATACACCAGAGGAGGAGATTACTTGGGAGCAGTTCCAAGTTAGATTTGAAGCCAAGTTCATCTCTACTGCTCAGAGGTCTGTTTTGTTCAAGAGATTTGTGGAGCTCAAACAAGGCGGAAGGCCTGTTCTGGAGTATATTTCTGAGTTCGAAGCTTTGTCTAAGTATGCCAGATCATATATTGATTCTCCCTACCAGAAGAATGAAAAGTTTGTGACTGGTCTGGATGCTTATCTAGGAAGGCAGTTAGTGGATCATCTGGACGATCCATTTGAGAAGCTGGTGGAGAAAGCTCTGAGGCATGAGAGTTTGTTCCCTAAGGAAAGTTCTGTTGTTGCTGTAACCAGGGAAGGATCTAAACCACAGCAGAGTGGGAATAGGAAGAGGAAGCAGCAGCAGCAGCAGAAGGGTAAGGATGGTCAGAAGAAGCCTAAGGGCGAAGTGACCTGCTATAATTGTCAGAAGAAGGGCCATCTCTCCAAGGATTGTAGGAATCCAAAGGCGCCGGCGAAGTGCCATAACTGTGATAAGCCAGGGCATTTCAGGAAGGATTGTCCAGAACCGAGGAAGGACAGGCAAGTTGTGCAAGCTTATGCTTTGGGAGTTGTGCCGTCGTCTTCAAAAGCTCCGACTGCTGAAGAAAAGGGGAAGAGTGTGGTGGTTCAAGGTACTCTTTCTATTTGTGGTGTTCCAGTTAGAGTGTTGTTTGATACTGGAGCGTCGCATTCTTTTGTTTGTGATGATTTGGTAAGCCGGTTAGGTATGAAACCGGATATTGTTGATAGGCCATTGGTTGTGACTAATCCGGTAGGGGGTTCGTCATGTTTGTGTATGTTATGCCGTGGTCTAGTTGTGTCGAGTCATGATTGCTCGTTTGTTTGTGATTGCTTTGTTCTGAACTTTGCGGGGTTCGGAATTATTTTGGGTATGGACTGGCTTAGGAAGTATGCGGCTAGGATTGATTGTGAGAGGCTTGAGGTGACAGTCGGGAATGTGGAAGGGCGAAAGGTTGTGATACGATGTAAGCATGAAGAAGGCGTCTTCATGAGCTTCATGTATTCGCTAGTTGTTCCACGGGATGGACTGTCATCGGTGCCTATTGTGAATGAGTTTGAGAATGTCTTTGAGGAAGTCAAAGGGTTGCCGCCGCATAGGGAGATCGAGTTTCGTATCGATCTAGTTGAGGGAGCCAGACCTGTTGTGATGCCTCTTAGGCGGATGGCACCGAGGGAGCAGCAAGAGCTGAAGGTGCAAGTTGATGACCTTTTGCAGAAAGGATTCATTCGGAGAAGTGTGTCCGAATGGGGTGCGCCAGTTGTGTTCGCAACCAAAGCGGATGGATCGTTGAGGTTGTGTGTGGATTATCGTGAACTGAATAAGGTGACTAAGAAGAACAAGTATCCATTGCCGAGAATAGATGACTTGTTTGATCAGCTTCACGAGGCTAAGGTGTTTTCTCAGATGGATTTGGCAACGGGATTTCACCAGTTGAGAGTGGCAAAGGATAGTGTGCCGAAGACTGCTTTCAGGACACCATCCGGATTTTATGAGTGGCTGGTAATGCCGTTTGGATTGACTAACGCGCCAGCATATTTTGTGGATCTTATGAATAGAGTGTTCAGAGATCAGTTGAATAAGTTCGTGCTTGTGTTCGTGGATGATATTCTGATTTATTCCAGAACTGAGGGAGAGCACAAGACGCACTTGAGGATTGTTTTGGAAATCTTGCGGAAACATCAGCTGAAGGCTAAGTTTTCGAAGTGTCACTTCTGGAAGAGTGAAGTGAGGTTCTTAGGCCATGTTATCTCTGGAAATGGAATAGCGGTTGACCCCGCTAAGGTGGCAGCGATCCAGGATTGGGTTAGACCTAAGAATGCATCTGATGTAAGAAGTTTTCTTGGATTAGCAGGATATTATCGTCGGTTTATCAAGAACTTTTCCAAGATAGCTGCACCATTGATAGGATTGACGAAGAAGAACCAAGTGTTCAGATGGGATGACAAGTGTGAGCAAGCCTTCGTAATCCTGAAAGAGCGATTGACGAGTGCTCCTGTTTTGACTATTCCAAGTGGGAATGATGAGATGGTGGTTTACACCGATGCATGTGGCACTGGACTAGGAGCGGTGCTAATGCAGAAGCATAAAGTTGTTGCGTATGCTAGTCGACAACTAAAGCCGCATGAAAGGAATTATCCGACTCATGATTTGGAGTTAGCGGCGATTGTGTTTGCTTTGAAGATGTGGAGACACTATCTATTGGGAGTTAGATTCGAGCTGTTTACGGATCATAAGTCGTTGAAGTATCTGTTTTCCCAAAAGGATTTGAATCTTCGACAGCAAAGGTGGCTAGAGTTCTTAGCATCGTATGATTTTGGTATAGCCTATACTCCAGGGAAAGGTAACGCAGTGGCTGATGCGTTAAGTCGAAGACATGCAGGATTGGGAGCCATGTTTTCGGAATGGAAGAGTCTTGAGTATTTGGCTGGATTTGATTTCAGGCCTAGATGCGAATTGGAACCTGAGATGTTGGCAAACTTATCAATAAGGCCTACTCTTGTGGAAAGAATTGGCGAGGGTCAAAAGCAAGACGATAAGCTTGTCAAGGTTATCCGAGATTTGGAATCTGGATTGGACCCAGAGAAGAATAAAGGATTTGAAGTCGATCGAGAGGGTTGGCTTCGAAAGCAAGGGCGACTAGTTGTTCCCGATGTAGATGGATTGAGAGATGAAGTTCTGAGGGAGAGTCATCACTCGAAGTTGACAATTCATCCAGGTGGAAATAAGATGTATCGGGATATGAAGAGAACCTACTACTGGGAAGGTATGAAGAAGGATGTTGGAAATTTTATTTCCAAGTGTATGAATTGCCAGTTGGTGAAAGCTGAGCAGAAGAAGCCCAGTGGATTGCTTCAGCCATTGGAGGTTCCTACATGGAAGTGGGAGCAAGTGTCGATGGACTTTATCGATGGTCTACCTAGGACAAGAGCGGGAAATGAAGGGATTTGGGTCATCGTAGATCGTTTGACCAAGAGTGCAAGATTCATTCCTGTTCGATCGACTAGGACTGCATCGAAGTTGGCTGAGTTGTATGTTAAGTGGATAGTTCGTTTCCATGGTGTTCCGAAGAGTATAGTGAGCGATCGAGACCCATTGTTCACTAGTAGATTTTGGAAGAGCTTCCAGGAAGTTTTGGGAACCGAGTTGTGTTTGAGTACAGCTTATCACCCTCAAACAGATGGTCAGACTGAGAGAGTCAACCGAGTTTTGGAAGATCTTCTTAGAGCATGTGTTTTGGACTTCGGAGGATCATGGGAAGATCACCTTCATTTGGTGGAGTTTGCTTATAATAACAGTTATCAGTCGAGTATTGGTATGGCACCATATGAGGCATTATATGGAAGACCGTGTAACTCTCCGACATGTTGGTTGGAAACTGGAGAAAAGCTGATACTTGGGCCAGAGATGATTCGACAGACTTCAGATTGTATAGAGATCATTCGGCAACGAATGAAGGCAGCCCAAGATCGTCAGAAAAGTTATGCAGATAATCGTCGGAAGGATTTGGAATTCGACGTGGGTGATATGGTTTTTGTGAAGATTTCTCCATTGAAGAATGTTATTAGATTCGGGAACAAAGGAAAGTTAACTCCGAGATTTGTTGGACCATTCCCGATTATCAAGCGAATTGGAAAACTCGCTTATAGATTGGAGTTACCGGAGAAGATGGTGGGTGTGCACAATGTTTTTCATGTATCCTATCTACGGAAGTATGTGCACGACCCAACTACGGTGGTTTTTGCTGATAGCTGTGAAGACTTGGAGGTTGATCCTGTTGTTTCGAGACCTCGTAAGCCGCTTCGTATTGTTGAAACCGATACGAAACAGCTTAGGAGGAAGACGATTACGTTGCTCAAGGTACAATGGAGTGATGATGTTAACGACTGTACATGGGAGGAGGAAGAGAGGATGAAGGCAGCTCATCCCGGACTCTTCGAGGTATGGCCCTAAAGTGTCGTGACATCTCATGAATTTGTAGCTTGTTCTAAGTCTTAGAATTCTGCATGCTAGGCTAGAATTGGATGCATGGTTTGTTGATTGCTATGGATGGTAGGCATGCGGAATAATTGTGATTGCTTTTGTTTGCTTGGAATTTCGGGGGCGAAATTCCTAAGGGGGAGAGAATGTAACGACCCGTATTTTACGTGTCGATAAATCGTAGAATTTGCAGGTCGTTAGCGTTGTTTGTGTTGTTTCTAGCCTGAGTCGTTTAGAAGTTAACTCGAGTGAAGTGATGAGTCGTGACCGACTCATAAACATAGCCGAGTTAAGGCTTGAGTCGTGACCGACTCATAGTGGTCGACTCATGAGAGTTAACGACCTATAGTGTTAGAGCGACTTAGTAGATTGACCGACCCAAGGTGAGCGACTCAGTGGTGAACGACTCATAGGATGGTTCGACTCATAGGCTTGGACGACTTAGAGTTGTGACCGACTTAGAGAAGGAGCGAGTGTAGGTGTGGCCGAGTTAGTGAGTTGCCGAGTTAAGTGATGACCGACTCAGTAGGATACGACTTAGATGACTTAGGATAGTATGCGACTCAATGGTTTGTGGCATAGTGGTGTTGCCGACTCATGGGTAGATGAGTCGGGTGGTAGTTGAGTCGTCCAGACGACTTAGTGTTAGGTCGTGAGTCGGCATCGTAGTTGAGTCGTGTACATGCTGTCGTGTGCGTGTCTGTGTAGAGCTTGAGTCGGTAGGTGTTGAGTCGGCTAGGACTTAGGTCGGCCATAAGGCTGTGTTGTTAGGTCGTTTGTAAATGAGTCGGTAGGCACGACTTAACGATGAGTCGTAAGTCGTTAGGCAGTGTAGTTGAGTCGGCTGGGGTAGGTCGTATGACTGATGAGTCGTGTGTCGCTAGGTGTTGAGTCGGCCTGGGTTGTTGAGTCGTGTGAGGCTTGTGTTGAGTCGGCATGGGATGAGTCGGGGGCGACTCAGGTGTTGGGTCGGCGAGGAGTTATGGGCGACGACTCATGGGGGATCCAGCCTATAAATAGAGGGGTTTGGCTCACTTTTTGGCACCGGTTTTTGAAGCGACGAAGTGCTGCCATTTTGAAGACTCGACTACAACATTTCTTCATCTTCTTTTCTCCATTCCAATCTAATTCTAACATCCATCCAAGATCGAAGATCAAGATCAAAGATCAAGAGCCAAAGTTGAAGATTTTCATCCGAAGAGGCTAGATTTCACCGTTTCAAGTGAAATTTCTCCGGATCAAGTCCAAGTCCTTGCTGTCCAGATCTGTAGTTGATTCATTTTAGGTTGTTTTGGTGATTTGGTGAGTGGTAGTTATCTCTCACGCGGATCCAAAGGAGTATATTGGATTGGTGACTATGTTTATGTGTTAAAGTTAGCATTTTCTCGCATTTTCCTTAAGTCTGCATGTAGATCCATCATATTTGAAGATGTTTATCTATAGAAGCTATTTAACAAGTATTAGAGACAAAACCCATGTTTCAGATTTGATAGATCTATGCTAAAAACTATGATTTCACATATGTTGGACTTTTGCTCACTTAATTACGAAATTGCCATTATAGTTGATATTGCTTAATATATCTTGTTTGAATGCTTGAATGTTTGAATGTATGTTAGATGTGATTGCTCCAAGTTAGCTTGTAGTTGATTTGGAACAAGATGGTTGAAGGTGATTCAAAAGCTAAGTGGAAAGGCTCTTGAATGTTGAAAGCTGCCGATGGCATATGAAGCGGATGTGGAAGCTCATATGGATGGATTCGATGATGAGGGACTTTGCCATGATGCGAAGAGGCGAAGTATGAGATCGAGATGGGACTTTGCCATGATGCGAGAAGGCAAGCCATGATGTTGAGATGAGACTTTGCTATGATGCGATGAAGCAAAGTGTGATGTTGAGATGGAACGGGTCATGATGACGTTCCAAGCACGGGCTGCGACGACGTGCAAAGTTATGTTGATACTCGGTGATGCGATCCGGGTTGGTGATAATGGTTAGCTTGAGAGGCGCTTGAGCTAGTGTGGATGGTCGTCAAGGAGGATGACTTGGAGGCTTAGATCTCATCGTTGTTGAAGGTTCTAGCATGCTCAAAGCAAGAGTACGTTGGAACGGGCTGCGACGGCGTTCCAGGCACGGGCTGCGACGACGTGCTAGTACTCTGGGTAGTTGCGAAAATTCCTAGGCACGGGCTGCGACGACGTGCGGAGTTATGGCTAGAACCGGGGTTACCATTAGCCCTTGACGGATGGTCATTCAACTAACGGTGATATCAAGGCAATGATACAGTGATAGCCAGAGTCATGGATGTTTGATTGTACTATCATTCGGTCTCAAGAGCGGTGTTTTCTGGGTGCTTATCTGATCTTGGTTTAGGCCTTGGGGGTTTGTATTTGGAAAACATCGTCCTTGACTCGAGTGATTATTGCTTTATTTTAATTACCTGCTATGCTATGATTGCTTCTCCTTAGTGTGTGTCAGGGGGCTATCACTGTGAGAAGAGGTGGAGTGGGATGGTTTGGTTCCTATTCCTTTTATTCCTTATGCTCTTTTGGTATGTTTGATAGTTAATTTACTGCTCACTAAGACTTTGTCTGACTCAAGGTTTTATGTCTCCTCTTATTACCTTGGGCTGTTCATCCATGTTGGGATGGGCAGACTAGGTAGCAGGTGGCAGGTGCTGTGCTTAGAGTGATCCGCTGATGATGACGAAGACGAGCAGGAGGCTATGCATATTATTTCTTTCTATATGTACTGGGTATCCGCTGCTGTATTTGATTTGAGTGATTTGTAGTGAGGCTTTCATGTATGGATTTGTGTGGATGATTGTATAAAACTGCTATGTTGCTTATATGATGATGATATGTTCTATGAGGCTTCACTATATTATATTTCTCTATTGTATTTTATCCATGCGCTGTGAGTTATACGATAGATTCTGCGAATTTTATTTTACCCTGACTATCGTCCATGGTTGCCTTGCACACCTTTCAGCGCACTATTCCCTTCATTTGGTGCGGGAGTCATGGGCGGTCGTCACAGGGCACGTGCTTGCATGTGTCGCGCTTTGTTTCCCTGTGGTAGGAAGGCTTGTTTTGTAATGCTGTGGACTGGATGTTCATATCCTGTTGGTGTTCTCATGCCTTGCGGTAGGAAGGCATGTTTTGTAATGCAATGAGCTGGATGTTCATATCCTGTTGATTTCCTGCAAAGGAATTTACAGTTTTAATGTGATTTCAAATGACGACCGTTCGGGATCGAAATATTTGAGATGAAGTGAATTGTGCCGTTCGGGGCGAGATGTGACCGTTCGAGGTCGTGTGCCGTTCGAGGCGAGTAACTGTGCCCCGAGGGGGCTTAGCATTATCGATGCCAGATCCACGTTCGAGTGGGTTCCTGGATCGTTTGTCAGGGTGGTTTATCGCCATCTCAGAGCGTGTCTAAGGATCGTTCGCGACCCCGTACATGTGTAAGTAGCTTAGCCATTTCAGAATTATCAGAACCAAATATCCATTCAACCGATGAGTTTTAAAAGGGTGTCAAAGTGTAAATTCTCACGACGATAGGGTCAATAGCCATTCAGAGCATGCCTGTGGACCGTTCGTGGTCGCGTACATGTGTAAATGATTAACCCATGTTAGTGGGAGATTTACTACTTATTCATCGTTATCATAATCTCTATTTTATCAGTAGATCCTAGAGTCCGGTACTTATCTGAGTGAGGCGCTTTGCATGCCCCCTGCTTCTGACTTTCGCTGGTGGAGACAACGTCATTCGGTGTTTGGTTGGTCCGGATGGATGTTTTCATTCGGCATATGGTTGGTCCGGTATGCCGAACCATCTGGTCCGGTGGTGTTCCTCCAGTCTATATATAGGGGCTATACCCCCTTAGGTTTTCTCCACCGAATCACAAGTGCCGAACCAACACTATACCGAGCCAACACTCTTGCCGAATCAAACGAAAGCCGAACCACTTCGTGCCGAACCAACTTGCCTACCGAATCAGGTATACACTTATTGCCGAATGGACTCACTACCGAATGAGCCTAATTTGCCGAATACATACAGACGTCTTCGTTTTACCGAATGGGCCTTAGGCCTTAGTACCGAATGGATGTATACCGAATGAACCCTTAGTGCCGAATGACATGTATACCGAATGAACTCTTGTACTTGGACTTTGAGTGGAATTCTGGACTTATGCATTCTTTTTCGCTTACATCTCCATACTCCTTGTTCTAACAACCTGTCTTTTCACTTTTGTGTATGCAGATAAATGTCTCGCAAGGCGGAAACACGATCAGACAGACGGAAATCCAAGGATGGAGGCGAGCCTTCCTCCGTGCCCCCAGCCCAATCGGGGTCCGGGGAGCATGGAGCTGCCTCGAGATCGCTGGTGGAGGGGTATGGACCCCAAGAGCTCCTGGTCTCCTCTCCCGACTGCTTCCCTAGTTCTCTAAAGGAGGAGCAGCTTGATGCTATATCCCGTTCTTTCGGGATAGATAGGGCGCTTATGTTGCTTCCGGGAGTCGGGGTGATGCCATGCGACCCTCCCGAGGGGTATTTCGCCTACAGCCGGTACCATTGCATGTGCGGGTCATTCCCCTATCAACGCCTGGGTTGTTAGCTTCCTTACATATCTAAAGGTGGCGCCTTTCCAGCTTCAGCCCAACTCGTATGCCATCTTGGTGTGCTTATATTCTATCTTCCAGAAGAGGTACGGGCGCTCTCCATCCAACCGGGAAATCCGGTATCTATATAATCTGAGGGGCTATAGGAAGGGGTCCCCCTACATTAGCTTAGAGTCGGCCGTCTCCTTCAAGCCGGTCCTGGACCTGTACTCAAAGTACAACATGTTCAAGAAGGAGTGGTTCTTTGTGAGGGACGATTCTGTCTCCATTCGTCGCTTCACTTCCGGATGTAAGTTAACTCTTTATTCGTAATTCCTGTCTTGATTGCAATTCCTTTCCTTATGTGCTTCTGTTTTTTGTCAGCGACAGGTGGTTTTGCGGTGGTGGAGAGCGATCGCCTAGTCCATATGGCAGCAGAAGTTAAGGCTATCTCCGAGAGGGACAGGTCAGCCGCCTATCTGATCAGGAATGCTACCCTCCTGGAGTACAATTTGATCCTGCCGCACCAGTCCGTGGTTAAGCAGAGGGACACGGCCGAGGAGAAGGCTGCCAAAGCTACGGAGGGGGTCACGGTGAAGAGTGGCAAGAGAAAACCCTTCGCACAGCATCCCGTCGCGGGGGGCAAGAAGCTTAAAGAATCGGAGGGTCCCTCTCCTAGTACTTGCCCGATCATTCCGGAGGAGGAAGGTGTGGAAGAGGGCGAAGGAGGCGATGTGGGAGGAGAGTCAGAAGGCGGAGGAGATGGCGATGGAGATGGAGATGGTGATGCTGGTGCCTTAACCTCTGGGAAAGATTCTGAACTGGATGAGGCCCTCCGTCAGGCCTTCGGGGAATCGGAGGAAGAATCGGAAGTGGAAAAGGCAAAGGAGGCGGGCAAGGCTGTGGCTGGTGCCGATCCATCCCCTAAAGGCTCCTCAGCTAGGGTAACTTCGGCGGTGCAAGGTGAACTTTTGTCCTCTGTCGATTCCATTTTCGATAAGGACTTAGAAATATTTTATGGTTCACTTCCGTCCTGGAATGAGATTCAGGACTTATTGCAGTATCCCACTCCTCCGCAGGGTTTGTATAATAGACGTGCCTTCACAATTTTCTTTCTTTTTACTTAACATGTTTCCTGAATTGGGGACCATCGTACGTTCGTAACACTTGTTCTTTATTTCAGGGGCAGGCCAGGTGGTTACAACATCAGACGTTCGACACCGCCTCGAACAATTCAAGTTGATGAGAGCTTCTGTGAAGCCTCCCACTGGTCGTACTGGGGACGTGGTCAAATACCGTCCTCTTCTTGGGGTCATCGAAGAGGGCATTCAGAAAAAGAAGAGGAGTCGTTCTTTATTTGAGCCTTCCCCTGGTCCACAGCTTCCTGTTCAGCCTCCTCGTGATGCCACAGAGGAGAGTACGGAGTTTATCCCCCCTCCACCTCCTTCCAAGAATCCTACAGTTATCCGCATAAGGCGTCCTGACATGCCCCGTGACCCCTTTGCCGGTCATCCTGATTTAGATCCAAGCTCTCGGGATATTTCATTTGATGAGGCCACGGGTGAACACCTCCTTCCCCGCAACCCCATGGTACGAGTGTTAGACGAGGCTAAGTCTCTAAATCTTGATCTGCTTACCACTCGGGTAGTTACCATGGGAGACGAGGCCAAGGCTAATATTGATCGGGTGGCCGAGGAGACCAAGAAGTTAATGAAGTATCATGCTCAATTGGTCAAGGCCGGGGAGGAGATTGGAAGTGCTAATATTCAGTTGCAGCTGAAGGTTGCTGATCAGGCCGAACAGCTTGCCGGTCAAGCTGTTCAGATTTCTCGGCACGAGGAAGCCTCCAGGCGTCTGAAAGAGACCATGGAAAAGGCAAGTAGGGCGGAATTACGGAAGATGGAGGCCGCCTGTAAGGAGCGGATCGACATGGCCATTGCGACAGTGGATGAGGTTCGGAATGCGGATCTCGAGCAGGTAGAGGAGTTGTCTGGGAGGCTTGAGGCCGCGGAGATGGCTCAAGTTAAGTTAAAGGAGGAGATGGAGGAGATGAGGAGGTCTCTCCAGGCTGACTGCTCGAGATACCGATCAGAGAGGGATGCCGCTGTCGCCAAGTTGCAGGCTTCCGAGGCCAGGGTGAGGGAGTTCGAGGAGAATGAGGGGATGATGGACGAGATGCTGCAGGACATGTACTTCCGCACTTGGAAGGAGGGCAGCTTGTCTTGGATGGATGACTATCCCCGGGTCATGGCCAAGATATATCTCCGGGCTTTAGAGGAGGCCAGGGTCGATGCGGGTAAGGAAGGTGGAGTGGCTTTTAGTCTGGATGTGGTCACTGCTCAGTTCTCGAAAGAGGAGCAAGTGGCGGTGAAGGACGGGATGCGGTTGCTCGCTGCGGAGGAAGCGGGTGTGCAACTGGAGGATGAGGATCAAGCGGCGGACGCTGGTGAGTTATTCTTCACTTTTCCTTTTCTTTCTGGGTTTCCATGACTTGATTGTTTATCGTTTGTTTAATGGATTCCTTTTCTGAATTGGACAGGTGGAACTTCCGATCAACATGCTGGGGGTTCCGGCCCTGCGGCCAAATAGGCTTGGGAAGTTGGTGATGGAGTGTGGACGCAGCTGGTTATTCGTCCGGATTCGGCCGCTTTTTTTTTTTTTTTTTTACTGTTGTTTACGTTAGTCCAAAACATTGATGTGACTGTAATAATATTATTTGCAGAGAATAACTTGGTGTGATTTCATAATATAAGTTGATTTTGTTATGTTTAAACGTTGTTGTCATTTTGATGTGCTGCGTGAGAAGTATAACCATGTATATGCCTGTGATTTTAGTTGTGTTTGATGTTAAGCCTTTGCTTGACATATAATTTCATGTTTTGCAATGTTGGTGTGACATATGAATAAGCTATAGTTATGCATCTTTGTACAAGAGAAGAGAGTACCGCCCTTCATGTTTTACTTGCAGGCAGTAGTTTTGAGCATCTTGTGTAACTGATCATGAATGTATCTGAGTACCTTGCCACCCAGTACGCGGGCTTAGATTCTCATGAGTGAATTCTCCCTGTTCGGTTTCCTATACTTTAGAGTTTGTTATGCAGGATAGGGGAAAAGTATTTAAATGAAATGGAAATATAGAAAAAGTAAAACTTCCAGTCACGGAAGGCCGTCGATGTGCTTAAGTTCGTGGCAAACGGGTTTTGTAGTCACTTTCCCTAGCTGTGGGTCTTGGAGACATTTGTCACCCATCTTACGCCTCCGCGGGGAGTTTTCTTTTTTACCACAGCCGCACTTAAGACACATCGGAGCCGAGATCGCGCACGGTAACTACCCGAACCATTATGGTCCGTAATCGTGGGTATTATTCGATTTACCGTGGCCGGCTAGCGTGGGTGCCGTTGGCCGTGAACTACCCCTGGCTGGCCACACCTTATGTTGGGGCTTAAAGTAGGTTCACAGTTGCCGGCGAGCCGAACGCCGTAATGAGCTGCCATCGGCTATAGTCGGCCTTTATGATGACTTATAATCGGCTCATTACAGTTGGCTTTGAGGGCAGGCGCGAGCAATGAGTTAACCCGCAGCAGAGGGATGCTGGAGCAAAAGAGTCTCATTGGCGAGTGCATAGAATCGTAGCGTACCTGTTAGGCCTTGTCCAGATGAGGCCGTGGTGCGTCTTGAGTGGAGATGCCATAAGATTTTGTTCAACAGAAAAGGATAAAGCTTAACAAGCATCCAAGATATAAAGGAACGAGTTAGAAAGAGACAAGATTTTTTAAAGTGGTTCGGCATGAAAATGCCTACGTCCACTGATTCTCTTTATTAATTCACTTCATATGGGCAGTACAAGTTAAGAAAAGTATCGTCGGAGGTGTCGGATGTTCCATGCCCTCTGGAACACCTCTCCGTCCACTGTTGACAAAATATAAGCTCCGTTGTGGAGGTCTTTATGAATTACATATGGTCCGTCCCAGATGGGGTCCAGTGCCCCGGGGCGTGGAAAGATTCGCCTGAGGACAAGATCTCCTTCTTGTAAGATGCGATGTTTGACTTTGGAGTTGTATAGTGCTGCCACCTTTTGTTTGTGAGCTGCTGCTTTGAGAGCTGCATCGTTTCTCCTTTCCTCAATCAGATCCAAAGACATGAGGAGGATTTCTTCGTTTTCTTCTGGATTGTAGTGGATCCTACGATGGGAAGGAACAATAGTCTCAACAGGGAGCATTGCCTCCGATCCGTATGCCAAAGAGAAAGGAGTATGTCCCGTTGATGTTCTGAAAGATGTGCGGTAGGCCCAAAGTGCCGTAGGAAGTTCGTCCACCCAAGCGCCTTTTGACTTTTCAAGTTTCTTCTTGATTAGGGTTTTGAGAATTTTGTTGACAGCTTCGACTTGTCCGTTTGCCTGAGGATAAGCTACCGATGAGAAGCTTTTATGAATTCCATGCTCTTGGCACCAGTCGGCGAATTCTTCGCTGTCAAATTGGAGTCCGTTGTCTGATATGATCTTGAGTGGTACTCCGTACCTGCACAGAATATTTTTGATCAAGAAGTTGATAACTTTTGCTGAAGATATTTTATTTAGGGGTTCCGCTTCCACCCATTTGGTGAAATAATCGACTGCCACTATGGCATATTTGGCCCCGCCCCTGCCCGTTGGCAGTTCGCCAATTAAATCAATTCCCCATACAGCAAAGGGCCAAGGGCTGGTCATTTGAGTAATCTCATTTGTGGGTAGTCGAGGAATCTTGGCAAATTTCTGACATCTGTCGCAACTCTTGACGAAGTCTAAGGCGTCTTTGTTTAGTGTGGGCTAGTGATATCCATATCGCAGTATCTTTTTCGCCAGAGTCTGCCCTCCAGTGTGATCTCCGCAACTACCTTGATGGATGTTGAATAAGATTTCCTTGGCTTCCCTTCCAGCGACGCATCTGAATAAAGGGCTAGAGAAGCCACGCCGATAGAGGATGCCTTCTTGTATTGTGTAGTGGGGAGCTTTCCTCAAAATTCTCCTGACTTCATCACGTTTGTCTGGTAGTGTGCCGTCCTGCAAATATTCCCGGATAGGAGTCATCCAAGTTGCTTCTTCAATTGTAGTTATCAGATTCACTTGTTCAAAATTTGGGGCTAGTTGCCTTGAGATGGCTAGTGCTCCGGAAATGGTGCTATTCTTCATACTAGCTTGTTTTGCTAGTTCATCGGCCTCTTGGTTATCTTCTCGAGGAATGTGTTTGATTAGATAATGGTCCAATTGGTCGAGCAGCAGTTTGGTTTTCTTTAGGTATGCTGTGAGTCGTTCTCCTCGTGTCTGGAATTCTCCTAGTACCTGGTTTACGATAAGTTGAGAATCACTATGAAGACATAAAGAATTGACTCCAATTTCTAAGGCAAGCTCCAATCCCGCTATTACTGCCTCGTACTCCGCATCGTTGTTAGTGGCCGCGAATTCCAACCTTAATGCATAGTACAGCTTTCTTCCCCTGGGGGTGATTATCACAATACCTGCCCCCGAGCCTTGTTCGTTTGATGCTCCATCTACAAAGAGGTTCCACTTGATGTTTTTTGCCATTTCAAACTGATCCTTGCCTTCGTTGGTAGTGAATTCGGCAATGAAATCGGCCAGGGCTTGCCCCTTGATAGCAGTGCGAGGATGGTAGGTGACGTCATACTAACTTAGTTCAATGCACCATTTGAGGAGTCGTCCAGAAGTGTCGGGACGATGGAGCACCTGTCTTAGTGGCTGATCGGTTAGAACTCTGATGGAGTGAGATTGGAAGTAGTGTCGTAGTTTTCATGACGCGATCAATAAACAATATGACAATTTCTCAAGTTTAGGATATCTGGCTTCTGCCCCCGTAAATCTCTTACTTATAAAGTACACCGGGCGTTGCGTGCGATCTTCTTCTCTTACTAGGGCAGCGCTTAAAGCATGAGATGATACAGCGAGGTATAGGTATAGCTCTTCGCCTTCGTTCGGAGTTGAAAGTACTGGTGGTTTCTGAAGGTGTTCGATCAGGTTAAGGAAGGCTTTTAAGCATTCATCGGTCCACTCGAACTTTCCTTTGTCTTTCTTGAGAGCTTCGAAGAAAGGGACGCATTTGTCAGTTGCTTTGGAAATGAATCTGCTTAGGGCGGCCACCTTTCCGTTTAAGCTCTGCATTTCTTTTCGGGTGGAAGGTATCCTTATTTCTTTTAGAGCCCGGATTTGTTCAGGGTTTGCTTCAATTCCTCTGGAATGGACAATGAATCCTAAGAATTTTCCCGATGACACTCCGAAGGAGCACTTTAGAGGATTCAGCTTCATTCCATATCGGCGAAGTACCTGAAACATCTCGCTCAGGTGGCTTACATGATCGTCGGCTTTCCTGGACTTTACCAACATGTCATCCACATATACTTCCATCGTTCGTCCTATTAATTCCGCGAACATCTTGTTGACGAGGCGTTGATAGGTGGCTCCGGCATTTTTGAGTCTAAAAGGCATGACTTTGTAACAATATAATCCCCGGTCAGTGATAAAGCTAGTGTGGTCTTGATCGGGAGCGTGCATGGGAATCTGGTTGTATCCGGAGTATGCGTCCATAAAAGATAAAAGTTCGTGCCCGGCAGTGCTGTCCACAAGTTAATCGATTCGGGGGAGCGGGAAGCAGTCTTTCGGGCAAGCGTCATTTAAGTTGGAGAAATCAATGCATGTTCGCCACTTCCCATTAGCTTTCTTTACTAGTACCGGGTTAGCTATCCATTCGGGGTAGATGGCTTCTCGGATGAAGTCATTAGCAAGTAGGTTCTTCACTTCCTCGTCGAGGGCTGCTGATCGTTCTGCTCCCATGCTTCTCTTTTTCTGCTTTATCGATGCCCTGGTGGGATCGATGTTCAGCATGTGGCATGCTATGTCTGGGGAGATTCCTATCATATCGGCATGTGTCCACGCAAATACATCTAAGTTGTGGCGGAGAAAGTCGATGAGTTGATCCTTCAATTCTGTTTTTAGCTGAGATCCTATTTTTAATAGTCTGTTTGAATCATGTTTGTCTACAGATACGAATTCCATGGCCTCTGCAGGCTCAGCGGTAGCCTCCTCCTCCTTATCCCTGGGGTCTAGTTCATTGAAAGGATCGCTGGTGTATCGAAGAGGAGGGGCTTTCTTTAGTTGCTATGCTTCCAAGCTTTTCATGCAGAGAGTAGTCTCTGCATCTTTCCCTTTGTTCTTTCTATGGTTATTGCGAAGTTCAGTTACATAGCAATCTCGAGCGGCGTCTTGATCTCCTTCAACTTCTCCTATTCCGTCATCTATTGGGAATTTCATCTTTAGGCACCACGGGGCTAGGACAATTTGGAAGTCAGACAAGGCTGGTCTTCCCAAGAAGGCGTTGTAGGCCGAGTGGTTTTCTATTAGTACGAACGTTTGTTTTCGCACAACGGAGCGGGGATGACTTCCTATTTCGACGAAGAGGCCAAGTTGCCCGAGGGGCATTTTCGCATCTCCAGTGAAACCGTGCAGGGGTTTGTTGCAGGGAGACACATCCTTCATTGACAGTTTAATTTTGTCGAAAGCATGCTTGAACAGGATATTTACGGAGCTTCCTGTGTCTATTAGAATTCGGAAAACTTTAGCTGGACCGAACCAGGCAGAGATGACCATGGGATCCATATGCGGATACTGTCTTCCTTCTAAATCACGCTCACCGAATACGATGTCCTCACTCTCTTTCCGTTTCGGGTGGCGTTCTTCCATAATGGAGTTAACATAGCCTTCAGCATTTCTAAGTGACTTGCCGTATCTTTCCATCTCTGCCCAGCTTCTGTCGGCGATGTGTGGTCCTCCCGAGATGGTATGGACCACTATCTTCTCTTGACCAGAGCCACTGGTGTTGCGATTCTCTCCGCTTACTTCTGGGAGAGGTCGCTTTGAGTTCTCATTGGCAGGAGTTGGAGTCCTGTTCTGACCTTTCACATAGCGTTCCAGCCTTCTTCTCCTGATGTGTTCTTCGATCAAGTCCCGGAGATGGTGGCATTCATTGGTGTCATGTCCATGGGATTCGTGGAAGCGGCAGAACTTTCCAGACTTGAGTGCGTTATCAGATTCTTTCTTGTGCGGGGGGCGCTTGTATCCGAGTTCGCCTTGAGTGGCTAGAAAGATGTTTTCGATTGTTTCATTCAAAGGAGTGTAGGAGTCAAATCTTGGTCCTGGCCGATATTGGCGTTTTTCAACCTTCTTGCCCCCAGCATTGTCTCTAGATTCATTTCTTCGAGTGTCCTTGGCTGCAGCGGGAACCTTGTCCGAAGTTGTCTTACCTTGTTGCCCTGACTGCCTCTCAGTGGCGGCGTCTTCAAGTCTCATATACTTTCCAGCTTCATGGAAGAAATCAGGTAAAGTAGCTGGTTTTTCCTTAGTTAGTCTTCTTGCGAACTTGGTATCTGGATGTACACCGCTACAGAGGGCCATTAGGGTGAGTTTCTCATCGGCATCTTGGACTGCGGCCGCTGCGGCGTTGAACCGAGTTAGATATTGTTGCAGTGTCTCTCCGGATTTCTGTTTAACATTGGATAGAGAATAAGCATCCTTGGGTTGTTCTACATGGATGCGGAACTGGCTAATGAACCTTTCTTTCAACATCTCCCATGAGCTGATAGATCCTTGGGGTAGATGGCAGAACCAGGAGGTAGCTAGATCTGCTAGGAATAGCGGAAAGCATTTACACAGTACCCCTTCTGTTACTCCGCTCATGAGCATATGCTGGGTGTATCTTTGTAAGTGTACGATGGGGTCGGAAGTTCCCTTGTAAGGTTCCATGGTTGGCATTTTCCATTCCCGGGGGTGATGGCAGTTTCGATATTGCGGGTAAAGGGGCTGGTGACCCTAGCGCCTATTCCTCGGTCCCTTTGCTCCCGTTGGACGCATTCCCTGAATAGTCGTGCCATTCTTTCGTCAGAATTTGGAGCGGATAGAAATGAATTTAGTTCTTCCCTGCGGGATCGATCTCGTCCAGATGACCTGTAGGGATGGTATAGTCATCACTTCTGACGTTATCCGGTGGTTGCCTCTGGCTGCTCGGATGCATGCTAGGACTAGCTACAGTTGCCCCCTGCCTTGGTCTTCCCCTGTGGGGCTCTGTTTCGGGCATTTCCATGGGATCAACTTCGGGCTGGCTTCTAGCTCGGCTCCGTTCAGCGGGGTTTCTATGATTAGGTGGCATGACTGGCTCAGCTACATCCGACCCTCGCCTGGCGCCTCCCCCGCTGGGTTCGGTTCCAAGCGCTTCCTCGAGTCGGAGTTCGGGCTGAGTCCGGGCGCGGCCCCTATCATTGTTGTTCCTGTTGATGGCTTCCTCGAAGAGGGAAGACCTTTGATGTCTCCGAGATCCTCCAGATTGAGATTCATCCCATGATTCAGTGTTGCGGTTGGATTCTTCGACATCCCTCAAGCGTGACATGAGTTGGTTCACCAAAGCTTCTTGTTGGGATGCGAAGCGGTTAGTTACTTCCACCATAACTCTGTCTAGGTCTGCTCTAGTGATTACTGCCGGTTGTTCCGCGGCAGGGGCTGTTGGAATTGCCTGATCTACATGTGGCACTGCTGCTGTAGTGGGTTGGTTCTCTTGATCTGGATCCACTGGATTTGGAGCGCTGCTAGTTGTAGCGTTCTTTCCCTTGTTGACGTCTTTTCTTGGTCTGGAAGTCATGTTTTCTAGGCAATGAAGGATGCTATTGGGAAAGAAGGTTTGAATGAGGGAAGCTGAAGCTTCGAGTTCGAGATTCTCAGTGAAAGCACCAAAAATGTTTGCGCGAAAAATGGGCAAACACCTCCAAGTCGTGAGATTTAATGGGTTTTATGTGATTCTTAATGATTTAGATGAGTTATGTAAATATGAAAAAAGCAGGGACTGAAATGTAAAAGACACACAGATTTATAGTGGTTCGGCCAGAACGTGCCTACGTCCACTTTATATGTTATTATCTTCTTTCTTTCGGATTACAAGTACAATGCTTTGTGTACAAGTATATGAAAGTAGTTTGAAAGTTCCTTCCGTGCTTGAGCTCTCAAACTTGTCTGCCATTGTTGTACCCCTGCCCCTCTATTTATAGAGTGAGGTAGGGGGCAGGGGTCTTGGATGTATATAGCTGCTGGTGGGCACGGGCTGAAGCAATCTGGCCTGGTAGCGTTCTGGTTCGACGAAGCTTGGTGCGGCAGTGGTGAGTGGACCGGTTGCAGGCATAGCTTGGTTCGGCAGTGGTGGTTCGGTGGTAGGAGTGTGGATATGGATCGGCAGTGGCCTCGTTCGGTAGTAGATGAAGATGTTTGGTTCGGTAGGTGTGGGATGGTCCGGCTAGGACATGGAGAATGTCTGGTTCAGAGGAGGCCGAGGTTGGAGTTTGGACCGGATGAGGTATGCCGAATGCGTTTGGACCGGATGAGATATGCCGAATGAGTTTGAACCGGATGAGGTAAATGAGATTTCGCCCTTCATTGCCGAATGAAACTTTAAGCCCTTGAATTGCCGAACGGACTTAGGAACCGGATGGAATGGAGGCTGCGAATCCGGGTGAAACTAACGCTTCTTGGTCTCGAAATCTTCTGGGTGAGAATTCGCCCAACAGCTATTTTTAAACATTGATTTAAACGATAAAATTCTAAAACTTAACAAAACACTTCCGAATCAATTTTTAACACTTTTACTATCTTCAGTATCATCCATAAAAAAATTACAAACCTTTAAATTATTTTTAAGAGGCTTAAAATTGCATATTCAACATCTTACCCAATTTCGAATTATATAATTCAACAATTTAATTATCAAGTAAATATTAATATTTGGAATTCAAGTTAAAATTAACCTTTAAATATTTTAAAATCAATTAATTATTCCAATTTAAATTGTTAAAAATTCCGGGTCGTCACACTAATTCTATTAACATGCCTTAGATAACATTTGGGGATTTTAATAATGCTTTGAACCCTAAAGTAAGAAAGGCCGACTGCCTATTCCTTTTTCTTATCTTAATGGTTTTAAGAATTGTCTCTTGTAATGTGGTCTTATTGAATGCAGTGTATAAGAATGTAAATACACATGGAGAAAAAGAGGCATGGCCAGTAATATTGATAAAGTTTTGGTGAACCAAGATTTCATTCACATACTACCTGATTTGATGACTGTTGCCATTCCTATTACTTCAGGTGATCATACACCAATTATCATTAATTCAAGGATTGTGTGAGTTCAACCAAAATCTTACCATTTAGATACATTAACACATGGTGCACTAAAGATGGATATACAGACCGTGTTATGCAAGGGCTAAAAGCAGCACTCAAGATGGATATACATACCGTGTTATATAAGGGCTAAATGCAACTACGGGGGGCTACACACATAATCTTATTCGTAAGCTTAAAAGTGTAAAGGATAATCTTAAAAACTAGCACAAGAAATAGCAGGAAAACTGATGTGGTCAAAAATCTACAGCATGCTTACAATCATGTGCATATGCAAATTGATCAGGACCCAGAAGATATAAATCTAAATGATCAGCTTCTGCAAATAAATATGGAACTTAAAAAAGCAGTTACAACTCCAACATGAAGAGATGATGCAAAAAAGAAAACATTATGGTTCTTTGAAGGAGATACCGAATCTAAATTCTTTTTTGCAAAAATGTTGAAGAGGAAGCACAACATAAACTTTCAGGCATTATTATCTGCTGCTGGCTAATTTATTTATAATAAGGATGCAGTAGCACAGGAATCTCCATGCTACTACTCCACATTATATAATGGAATAGGTGAAGCATATTTTCCCACTATTGAACCAATAGAACGATTATTAACAGAGAAGGTAAAAGGTTCTTATCTTCCCCAGTCCAACATGTAGAGACTAGAGATCAAGGATGCTCTTTTCTCAGTTCGTGATGCAAAAAGTCCTAGTCCAGATAAATTCTCTTCGAAATTCTTTAAATTGCACTATGACTTGCTAGAAGCCGAATTATTTTTAACAATTACTGAATATTTTCAAACTGCAAAGTTAGCTGATGGGCTCAACCATACATTTCTTACTCTTATTCCTAAGAAAGATAAGCCCCAAACACATGTTGATTATAGACTTATTTCTTGTGCTAGTGTGATTTATAAAGTGGTTGCTAAGATCATTTGTAACATAATTAAACCTTTCTTACCTTATTTAATTATAGAAAACCAGTCTGCTTTTATTTCGGGTAGGAGTATATGTGAAAATACTTCTAGCCAATGAATTTGTAAGAGGGTCAAGAAGCTTGGAAACCCAGAATGTGTTGATCTTTCAAAAGCTTATGACATTGTTAATAGAGAGTTTACATGCCACATTCTCTCTGTTATGGGATTTCCGTACTCCGTAATTGATTAATATATGAGTGTATAAGTTCTCCAACGTTTACAGTGATGATTGAAGGAGTTCTATATGGCTTTATCCACTCAAATAGAGGATTAGGACAAGGGGATCCCCTTTCACCTTATTTGGCATTGCAATGGAATTTTTATCCCTTAGTATGGAGGACAGTCTAAGTCAAGGCAAATTAAAAGATATTTCTAAAGTATAGACAATTGTAACTAGACAATTGTAACTCATCTTTTATATAAAGATGATGTTCTGTTCTTTTTGGAAGCAACAGAATAAAATGCAACTGAATTGAGTTTACTTTTAAAAGATTTAAGATTGACTACAAGTTTGCATATAAACCAGGTTAAGTCCAAGCATTATTTTAGTGCTCATGTGCTAGACAAAGAAGTTATTATTTAGAAATTAGGAATGGTCGAGGGTCTACTACCTATCAAATATTCAAGATATCCTTTATCAACTGATTAAGTTAATGTTGCCCACTGTTCCAGTCTACTGCAAAGAATTACCACTAAAATAGACAGTTGGGACAACATTTATTGTCCACTGCTGGTAGTGCTCAGCTAATAAAAAGTGCTATAACTCGTACCGTCCTACATTGGTTATTGATATACTATCTACCTTCCTTTGTAATTAACAAGATTGAAGCCTTATGTGCTAATTTAGTTTTGGGTGGAAAATCACATAAGACTTCTTAGCAACATTTGTGTAGACCTAAAAAGGAAGGAGGTATAGGGTTGAGATTTCTAAGAAATCTAAGAACTACTGGAAGTATACAACTCCTATGGATCATACATTCAAAAAGTTCGTTATAGGAGAATTGGATGAGAAATAGGTACTTACATCATACTTCTTATTGGGCACTTCAAATAAACAACAATTTCTCGATGACCACGAAACATATGTTATGACAAAAAGACACCACATTCATGTTATTCAATAGAATGATAATTGATTGTGCTACAACATCATTGTGGTTTGATGCATGGATAAACCACAGGACATTAGTGGATTTGCTAGGATGGGGTAGATTGGGTATGTTTAATTCTACTAATGATAAAGTATCTGCTACTCTGTATAATGGTGAATTTACATTACAACTTCTTCCCGAGACCAGAGAAGTTCAACATATTATTCATCATGTTCCTATTAGTACCTCTAAACATGCAGACTACTAGGAAATATCAGGTATTGATAAATTTCAGTTTTCTAAAGTATGGCATGACATACATGCGAAATTAGACAGTGTTAATTGGTATCCTATCGTATCCTATCGTATGGAAGAACTCAAGTGCTAAAAAGATGTCAATATGTGCATACAAATAATTATCCAAAGATTACTAACTACTGATCGCTTATCAAATTGGGGGTTGCAACTTGACAAACAATATTCCCTCTGTTCACATCATGATGAATCCCACGAGCACTTCTTTTTCCACTGTAACTATTCCAGATTTCTTCTTCATCATTTTAGAAGCAAACCAAACATCCTGTTTCAGACAATTGGCGATTCCGATGCTGAAATCTGACTTTTAAGATCTCCTTTCATCATCACAGTGTTGTACAGTGGCTTGTTTTCACTACTTTAGTCACACTGGTTTATCCAGGGCCGATCCTATGAGTTTTGGTACCTAAAGCCAAAAGTGAAAACAAGGTCCCCCATACAGAAACTGATGGTATGACAATTAATTAAATCATTACAAATTTGTATTATTCATAAATAATGAGCAGGGAAGAAAATAAAATAACTTTATCAGTGATAATAATTCAAGTTATACAACAAAATTAATATTAACTACTGATGAACATTTTTCTAGCCTTCTGACTTGCAAAATTACTTATAATATTATCATATTCAAGTTCGCTGACCATATCTTGTTCAATCGATAAAAGTGCCAAATAATTTAATCTTTCTTGTGACATAATGGAGCGAAGATAAGACTTTATCAAATTTAGCTTTGAAAAACTTCTTTCGGCTGAGGCAACTGTAACTGGTATAGTCAAAATTATTCTATATGCAATCCAAGCATTAGGAAAATTTAACTCTCTCGAACAAGAATTTATGAAATTCAGCAACTCGATTGCTTTTTTCCCTTTGGCAAGATAAATTTCAATACTTTTAACTCTGAAAATAACTCTCTTCCATCAATATCAGAGTGCAAATCATGTGTCAAATATTCCTCAAGTTTTAAATAATGACTTTTCAGTTTCTCATCATCTATAGAAGTGAATATTTTTAAATCAAATAAGAAGCCAAACTTATCATCATATTCTTTGAATTGCTCAAATCGAGTCAGTAACGAAACACGTGCTTTATCCATAATTTGTAGAAAGTAACTGATCCGAAATGATTTTTACGATGTTTGCGTCGGTTCTTCAAAATTCGCATCTTCATCAAACTGTTTCTTTCTATGAATAATTCTATTTTGAGGAAAAGTGGATTCAATATCCCACATATGGGCTATCTCTTTAGCATCAGCGATCATAGAATTAAATCATGTGTTTCTGAAATCTTCAAAAAAAAATCAATAAGCTCTTGAAATCTAGCGATAGCAACATCAATTTGCATATCTTCAGTTTAAAGAATCTTGCTAACAGTGTTTATATTTTTCAACATTTCATACCAAATGCACAATCCGAATAAGAATTCAAAATTTTTAATCTCATTTGTCACAAGACTACTAGCTTCACTCTTCACCGTAGAATCCTTGGTGCTATTTGACAAGGAAACTAGAGCGTCTCTTATCTCCATGCTTTGGTATCTTATAGATTTTACTGCTTCAATGTAACTTCCCGATGTGTATCTGATAATGGTTTAACGGTACAATGTAACGACCCAGAATTTCTATTAATTAAAATTTGTATATTTAATTGAATTTAAATATTAATAAGTGAAATTTATAAGTCGAATAATTTATTTTCGAATATTGGATTTAATTGGATAATTAAATCGATAATTTAATAGTTGATATTACGTAAATAATTGAATATTGGGTTAAATATGATTAAAAAATGATTTGTAAAATTTTATTTAATCATGTTGGAGTTAGAGTGATGTTATAGAACTTTTAAAATTGAATTAAAAGTTTAATTGTGAAAATTGAATATTTTAATATTTAATTATCGACTGAAAAATAGCCAATTTTCGAACAGTCTCAGAATTGGACGAAACTAGTTCCATTTGATCCATAATAGTTTGTTATTATCGGATTTCAATTTTCGTATCAATTGGAGTTTTTGTTTGACCGTGGCAGCTCGAAACGCATCGAAATTGTTTTAATATTTATTTGGTGAGTTAAAATAGCCATTTTTCAAACAGTCTCGGATTTCGACGAAACCAGTTTCATCTGATCCGTAATGTGATATTATTGTATGGTTTCAAATTTCGTGTCAATCGGATTTACCATTTGTCCGGTGCAAGCTAAAACGCCTAGAAATTAGTTTAAACCGATTTAATTTTAAATTGAATGTTTATTACCATAACTCGCACAGATAATCGAATTAGCTTCCGAAACACATTCCATTGTGTTCGGAACATGGGGTAAACCTTAGAAACGCCAGCCGGCACGCTTCGTTTGGAGTTTGGAAAATTTTCGATGAATAGTATTTTGGAAATTTTCTATAAAAGGACTTACTATCTTCACATTTGCAAACAAGAGAATTAGGGTTTCAGCTCAAACCCTAGTCGCCTTTAATAATTCAATGGCCGAAATTGGCTTAACTTCTCCCCTCAATCTTTCCAAATCCACACGTTTTTAGCAAAAGTTGTCAACTGATAAATTGTAGAGCTAGGTGAGAACTACAAGTTCAACGGTAATGATCGTGATTGATGCAGCGTAGAGGAAGATATGGGGCCACGTTCAACCGGAAGTCACGCACGAATTACGAGGGAAAGGAGGCGCTAGGGAGGTCCGGCCTCTGGACGTGCGTAGCTATGGGCGTCGGCGTTCGAATGATGGTGGTTTGATGGGGTTTCGTCGACAAATGGAGGTTGCGTGGTTTGCTTTCGAACGCGGCTATGGGTTATCTTGCGCGATCGAGATACTGGAGAGGGAAGATACGGGGAGCGGTCTGGATTTCAAGCTAGAGGATGGACGGCCGATGATGAAGGTTGTAAAATATATAAAAGAAAATTGTAAATGTTTATATATTAAAAGTGTACAATGTTTAAAATTTGATAACTTTTCCATACGAGGTCGAAAAATTGCGAAACAAATTGCTTTGCAATCGTTTTGTCGAGCACTACACTATGGAATTGGATTGGAGTCGATTGGAGCTAGTGAGAATTTCGGGTAAAATTAAACGCGTGTTTAATTTTATTTGAAATAAAAGCTGAAAACGAAATTGAAATCAAGGTGAGAACTTCTCACTCAATCGAATTTGTTTCGATTTAAATTTTAAATAGTTAGATTTAAAATTATTGATTGTATGTTGAATGATGATTGTTATATATTGATTGTTAAAATAGACATTACGCGCGGTTAGTAAGCGGATGTTATTTATTAAAAACATATAACGCGAATATTTCACACTACAGTGAAATTGGTATTATTTATGTACTTGGAGTTGATTTCCCGCATTATATAGCGGATGAGACCCTATTGCGTCGCCTATTAAGCGGATAATATTTTATAAATCCCATATACCGCGATAATTCCGTACTGGAACAGAATTAGTATTGTGCTAACATCTTTGGATGCAGGGAAACAGATTGGAGGGATCCAACTGGATTCCTCAACTGTATTGATTTATTTACAGATATTGTGATATTTGTTGATTATCATATCGATATATGATATTTGGATGTCGTGATTGACTATTTGGTGCTGTTGCATCATCGGATCCATTTTTGAAGTTTTAAAATAATAATTTTGGTTTTTAAAAGAATTTTTAAAGTAATTTTTGAAAGTATACGTTTTATTAAATTTTTGAATTGATTCATTTTAAATAATTAAAACGTTATAAATTTTTATGTAACAAAAATTAAGATTTTTGTGAAATATAACCAAAAGGCATTTTTGAGATAAGTAGCTAATAAATTTATAAAGTAGTTAAATTGGGATTTTTGAATTATTTTAAAACAGGTTATATGAAAGATGTATAAATTTGATATTTTAAAATTAAAAATATTGGAATTATAAAACGAGTTTTTATAAGTGTTAAAATGAAGTATAAATGGATTCATAAGTGAATGAAAATTTATAGATTTATGAATTGTGAAGTTATAAAATGAATAGATGTTGTAAGACAAAAGATTTTAAGGGATTAACTTATAAATCGGATTTTTGCATTTAAATTGACATCTTTGATGAAGAAAAAATGGTTTATAGTTGAGATTTATAAAATATATATTTTATAAATCGAAATAATAGAATTTTAAAAGGAGTTCTATTAATGTTGAAAATAAGGTTATAAATGAAATCTTATAAGTAATAAGATTTATAATTTGTGAAGTTTTAAAAGAACGATTTTGTAAATAAATGGATTATAAGCATTTAACTTATAATATGAACTTTTGGTATATAATTGAGTTATATAAATTAAATTGGATTAATAAAGGACATTTATAAATCGAAGCTTATAAATAGAAATGGAATTTATAAACACTGTTTATAAATTCGAAATCAATGGAATTTGATAAATTGAATGTTGAAATTGGTTAAGGAAGTATATTCACGATTTTGGACAGTGAATATGTTATTAAACAAAATGGATATGTCTTGGGAAAATGAATATTATCAAATGAAGTTAATTGTTTTAAAGATGTTTTAAAATGATTAACTATCGAAACCATAGATTTCAACATTCATTGTTGAAATAGACGTTTTCGAGAAATAAGGAAATGGTGGACTATAACACTGTTATTATAGTAAATGGTTTCCGAAAGGAAATATTTTGTATAGTATTGGGATTTGTATATCTATATTAATTTTGAATCCCTATACTAGTGATTTTGGGTCGTCGTAACGGTGTTTTACGTAACATTCGTTTGACTCAAATAAATGTGTTTAAGTGAATGTTTTCCTTAAAGAATGAAATATATAGTTAATTTCGATATTAAGTATATTGAATATTTTCTATGTATTGAAAATAAATGGATTTGTGAATTACTTATTAATAAATAAGTATGGTAATGGTTTTCCAATGTGAAATGAAACGTTTTGAGAGTTTATCTTTTTGAAGACAAATTGAAAATGAATATTAGAAATCGATTTGGGAATCATATATTCATAGATATTTTGGAAGTGTAAATTCACTATGGAATTTATAAAAGAAAGGGGAATTTGATTAAAAATAAACGTTGATTTATTTTTGAAGTGTGGGAGTAAATTTACGGATTTGGAACGTAAATATAAAGTAAGTCGATAAGGATTTATTTAATTGGTTTAAATGAACCATTTTAAAATGAAAGTATTTCCGCGTAAGGAAAATGATTAAAATTTGTTTTCAAAAGTGATAAAGGTGAAAAGTGATTTGAAAATTTGTTTTCAAATGGTTGAAGTGTGGAAATTATATATCAAGTAAAGATATTTTGGAAAGTAAATAATTGGGGGAAATTATTTGGAATTGGTGATGTTGAACATGCCTATTGATAGTTAAATAATCTGACTATCAATATTTACCTTTAAATAGGTATTTGTTGTGATTTGCTTGAATTTGAATGCCACACTTATTTTTGAATAAGCGCTCACTATTCGGGTTAGCCGGGAATGGACCTTGGGGTCGTATAACCCATTCCGAATATGTGATACGTCGTAATGGATTGCATTTGATGACCGGTGTTGAAGACCGGATATTTTTGAAAACAGAAGGATTACCGTTGAGTTGCTCTGCATCGGCTGATCTCCGATATAGAGGTTTTATCACCCTTAGTGACGGAAAGTCCGGACGTGATTAGAAATTATCCGGAATGTAAGGACTTCTTTGTAAGTGTCTTTGGTTCTGTTCGAGCCCGGAACAGACTTGTATGGATTGTATGTTTGACATTACAAGTTGAGATATAAAGTTGATTTCTTTCAAATATATTTCTGTTGGTGGCAGAGAATTTATTCTCTTAGCTTAACACCCTTCTCTGAGACGTACGAGCTCAGAGGTTATGTAGTTGAAGGTTATTAGTGATATACTCCCAATTTGGTAGTGTTGTCGTGGGATGATCATTGTTTGATCATTTGTGATATGATCATTTGTTTGATCATTTATCTTGGTGATCATTACTTTATTCATTTGTTGACCCAAAGCACAGCTTTTGTATAAAGCGTGGCTTTGTGGACGAGACTTCGTCGGACCTCACACCCCGAAAATGGTCAAAACAGGAAGGATGCAGCAATGTTATTAGGGGGTAGCACCCCTTTAGTGTATGTCATTCCTTCTGGATAGAGGTGGTATCATGGTATGGAGCCCAGATACTTAACCTATGTTGTTGCTGCAAATTTATTGCTTTGTGGTTGTTGGAAATCGAGGATCCTCGGATAGATCGGTTACGATCGGGGGATGACATATTCGTGTCAGTAGTTAACCAGTTAGGGGTAACCCGGCCTTGTGTTGGCAGAGATCTGGTTTGGTTCTCGGGTCGTCTTTCCAGAGGCGTACCTATGTGGCAATGGGAAGTTCCTTGACCTGACCATTTATTGGAAATCCAAAGAAACAATACGATCTTGTACGGTTTTAGTTGTATAACCTGCCATGGAATGTGGCGGTAACCTGCTATTGAACATGGTAGCTATAGTAGGCATACGATAATGGTCGTATGTTGGCTAAGATTTATATCTTTACTTTCGAAATGATTTCTCCTACACTATGCACAAGTAATAATATCAAATGTTTCTTTTTAATGCGTATCAAGCATCTTTGACTATCATAAGGAGAAATCTCCTTCGATTCTGCGTTTGCATTGTGTGTGTGTGCGGGAGGCCTTATGGTAGTCTCATTTTCTAAAAAAGCATTGCGAATCTATTTTAAAATTATCATGTTCTTTATTTTAAAAATAAACTGTTTTAGTTCTCACACCAGTCACATGACTGACTCGGAGTTTATTGTTTCCTTCTTAAACTCTAGGTCCCCACCAATTTCCACATGGGCAGTCAAGAGTCAGGTTTATCAGGATATTCTGGAACTCAAAAGTTGCAGGAGGCAAGCTAGATGGCATGGCATATTCACTAGTATATAGTATTTCTTTTCCGCTGTTTGTTGTTGTTTGATAGTTGTACACTCTGATGATGTAATGTAATGTAATATGATGTAATGTAATAACTGATATAGTTCTTTGTTTTAAATGATTATTCATTTATCTATTATATGTTGTTCCGCTGCGATTGTGAGATTCTGATATTGTTCTGTTGTTTCTTTCTGTTTCTGTTGCTTCTTCTTTTTTCTCTCTTCTTCTACCTTTTTCTTTTTCTTTAACCCTAAAGAATCGTAATTTGTTCCTCTTTGGCTGGGTTGTTGTGGAATGTTGCCAGCTCAAAGGAGTACAGATTTTCGGGCCTTTACATTTGGTATCAGAGCATATGGTTAAGCGACAACCATGGCTCTGTTGGGTATTACTCATTAGAGATAGAGTCAGCAGTACTCTAGAATGAGTGTGAGTGTAATAATAGATATGAGCGCGTATTTGTTAGTGAATATAAAATGATTTTATATTGTGTTGATTGATTTATTGAGTGGCATATGAACTTTCGTCAGCACGGTCTGCACAACTATGCCGAAGGGGTTTCTAAACACTTGAACAGCACAATTCGATACAATATTGTTTTCGAAAGGGATGAATGAAATAATTTCATCCAAATTATATTTTGATATAAAAAAAAGGGGAAAAGAAATATTTTCTGAAATTATTATATAACTTGGATGTTTTGAATGATAACATTATAGTCAAATAAAATTATAAAATCTGAAATAGCTTATATAACCAAGGAAGTCATTAGATTTGAAATTTTTGAAATTAAAATTAAAAGGGAGGAGTTAAAAATGAAATTTAACTTGGATTAAGATTAAAATGTGAAATTTAATTAATGACTGGAAGAAGAAAAATATGAATTCAGTTCTATTTAAACAAAGTTGAATTGATAAAATTGGAAGTTAAATGGAATTTACTTTAGAATTGAAATCTGAATTGAATTTATAAGTGGAAACTTAAGTTAAGTTAAATAAATGATGTTTGAAAGAGAATATAACTTAAGTAAAGTTGAATGGAGTTGATTTTGGTGTCGAAGTAAATTAATAAGTGAATTACTGAAGTGAAGTCATTAAGAATTTGAACTTGAGTTATATAAATGAAATTCAACTTTATATTGTTAAAGGAATTAACAGTTGAATTAATGGATGAAATATTAATCAATTGAATGTAAATAATTAGTATGAAACAATGAATATAAGTGTTAATTCATTAAAAGCTAATGAAGTTGAGGTATTGAATAATTGAATGAAAGTCAATTAAATATCAACCAATTGGAACTAAAAGTGTTGGACCAAATTGAATGTAAATTAAATAATTTGGTTATGTTGAATATACATTGGTTGTCATGTGAATGTTAGTTGATTGTATATAATTCATTAAGTGTTAATGAAAGTAAATTAGCAAAATCAAAAGCTATGTAATTGAATTCAAATTGGAAGTAAATGAATTTGAATAGAATTGGATTTGATTTGGATTGAAGGCGAATTAATGTGAATAAATTAGTGAATGTAAACTAACTGAAATCGAATAAATGAATGTTAGTAAAATTCCAACGTTAATGAATCAATTGGAAAACAAATTCAATAAATATTAATGAGAATATGAATGAATATTGATTTGGTAGTTGCATTTATTGCTTTTGTTGCATTTGCTATATTGGCACATGTAGTTGTTATGTTGCTATATATTGTATATTGACGTTACTTTCGTATATGCATGTTTCTCATTGATTGTTGAGTGTTTAGTAGGTGCGGATTGCGCTTGCTTCGCTTTTGGAGCTCGCTTTCGTGCTATATTAACCGTATATGCTCGCTAATAAAAATATAAGGTACATATCTCGGATTAAATATCGTACTTTTACACTTTTTTCCCTGCGGGATGACTCATCACTTGATGAGATGTATATTTGTGATATATATACTGTCATTTTTTTTCGGATCGAGCCGCGCAAAGGAGACTTTGGCGAATTTTTTCGAAAATTTAAGGCGTTAGAATATTTTTGAGAAAAATTGGAAAATTTTTGAAAACTAAGTTTGAATTTGGAAACTTATTAAAGATTTTGTAAGAAGTTTAACCATGAATTTTGGGCAAGTTAAACACTTAAGAGATTTGAAAAAAATCCAATTTGAATGGTTTATTTTGAAAAGTTAATGGATTTCAAGATTTTTTCTTACTTGGTAATTTCGAGGACGAAATTCTTTTAAGGGGGGAAGATTGTAACGACCCAGAATTTCTATTAATTAAAATTTGTATATTTAATTGAATTTAAATATTAATAAGTGAAATTTATAAGTCGAATAATTTATTTTCGAATATTGGATTTAATTGGATAATTAAATCGATAATTTAATAGTTGATATTACGTAAATAATTGAATATTGGGTTAAATATGATTAAAAAATGATTTTTAAAATTTTATTTAATAATGTTGGAGTTAGAGTGATGTTATAGAACTTTTAAAATTTAATTAAAAGTTTATTTGTGAAAACTGAATATTTTAATATTTAATTATCGACTGAAAAAATCCAATTTTCGAACAGTCTCAGAATTTGACGAAACTAGTTTCATTGGATCCGTAATAGTTTTTTATTATTGGATTTTAATTTTCGTAGCAATTGGAGTTTTCGTTTGACCGTGGCAGTTCGAAACGCATCGAAATTGTTTTAATATTTATTTGGCGAGTTAAAATAGCCATTTTTCAAACAGTCTCGGATTTCGACGAAACTTGTTTCATCGGATCCGTAATGTGATATTATTGTATGGTTTCAAATTTCGTGTTAATCGGATTTACCGTTTGTCCGGGGCAAGCTAAAACGCCTAGAAATTAGTTTAAACCGATTTAATTTTAAATTGAATGTTTATTGCCATAACTCGCACAGATGATCGAATTAGCTCCCGAAATACGTTCCATTGTGTTCGGAACACGGGGTAAACCTTAGAAACGCCAGCCGGCACGCTTCGTTTGGAGTTCGGAAAATTTTCGATGAATAGTATTTTGGAAATTTTCTATAAAAGGACTTGCTATCTTCACATTTGCAAATAAGAGAATTTGGGTTTCAGCTCAAACCCTAGCCGCCTCCAATAATTCAATGGCCGAAAATGGCTTAACTTCTCCCCTCAATCTTTCCAAATCCACACGTTTTTAGCAAAAGTTGTCAACTGATAAATTGTAGAGCTAGGTGAGAACTACAATTTCAACGGTAATGATCGTGATTGATGCAGCGTAGAGGAAGATATGGGGCCACGTTCTACCGGAAGTCACGCACGAATTACGAGGGAAAGGAGGCGCTAGGGAGGTGCGGCCTCTGGACGTGCGTAGCTATGGGCGTCGGCGTTCGAATGATGGCGGTTTGGTTCTCGGGTCGTCTTTCCAGAGGCGTACCTATGTGGCAATGGGAAGTTCCTTGGCCTGACCATTTGTTGGAAATCCAAAGAAACAATATGATCTTGTACGGTTTTAGTTGTATAACCTGGCATGGAATGTGGCGGTAACCTGCTATTGAACATGGTAGCTATAGTAGGCATACGATAATGGTCGTATGTTGGCTAAGATTTATATCTTTACTTTCGAAATGATTTCTCCTACACTATGCACTAGTAATAATATCAAATGTTTCTTTTTAATGCGTATCAAGCATCTTTGACTATCATAAGGAGAAATCTCCTCTGATTCTGCGTTTGCATTGTGTGTGTGTGCGGGAGGCCTTATGGTAGTCTCATTTTCTAAAAAAGCATTGCAAATCTATTTTAAAATTATCCCGTTCTTTGTTTTAAAAATAAACTGTTTTAGTTCTCACACCAGTCACATGACTGACTCGGAGTTTATTGTTTCCTTCCTAAACTCTGGGTGCCCACCAATTTCCACACAGGCAGTCAAGAGTCAGGTTTATCAGGATATTCTGGAGTTCAGAAATTGCAGGAGGCAAGCTAGATGGCATGGCATATTTACCAGTATATAGTATTTTTTTTCCGCTGTTTGTTGTTGTTTGATAGTTGTACACTCTGATGATGTAATGTAATGTAATATGATGTAATGTAATAACTGATATAGTTCTTTATTTTAAATGATTATTCATTTATCTATTATATGTTGTTCCGCTGCGATTGTGAGATTCTGATATTGTTCTGTTGTTTCTTTCTGTTTCTGTTGCTTCTTCTTTTTTCTCTCTTCTTCTACCTTTTTCTTTTTCTTTAACCCTAAAGACTCGTAATTTGTTCCTCTTTGGCTGGGTTGTTGTGGAATGCTGCCAGCTCAAAGGAGTACGGATTTTCGGGCCTTTACATACAACCTAATACATGATTTTTAAAAACTTTCCATCTCTATATGGATGAAGAAAATACATTAGATATCGTTGGATCACCCCAAAAAAGTTTGATGCTTTAGGACACGATTTAGCCATATCACACAACACAAGATTAAGACTATAACAACCACAAGGTGTGTAGAAAGCTCTTGGATTAATTTCTAATAGTCTTTGTTGCACCCCTTGGCGTTTTTCTTTCATATTTGATCCATAATCACAACTTTATCCTCTGATATCATAAATATCAAGCTTAATATCATCTAATACTTCTTTAAGCTTGTTAAAAATTCCAAGTCCAGTAGTATCATCCACTTTTAGAAATTCAATAAAAAACTCTTCCTCCTTTACGGGATTTGAAACATTAACACATCTTATTACAAAACATCTGTTCAACACAATTAATATCTGGATGCAGTCTAATACAATTGAAAAATACTTGGCCATTTTTATTTTTATAAGAATTTTAGTTTTAATTTCATTCGCCAATGTGAGTATTGACTTATTTTGAATTTTGTGTCCAAGGTAATGTATATGAATTTCTTTTTGTTCAACCAACCAAACGTGTTCCTGCATTACTGGATCAAATTCTGCTATCATTTCAATTAATTTACAAAAAAGACCATTATTTTGTTCATAAAGCCTTTCGTTTGTTCCACCAAATGCTAAATTATTAGAAGCAAGTGTTTTCACAACAGCATTATTCTTGTCAACACTTTCTTCCAACATTCTTTTTCCTTCTGTATTTGATCTATTACACTTTGATCAATAGTTTCTTTGACTTTCAATCTTGTTTCCAACTACTCATATTCAGAAGATGATCTTTACTACTTTCATGTTATTTCAGCTTAGTACTAAGATTGCACATATCGTTATTTCCTTCAGTAGCAGGATGAGTAGCCATTGTTTGATTTGAGAATAAGTTGCAACAGAAACAAAATGCTTTATCAAGTGAATTTGAATATACCAACAATTTTCTATCTTGTTTATCCCCGTTCAGTAAATGTCTGACAGATAATGCGGAAGAAAAATGTCTATTAATAGCATCTTTTGGAAAATCAGAGTCAATATCTTTTAGTACTCTAAAAGGACCTCTTTCAACAAGCAAGTGTCTCAACTTATGATAATTTTTTTTCCATGTACCGGTATCATTTGATACTAAACTAACGTTCTCTACATGTGATCATGAATCAATATTTGCTTCCTCCTCGCTTATATTTTCATTGTCATGTTTGTTCATTAGAATATCATCATCAATATTATCATCATTCTCATCAATAAGAGGAGCATTATTCACATTCAAACTCGAACTTTCTGCTAGACTGCTTTTGATGAAAATTTTATTAAGAGCGCCTTTCTGCGAATTAGTGAGTTCCCTTAGCCTTCTTTTTCTAGCCCTTTTAGCGTATCCAGATTCTTGTTTATGCATTTCTAAACACTATAAAAGTCCAAATAAATAGTTGTTATACAATTGATTTTAGTAATTGAATTTTGATTTCACATTTGATTATAATTGAACACGACAACACAATTCAATTGAATACGACAATACAAATGACGGATTTAAGTCTTAGAATCATGGAAATATTATGATATCCAACACCTATTTTATTTCTCATCATTTCAGCCTTCAAGACCCTACTGTAAATTCAACTAATAAATTAAATTGAATTGAATTTGTATTGTAAATTATTAAATTGAATTATCGAATTATCAAACAATTATAAAATTAAATTGAATTATTAGATTATCAAATTGAATTACGGTACTGTAAATTAAATTGAATTTGTATTGTAAATTATTAAATTCAATTATCAAATTATCAAACAATTATCAAATTGAATTGAATTATCAAATTGAATTATGGTATTGTAAATTGAATTGAATATGTGCTATAAATTATTAAATTGAATTATCAAATAATTATCAAATTATCAGAACCTACTGTGATACTGTAGCCTATCATACTGATTACTACGTAACAAAAACAATTATCAAATTAACATTACTAAATTGAATTTATATATACTGTAAATTGTAATACCGTAAATTTCAAAATTGTAATGGCACCTTTTCTTTCTAACCTTCAATTCAAGCTTTAAAATTCTAAATCCACCAGAGTGACAGAGAAGGTTTCAATTCAAGCTTCAAAATCAAATCGAGATGTCAGAGATAGAGAGACTCATATGTTGGATGAAGAAGCAAGCAACTCCAGACTGGTCCTTTACCGTGCCGCTGGAGGCTGGTGTCGGCCTTTCCCCAACTCAAGATTGACGAGATGTCAAATCGAGAAGCCCTGATTATTTGACTTTTAATCGCCAGTTGCTAGAGCTTGGAGGAGCTGATCCACTGCCCGCCGAAGCCTGGAGGGTGGAGCGGAGACTACTACGCCTGCGCCTAGACGACGAGATGAAAAGGAACACTTAGAGTTGGGTCACGAATCGCGATTGAAATCCATGTTTCTTTACGTCTGTATGCTAATCGGTAAAAAATTTGATCCCTAGGTGAAATGGTTCCCTAAGAGGTTGCTTCCCCCACTTAGGGGAAGGGCCGGGTCTAGGTTTATCACATATGGGTGGAATGTAACGGACGAATTTTTGAGCCGAGGAAGATAGAGAGTAATCATTTGGTGAGATTATTGAGAAGGAAATAATTTATCAGGTGATCAGAAGTAAGGTTCATAGCCATTATAGTGAAGAAGAAGCTACTGTTTTAGCTTGGTGGGGAGTTAAATTGCAGGACTGTGGCTAGGCTGTTATTTTGTTCATGTGTTGTAATTTAGTTGATGGGTTGTTGTGCTTGTTTAAGATACAACATATTATTTTCCTTTCTTGTAGTGTTGTGTTGTACTGTATATCCTCTGGATGCCGCACTCTTTTTCCTTACTACTCTGCTAAAGTTTATTAAGGAAGCGAAATCAGTGATGTTCTTTATACATTATTAAATAAAGAACCCTATCTCATATATATATATATATATATATGTGTGTGTGTGTGTGTGTGTGTGTATGATTTTGACCAAATCAAAAAATTCAAATACAAAATTTTGTTTCTAAAATATCATGTTGTTTGATTTGGTAATACAATATCAAAATTGATCCACATCTACAAATTTAAAATAAATTATATATCAATGATTTAAAATAAAACAAAAATTGAAATAAACAGATTTTGTAAATAATATTCATTTGCCAAACCATAACTTTTCATTTCAATCCAAAAGAAAAGTTTTATCAAACAAAGTTGTGGTATTAATTTATGTATGTTTATGCATTAAGATGAATATCTTTTAATATGAACACACATGTATATATGCATAATCTCTTTTTTTCAATAAAAACCAGTAATCGTAAAATAAATTTTAATTATATATATATATATGCTAGTATCAAAATATGGCACAAACACCCAAGAAATTAAGTAGGGAATGAAAATGAAAAAATGTAAATGAAAAATGAGTAAAACAAGACACCAAACATTTATAGTGGTTCAGATAACTATTGCCCACGTCCACTTGATATTTCCATTGATTATCTTACTATTTTACAAGCATAGTTATTATGATTCGGTACCACCCCATGATTGATTAAAAGGAAGTATATGAAAGTTTCTAGGAATCAAAATCGAAAATGAGCCCATAGTCTCTTGTTTATAGCTGTAGGTCATTGAAAAATGCTCTAGCACGTCCCCTTCCACGTTCCCCATGTTCATGCGTCAGTTAGCCTCAAAGAGGCATGGCTAGGTTAGCAAGGTTAATGGATCGCTACCGATCCATAGCCATGGATCAACACCGATCCATAAGATCTTCATACGGATCATTCTTGTTACTTTAAGATGAAGTGACTTGTCATTAGGTTCATGATTTCCAACTTATTTGTACTGCTATAAGCTTGTTTCTGAGTCCAAGTGATGGATTAGTGGAGGAATGGAGTTGTTGATTTGAAGTGTTGCTCGAGGAGATCCATAGAGAGTTGCATGTGATTGATGTTATGGAACTTGAAATAGTCTTCTGGCATCAAGGCTTATGAGTAGGAGGAAGTTGTGCCAAAATGCATAAGGCTTTATGGATCGGTACTGATCCATTACTTAGATGGATCTGTATTAGATTTATGTGAGATGGTCTTGCTTCCATCTTGTAACTCTGATTGTACTTGACTTCTAGACTCTTTTGCTATCTCCATAGCTTGTTTTCCTTGGTAGCTTTCAAGTTCAACTTGTCCCATCCATACAAATATTTCATAGGAAAAAGGTCGGATAACACTTGCCCTATAAAGTACATCTTGTTCAAACATGATGTGCTTTGATTCGAGACAAGTCGGGATTGCCATATCGAATCTCCAATCCATGCTTCGAATAGTTTTTATCCTTCCTTAAGACCATTCTTGTTAACCATAAAATATTCTCAAGAATAAAAGAATGAAAGAAGAAACACAAGAGCATTGATAAAGATCTAGAAGCACCAAGATGGTTTGGTTAGTTACAACTTCCGACAAGGACGTGAAAGCACAACAGCAGTACCTTTCGATGAGGTCAAAAGAATGTTTCGACTGCATCAACAAGGAGCTTTCGACGAGGTCGGAGGCTGCCCTTCAAAGTCCATAGGAAATGTGCTTCCACCACACATCCTAAACCTCTCAAGGCATTTAGCTTTGTATTATTGTATGCACATTGAAGGGGTCTTCCACTAAACTAGCTCTTTCGAAAGCATACATAGCCTTTCGAAACGGTTATAGCCACTCTCACCCATAAAGGAAGAGCTAAACACCTACTTCCATAAGAACACAGGGTTCCGAGTTAATCAAGGCAAAAGCTTTCGAAGGAATTCATTTGAAACAAAGCCTTTTCAAGTGTTTCAACTCAATCAAGGCCAAAGGAAGACTGGTTACGATAGAGTCGAAGGCAAGAGTCTAAATCAACCATGAGGCACATCAGCATTCAAGTCAAAAAAGCGCAACAACAGACCTTTTGACAAGGTTGAAAGGGTATCAAGCGAACCCACTCTCAACAAGGTCGAAAGGGGAACAAAGCAAAAGAAAGAGGCCTTACCTCAAGCAGCAACATAAGGATGGTTAAAACTATTTCGACTAGGTCGAAAGGTCTGGCTCAATGAACATGTGTGGGAACAAAATGGATTGACCTTTCAATTGTGTCGATAGCTTAGGGTCGAAAGGTTCAAACCCACACCTATAAATATGACCCTAGGGGTCAGTTATAGGGATCTGATTTCTTCCACTCTTCACTTATATGTTTCTTTAGTATATAAACACTAATTCTCAATAGAAAGAAGATTATAATAATCATGTTTTCCAAGTAGCTTAAATTTCCTTGTTTACTATGAATATGTCATCTTGCTGTCTACATAATCGAAAGGTTTCCCTTTCAACCAAGTCGGAACCCTGATCTTCCTTTTTTTCTATAAACTATCATTTAGACCTACCAAATTGTAAAATTACCCCTTTCGATAGAGTCAATACCTTCCCAACTTAGTTATATCCAGAAGCCATTAAATCCTTAACCTAAAGATCCTTGTCTATGTCGGAAGGTGCTTTCGACATCATTCCCATTTAATTCATTTGAAAATATTTATTAGAAGGTAGTTTACCCTATCGACTGCGTCGAAAGATCTTAAAGACAAGATTAAATCATCAGAAAAGCCCAGACAAGCTTTATCCAATCAAAAGGAGATTTCGAAAGTATCATTTCTACTTCAACTTCTGATTTGGTGTGTTGACAAGTTTTCTTGTATCTATTTTTTATGCTAGAGGGAGGGCTTGAACCTCTGATCCTTGACAACATTCATTTCAGATTGATTGCATAAAGTCAGTTGTTTGAAAGAAGAAAAACGGTAAAAGTAAGAAGTAATAACAACAATCCAAGCAAAGAGGCTGCTTCACAGTTAACATTGAAAGATCACATGGTCTGAAACTCTAACTTAGGAAACACAGAAGTCAGGCAACCCTCGACTCTAACAAAATTGGAAGGCAATGTGATCAAAGTTCAGAATCAACGTCCATAGATGGTAGAAATACAAGAATATCGTGAAAGAGATCCATCTCGAGAATCAATAAAAATTATGGAAATAGATGATGAAGTGCGACTTCCAAATAAGGTAGTGGATTAAGAGTTAAACCGAGAAAGTCAAATAAAAAGGTCACTTAAGCGACTGAATAGCCCAGTCCAATGAAATAACATGAGTAGTCATAGAAATGAAACTGACCAAGAAAGCATCCAACGCTATATAATGATGAACACGCGTAAAGAAAAGGGAATTTTTGATCTAGAGGAATACATTATCCTGAAAAAGGCTTCCTTTTCGAAGAAATAATGGCAACAAATCTCCCCCACATATCCAAGTTCCTTCACTAAAATATGATGGAACAACTGATCCAAATGACCATCTTGTCATCTTTGAAAATTGGATGAACTTATATAATGCTCCAGAGGCAGTTCGCTGTAAACTTTTTCCCATTACTTTTAAGGGACGGCTATCAAATGATATAGGAGTTACCGAATGGAAACCATCTATTCTTGAAAACAATATACCACGACTTCATGGCACAATTTTCTATATTCAGAGATACAACTATGGATTTTAGCTTGCAAGCCATCATCAAACAAAAACCAAGGGAACTACTTGGCGAATATTTGAACAGATTCAGGCAGAAGCAATAAGAGTAGAAAGTACAATTGATAGAGAGAAGCTTATGGCAGTTCGATCAGGGCTAATTGAACAAACTTCTTTCTGGAAAAATCTTTGTATCAATGGATGCAAAGATCTACAGTATTACTTCTTCGATCAGAGAAGTTTATTTAATTGGACGAGATGCACTATGTTAAGAAAGAATTCCACCGAGAATCCAAGGAAGAGAAATATGATTTTAGATATCTTGACAAGAGACCAAGGGAAAGTGAAAACCCAAAAGGAAGTCGAAGAAAGAATTTCAAAACAAATTATGTGGTCCTAAGCAAACCCCTCTCCTACATATTCTCCAAGATGAAAGGAAATGAGAATTTCGCTACACCTCATAAGGTTCGGAGCGCCCCAGAGCCAAATAAAGGAGGTAGTTACTATGAGTACCATAAAGCAAATGGACATGAAACCGATGAATGTCGTGTCTTATGATAAAGAATTCAAGGCATGTTCAAGGCAAGGTTCGTTTAAGAATTCTTCAAAGAAAACTAAAGGACGTCTTGTTCAAGCTGAGAGGAAAGCAGCTCAATAGATTCAAAATGCAGATCTCTATCAAGCCATAAGGACTCGTGGCATTAGCTCAACTATGAACTTTCCCTTTTCATATCTTTTAAACTCAATTTGTATTTTCATTCCTACTTAGATTTTTGAAGCGTATTAACCATATACTGATTAAAAATCAAGTACTATTGCAGATAAAACAAAATCAGACCAAACCATTCTATATACTCTTAGAATACAGCACACTCCTGACTACTCGAAAAGGATATCTCGGATGCTTGATGAGGGATAATTATCAACATTTCAGTCAACACAATACAAAGGCTACCCTCCAATAAATAGGAGATCACCGGCAAATCCAACGTCAATTTAGAGGAAAGTTCATATATAATAACTCTATTTTTAGCAAATAATTTGAAAGAAATTTCTCACACATATCTTCTTAAGAAAACTATGTTCAATTACCCCATGGCCTGGGAGAAAAAAAATACATATTTGTCCAAAAGGTTGATTTATGCAACTATTTTGAGACATTATACAACATTAGTGAATGCGTCCCAAAGACTTTAAACTGATCAATTTCAATATTTCAAAGTTTTCTTAAAATTATGGGCAGAGAGAAGCCTATTCATTCTTTTTCGTGAAAGATTTAGAAATCATCAAAAGTTCATCGAAACTCAGACTAGAGAATCTTATTCCCAACTAAAAGACTATTGGTTCATGAATCATGACCTCTTAGTCTCTTATTTGAGATCTGTGTCTCTATTATGAGAATAGCAAGAAAGTTCTTGCAAAGGACCATATTAGGAAAAATTCTTTTATTAAAAAGGATTCATGAGTCCAAACTATTTTTCAAAAGATAACCCCTCAATTTAATAAAAGGGGTTAATTATAAAATCTTTCTCTCAAGGGAAACTCCATTATAATTGGCCAAAAGTTATTTTTATATACAAAAACTCAAGCCTATGATGCTGTTCCATAGAACCTCTTAGAGGGAGGAACATAAGCCCACGACGCTATTCTGTAGCACCTCATAGAGGGAGAGACATAAGCCTACGACGTTATTCCGTAGCATCTCCTTGAGGGAGAGGCAGAACCCCTAACGTCAAAACCACCTCTTAGGGAATGTGTTAGGGTAGCACCTATCAACGGCCTTCTGAAGGGAGGTCAGCTAAGTATACATCCCTTTGAGACGAGGGAAGCCCAAAGAGAGGCACGTCAAATAATGGACTAAGATGTCTAAGCCCAAAGAGAGGCTCGTCAAACAATGGATAAAGATGTCCAAGCCCAAAGAGAGGCTCATCAAAGAGAGGATGGAGACGCCCTAGCCCGATGAGGGCTCCAAACAAAAGAATATGGACAAATATGACTACAACTCAAGGAAAAAGCCAAAACCCAAGAGAATTAAGGGTCAATGAAAGAATTCTATCTATCAATCGAGACAAAGTTTGAATCCTTAAAAGGGATGCATATAGAGGCGATAGGACAAAGATGTCCAATGCTATAATCAAAAATAGGCAAAGAGTTCAAAAATCATATTCAAAATAGACAAGATATAAATAGCAAATCTTAAAACATCTATTATTTGAAAAGGATTAAGAAATCCATATCCCAAAAGAAGGCACGGGATTGGAAAATGAATAAAAGAGATTCCTAGCATGATATCAAAAACCAAAATCTCCACCAAAGCCAAAAGAATGGAATAAGAAACAAGTTACCACTAATGACAGTAGAGACTACACTCCAAGAATAGTTTGAGTAAACCACAACTGGTTCCCAAGAAATAAGGAGATTCCTTAGAGCAAAAGAAACTCTATCAATATATGAGGAACCAATATTCTAGTTAATTACAAGGCTTCGCAGATGCGACCCAACCCCAATATATCAAGAAATCTACTAACCCATAGGTCTAGAAGTTTGTTGTTTGGACTTTACTAAATTTATTATGGCCAGAAAGATTTCTAACTTTGGTATTGAATGAATTCCTAACAATCTATTTGTCAGTTTGGATCCTGACAAGATTTTGGTTAGATTCTCGATTTTATGAACTTTCAATTCCTTTTCATGAAGATTTCATCTATGATGATTTATTGATTTCAATGATTTCATGATGATTTATTGATTTCATTGGAGAATTTCTATAAAGGCTTCATATTGAATTCCTGTTTTTAAGGTTTACCAATTCTTTCGTTAACTTTCGAGATGATTTATGACTTTTACATACATGGATTTTCATAATAATTTCCCGTCAATCGTTTGTGTTACGAGTTCTTAATTTCTTAACTCCTTTGTGGAGTTTCCATGATAATTTATGGATTTCCCATTGGTTTTTGTGATGATTTTCTATTTTTGCATTCATGATATCTTTGCTAAAACATTGTGGTAACTTCTTGTTGGATTATTGGTTTAATGAATTTTCAATTTCCCAGTTGACTTCTATGATAATTCATGAATTTTGCATGTTATGTTTCTCCATTAAATTTTCATGACGATATCCATTGATCACTTGTTTCATAAGTCCGTGATTCCTTGATTCCCATTATTAGGATTGCATGATGATTTTTAGATTTGCCATTGATTTCATAATTTTGAGAAAGAATGGATAGGTTTTGAATCACATTTTTAGGATTCTTGAATATTTGTTTCCCCTTTTATAACAATTTCTGGATTTAATGAAATTTAGATTTCCTTGTTGATTTTTGTGGTGGTTGATTAGTTTTAAATTCCTAATTTTCCTATTTGGAATTTTTGGTGATCTTTTACTGAGCTTTCGACTTGATGAGTTTTGAATTACTCGTTGATTTTCATGATGATTTGTGAATTTCTTATTTCCTTATTGAGTGTTACATAATCCATTATGGGATTTCTGATTTAGTGAATTACAAATTTCCTTACGAATCTTTACGATGATTGATGAATTTTTTATTTTTTTATTTCATCAATGGATTTGTGATGATCTCTTATAGGATTTATGATATGATGAATTTTGAACTTCCTTGCTGGTTTTTGTAGTTATTTATGAATCTTATGTTCCTCATTTCCTTGTTGTAATTTTAATGATTTGATGAACACTACACTTCTTTATGAATTTTGATAAATTTTTATGAATTCTCAATTGCCTTATTAAATCTTTGGATCCTGGATTTTGTGAATTGTGGATTTTTTTTATCTGTTTTACATGAAGATTTGTGAATTTTGTATTTTTGATATTCGAGTTGAAGTTTTTAATGAGCAATCATTAGATTTTTTAGTTTAGTGAGTTCTAACGTTTCCTGGAGGGTTTCAATGATGATTTATGGATTACATGTGCATGATTCCCTCATTGGATTTTGGATGATCTCTTACTAAATTCCATGTTTTATGGATTTTAAGCCTTCTTGTGAATTCTGTTGGTAATTCATGAATTTCATATTTTTGGTTAAGACCCCCATTGGGTACCTGACTTTGAAGAATTCTATATTTAATTATTTAACTTTCTAATGGTTTGTGAATACTTCATAGAACCTGAAATTCAATTCCAATACAATATATTCATATCACCAAATGAAGTTGGTACTAGATTGCTTACTACATTCTCACTAACTAAGACTTATTAACCAATAGTGTTAGGAGAGATTCGACTCGAGGAAGGAATGCCCGAAGAATATAGCCGAATTTCTCCTAAGGTTCATTTAACTGAATCATTGTCTGCAAATCAGATGATATTATTACATATTCCCAATCATATATATCTCAGAATATTTTATTCAAAAATGTTAATAGACCACATATTGAACATTAACTCAATAAAATTAAGATAACTTTTTAAGATCTCCTAACAGGGTTACAGTTTTATTAGAGATATTTGTCTATTTCGTTGGAAATAAAGAGTGAAGCTCCTTGGAGTTTTTGTCCTAAAGAACAAAAGCTTCTTTTATACTAAGGGGGCTAAATGTTAACCATAAAATATTCGCAAGAATAAAAGCATGAAAGAAGAAACACAAGAGCATCGATAAAGATCAAGAAGCACCAAGATGGTCTGGTTAGTCACAGCTTCCGAAAAGGAGGTGAAAGCACACCAATAGTACCTTTCAATGAGGTCAAAATAAAGCTTCAACTTCATCAACAAGGAGCTTTCGATAAGGCCGGAGGCTGCCCTTTAAAGCCCATAAGCAACGCGCTTCCTTCACACATCCTAAACCACTCAAGGCGTTTGGCTTCGTCTCATTGTATGCACTTTGGAGGGGTCTTCCACTAAATTAGCCCTTTCGAAAGCATACATAGCCTTTCAAAATGGTTAGAGCCACTCTCACCCATGAAGGAAGAGCTAAATACCTACTGCCATAAGAACACAGGGTTTCGAGTTAATCAAGGCAAAAGCTTTCGAAGGAATTCATTTGAAACAAAGCCTTTTCAGGTGTTTCGACTCAATCAAGGCCAAAGAAAGACTGATTTCGACAACATCGAAGGCAAGTGTCCAAATCAAACATGAGGCACATCAGCATTCAAGTCAAAAAAGCACAACAACAGACCTTTCGACGAGGTCGAAAAGGTATCAAGTGACCCCCCCTCTCGACAAGGTCGAAGGGGAAAAGAGAAAAAGAAGGAGGCTTAACCTCAAGTAGCAACATAAGGGTGGTTAAAAACCTTTCGACTAGGTCGAGAGGTATGGCTCAGTGAACATGTGCGGAAGCAAAAGGGATCGACCTTTCAACCGTGTCGATAGCTTGGAATCAAAAGGTCTGAACCCACACCTATAATATAACCCCAGGAGTCAGTTATAGGGATCTGATTTCTTCCGTCTTCACTTATATGTTTCTTAAACTTGTAAACTCTAATTCTCAAATCAAATCAAATTTGGAATTTAACCAATTTATACAATGGAGTTCAATAAAAAGAAGATTATAATAATCGTTTTTGATGAGTAGCTTAAATTTCCTCGTTTACTATGAATATGTCATCTTGTTGTCTACGTAATCGAAAGATTTCCCTTTCGACCAAATCAGAACCCTGAGCTTTTTTATCTTCTATAAGCTATCATTTAGACCTAACAAATTGTAAAATTACCCACAGAGTCAATACCTTCCCAACTTAGTTACATCCAGAAGTCGTTAAATCCTTAACCTAAAGATCCTTGTTTATGTCGAAAGGTGCTTTCGGTGTCGTTCCAAGTTAATTCATTCGAAAGGATTTGTTAGAAGAGTGATCACTATATCAACTACGTCGAAAGGTCTTAAAGACAAGATTAAATCATTTTACTCATTAGAATATCCCAAACATGCTTCACCTAATCAAGAGGAGGTTTTTAAAGCATTATTTCTACTTCAACTTCTGATTTAGGGTTTTGACAAGTTTTCCTCTCAACGATTCTCACGAAGAGCTATGTTTCTAGCCATTCATTACGCCGTTTTACCCGCATCTGACACTATAAAACTGGAGTGTGCTCTCATAACCTATCATTCTGAGCTTAGTAATTCCGAACCGATTCTTTTCTGGATTTTCCAAATTTGAAAGGATTTTCCTTTGATTCCAATAGTTGTATGTTGAGTATGCACATGCATACATATGTACGGTCACATACTTAATGGAATTCCATAAGCAATACGTATATATACATGCATCCACATGCGAGTCATAACCACTTTTTTTTATTGGACCGTTCGGTACCGATCCATATGCATGGATCGGTGCTAACCCAATCCTTAGAAATAAGCTGGTTCGTTGCTTGAAAGTATGGGATCAAAGGTATTATATACCCTTTCCAACCTTTTCTTTCTTCACATTTTACTCCTGCTATTCGAACATGAGCTTTATGCCTGCCGTTGAAGCATTTACCTCTAAATTGAACACCTCCATCTCCATTGCCTGAGCTCTTGAAATGCCCAATTCAAACTTGCTGCCTAACTCGCCACCAGGATCGGACCCCATCTGTTTGATTGCTGAAAATAGCCATAGATCCGAATCCCACTACTACCTAAAAAAATCCTTCAATCTCCGACATCCTCGGGTAAGATTTTACGATAGTGGTGAGGTTGGAGATGCTCTTTGTTGACATTGATGCTAGGGATAGAGAGAAGCTTTGGAGCTCGGGTTAAGGAATGGAAAGTTTGCCAAAAATATTAATACGGTGAAGGATCGGTACCTATAACGCCCCACCTTTATACACTCATTAACAAAGGACATTACTATATAATATCGTCAACTAATGCGGAGAATAAGGCTGATTAGGAGCGACCATCCATATTATTGCTTTGAACTAGTATTAAATACATCGAATTGGGTGCATATTTTTATTTATTTTCTTTTCTTACAAGAGAGGGTTCAACGTGTTGGATTCAAATGCGAAATAGTAATACAATGGCTCAAAACAATTTAGAACAATATAACAAAAGAATCAAAGAATACACAGATAAATATACATATCTCATAAACTGGTGGAGAAATGAATATAATAAATAGACTGGACAACATAATAGTTGTCATAAGAGGACCTCGATATACATAAGTGACCATAGACAACCCAAAAGAATATGTACAATAAAATGAGTCTATCTCGAATAGATGATAAACTACACACTACTAGACTACTATACTAAGGAAAATGTCAGTAAGCTAGTCCAACCTGATGTGTACGTAAATGTGCATATATTTACATCCATATTTTATCTATTTTTATTTATATAAATGTCATATTTGGGTATTTTAACAAGTTTAAAACCAAACTTCAATTATTTTCAAATCATCATATATTCATCTACATATAGGGGCAAAATAGTCATTTTTGTGCATGTGTCAATTTGAAATTTTTTACTTGGACATATTTTATGATTTTTATAAAAATTTGGATGCATATGGAAGAATGTTTTATGAAGGTACATGCATGCACAAATGAACACGAAGGAAGGATGATGGAATTAATTCAAATACATGATCATGGAGGACCCCAACTATCCACTTACCTAAATCTACAATTAGAAGTTAATGAACCACTAAGTGGAGGTTAAAACTTCATGCATATTTAATGATGGATTAATTAGTAGCTAATGGTTACTTGGTGGCCACACTTCCTAAAGGGCATTTTTGGAAGCATCCTAAAAATTGAATTAGGGTTTTATGCATGTATAAATAGCCTTCTTATGTACATGTAAATGATTTTCCTACTCTCTTATTTTACTTATAAAAATTAGCAAACAAGTTGTAGCGTAATGTTTCATGAAATAAAAATGGCTTTCAAACCTCTTTCTCTTTTCTTTGCTACATGCTTTTATTTGCTTCTATGTTATTGTTTATTTCTATACTTTCTTTCATTTCATTTTTATAACTTAGATTTACATTCATGCAAGTAGTGTAGTTTTTTTTGTTAAGCAAGTAGTTAGTAGTTAATCTCTTTTTCTTCATTTGCTTAGTTTCCATTTCTTTACTTTTAATGTTGAAATTTACACGTGTTGATTTGATAACACAAATGAGTACCTAAACCCTTCAATTTAGGGGTAAGGAAGCTTTCTAACTTTATGTAATTTCAATATTTCTGTGATTTATGATCTCTTTTATTTGAGCTTCATGAAAGTGGATTTTGATGTAAGTTTATACAAGTGGGTTTGATAGCTTATGTTGCTTTTGCAAATGAGCCATTCTTATTCAATAAAAAACACAATTTGCATCATTATTTGCTAATTGACTTTTGATTTTGAAATGAAAGTAAAAACAAAACTTGATGATCTATATTACTAATTACGATAGTAAATAGATCATACTTAAAATAGCTTTTGTTTTGGCTTCATTTTCATGAGAATTGAAAAATGGTTTATTTTTTATATTATAGTTTGATGGTTTAAGATATGTTAATTAATACCATAACCGAGCCCATACTTATGATAAATACAATAATTATTTCATTTAATATCAAAAATAGAGATCATAGAATGTTTGATTGTTGATATACAAAAATATGAGAGTGGATTTTCTCTAAATTGTTCTCTAATCTCATAGTTTTTAATCTCAATTTAATTCTATTTTGGCTTCATTTTGCTTGTAGTTAACAATCTTCTCTCATTTTAGTCTAATTTGATTGATTAGAAAATTTTAAAATCTTAAAAGTTCCTTTGAATTTTGAAATAAAAATAATCGCAAGCGCACGGCGCACTATCGTAGTACGTAGCGACTTCAGCACGACTTCCTACAGACAACACCTCCTACCTCTACTGACAAACTACTTCAACCTTCAAACCAGAGCATACTTCAAAGCCAACAATTACAACCATCATTTCTGCCATATAACACATAAACTTTCGACCTGACCATAATCCTCTGGCCATAACCCACCGTTTTCTAAACACTGCAATACAACACATAACTCATAACCACTTCAGCCACCATATTCAAAACTGACTATCCACCATCCTTCTGCAAGCCACTGCATAACTCGTCTCCCATGTACATCTACATATTGCTGCCATCTCCTCCTGATCATATCTACTACACCTTCAATCACTTGTAATTCCTCTGTCTTTCACATCTCCGCCCTTGACCTCCTCCACTAATCGCAACCGCCTCTCCATGAAACCAACAGCCAGCCGCAAACATCACAATAGAACCGTCGAATCCACCTCTACACAAAATCCCTAATCGCCTCACTTCATCGGAATCCCAATACCCTCATCCACGAACCCAAACTTCATCTTGCCAAACGCCAAATCAAAACGAACAGCCTCCGCTGTTAACTTGTGGCTGCGAAATTAAGAGTTGATTTCGATTTTAAAAATTGATTTTGAGAATTGATTTTTGGTCAGGGGGTTTGGGCAATTAAAAACTTGGCAAGAAATTCTTACGTCTGAAACAAATAGAAGCAGGCTGTAACTTATATATTGGGCCTGGTTTAAAATTTTGTTGGTTTATTTCCAATTTGTCTTTTTTTTCCGTCTACTAAAATTTTAAAAAAATGAATTGTTTAAGGTTTAATTTATTTAGTGAATTTGATATCAATTGTTTAAAAAAAATTGTACATATTATTTTTGAAATTTCAAGTTGCAAAATCAGAAATTCAGCAAGAGACTTGCATGCTTGCTTAAAAAAAATCGCCACTTTAAAATAAATTGTTAATAACTCTGCATGCTCTGGTATCGTGTTCTTAGCCTTTGTTTTTATTTTAATTGCATTGTTGGTTGCTTGCATTTGCGTGTGTGTGTCTATATATATAATTTCAAAATCCAAAAACAAACTTCACTTTAGTTGCATTGTAAATTCACGTTTAATTTCTGCTTTACATTCATCTCATCTTATTTTCTTTTCTAAGGGCAATACCCCAATTCACATAAGGTGCGGGATTTCATCACCATTTCTTAAACCGAAAATCACATTTCATCGTAGAATTTGACAGAAAATAAAGATTAGACATTCGACATAAGGGAATCGCGAACTCATCTAGGGCGTAATTGTATATTCACAATTGTTTTCTTTGAACAATTTCATTTCATGGTGTCTAGGCTGTGGCAGAGTAATAACCATTTATAAAAATTACGGTGATTCGTAAAAATTATAGTGGTCGTTCCTCTGAAGGTATTTAAACCTTCTGCTGCATTGCTACGGTGATTCATGGTGCATCGATAACCCCTGCCCGTTACCTGGCTGAGAAATTTTTTTTTATTTAAGACAAAGTGTGATTACACAATTTTGGGTTATGAGCTACTAAGGACAGAAAATTGCAATTAAGTCATTTGCATTCATTTAGTTGCATTAGCTAATGCATATTTAAAAAAACAAAAAAAATCTAAAATCTAAAATCTAAAAAAATTTAAATTTTACTTAACTTAGCTTTTAATCCCAAACAAAAATCCTTTTTCCTTTCCTTTGAAAATTTTCAATCAAAAACAAAAATCCAAAAAAAAATCTTTACAACAAAAAAAAAAGAATTTGATAATTTGAAAACAAAAATAAAAATCAGATTCCCATTTTCTAAAAAAAGTCCTTTTGGAAAATATTTAAAAAATTAAAAACAAAATTTATAAAAATTCAAACAAAAAATCAAAAACAAAGAAAAAATTCGAACTTTTCTTTTGAAAAATAAATTTCGCATACTAAATAGTTTCCTTTTTAAAAAATAAAAACAAAAACAATTTCTCATTTCATTTTCCAAATCTTATTTTATTCTCTAAACTCGATTCTAACTTCTTTCTCTTCTCGACTTTCACTTGTGCATGAGTATTTGGACTCGTGACACAACAACAATTGGATTCGTGACACAACAACAAATCATTGTACCCGTGACACAACAACTAACCCTTTAACTCGAACAGACGATCCTCCCGAAATGGCAAACGAGAATGCCCCTCGAACTCTTTTGGATAAAATCTTTCCCGATAGAGTTTCTATTCCACCTTGCATTACATTACCCGCCCCTGCGGATAACCATTTCAAAATTCATTCGAACCATATTGCCACGCTTCCAAAATTTGGCAATTTCGAGTACGATGATCCATACATCTTTTTGACGAAATTCGAACAAGCTTGCCCAACCATTAAACTCCAACAACTTTCTGATGAAGAAATCAAACTTCGATTAATCTCATTCGCTCTTACGGATTACGCTGAAAAATGGTTGCACAGCTTACCATCAAACTTAATTAAAACTTGGAAAGAATTCATAAAAGCTTTCTTAAAAAATTTCTACCCTTTGGAAAAAACGAGTAGAATCTGAAACGAAATTGTAAATTTTCATCAATTCAATGGAGAACTATTCAGAGAATATTTTGAAAAATTCAAACAGCTTTTGATAAAATTTCCACACCATAACTTCGAAAAATGGACAATTCGCCAAATCTTATACGATGGACTCGAAAACAGCTCACGAACTATGCTCGAATCAATGTGCCAAGGCAACTTCCTTTCCCAACATCAAGACGATGCTTGGCAATTTCTTGAAAACCTCGCCGAAAGATCATCCCAATAGGAACATTCAAATGAAAAATCAATTCACTCATGGTCGAGCGGCGCACTCGATGGGATCTTCTTTTTCTTTGGAAGCTAAGATTGACACAATGATTAAAAAATTCGATAACGTTTTCTCGTCGAATCAAATGAACCAAGCTTCCCAACCGATGTGTTATAGATGTAACGATCCTAATCATATAGTTGATCAATGCCCCAATTATGTTGAACAAACCAATGCTTACAATAAAGCCATAAAAAAACCATTTTCTCCAACGTACAACCCTGATTGGAGAAATCATCCAAATTTTGCTTGGAACCAAAACAATCCCTATACGAATATGGTTCGTCCAAATTTTGAAGCATTCCTGAATAATGTTTCGAATCATCCCTTTCAGCTCAACCGTTTTCAACCAAACTTTACGGGTCCGTCTCATAATCAACCACAACAATCAAATTTTCAACCAAATTCTGCTCATCCTCCCCAAGAAGATAAACGTTTAAGTTCACTTGAGAAAACTCTTGAAACGTTGGCTAAAGTAACTACTCAAAGCCTTCAATCAAAAAGCAATATCCAAAATTTGTTGACCTCATATATGCAAAACTCAAACCAATCTATTGCAAAACTTAAAATGCAAATGAGTCAATTAGCCATATCCGTAAGTGAACGTGAACGAGGCACATTCCCAAGCCAGCCAATTCCAAATCCAAAAAATCGAAATGCAAATTCAAATCAAGCCCATGTTGTTCAAGATGGCAACATTACCCAATTAAATGCTATCACAACCTTACGTTCCGTTAAAAAAATTGATAATCAAGTCGTTAATCCAAACGATTTACTAAAAACCTATCTTGACACTTCTAAAACAACAAACGAATCAGAACAGAACGTGGAACCAATTGTCGAATCAAATGCGAATCAAAATTCTTCTTCTAACCGAGTAGACCCGCCTACCAAGTATCATGTTCCATTTGCACATCGTCTTCGATCCAAGAAACATTCGGACCAAATGGAAAAGATGTTGAAATTTTTTAAACAAGTGAAAGTGAACATCTCGCTTCTTGACATCGTTCGACAAGTCCCTACTTACGCGAAATGTCTTAAGGACTTGTGCACCCAAAATTGACACACTCAGGTGCCTTAAAAAGTCTTCTTACCTGCCAGTTTGAGTGAAGTTTTGTCCCAATCCATGCCCGTCAAATACAAAGATCCTACCTTCCCTACAATTTTGTGTACAATTGGAGACAAGACGATTAATAATGCTTGATAAGACTTAGGTGCGAGTGTCAATCTGATTCCATACTCCATGTACGAACAATTAGGATTAGGTGAGCTCAAACCCACAAAAGTCACGCTTCAATTCGCCAATCGTTCCATTAAGAAGCCCATAGGAGAAATTAAGGACGTGCTCATTGGAGTAGAGCAATGTGTATTTCCCATTGATTTTATCGTTCTCGAAACACAACCCGTGACAAATTTCGCGAGTCAAATTCCATTGATTTTAGGCTACCCATTCTTAGCCACATCAAATGTCTCAGTCAATTGTCATAACGGTTCGATGAAAATCTCTTTTGGAAACATGACTTTGGATCTCAACATTTTCAATCTTGAAAGTCAATCAAATGAACCTCGCGACGAAACGTTGGAAGTTAGTGCCATTAACGAAAACTTCGAAAATGAGACACTTGACATTAACGACGAACGCGAAGCTGAGTACAAAAAATATCCAATAAGATTGAATACACTCTTCCTTTTGAATCGCTTTCCGTTGAGACTGAATCTCAACCCAATTCTTTGATCGAGAAACTCCCGAAGTAGTACCTCAAACCACTTCCCAATCACCTTAAGTATGCATACTTAGATGTAACGAAATGTTGCCCGTCATAATTTCCGAAACTCTCTCACTTGATCAAGAAATCTCCTTAATTTCTATTCTTTCGAAAAACAGAGAAGCAATCGGGTGGTCCATTACCGATATTAAGGAAATTAGCCCTGCTATTGTCCAACATTGCATTCACTTAATTGACGATGCATACCCACTCGTGATGCACAATGGAGGCTTAACCGAAAAATGAAAGATGCGGTTTGTGACGAAATTCTTAAGCTCCTCCATAACGGTATCATATACCCCAGCTCCGATAGTCCATGGGTTAGCCCAATTCGTGTCATGCCTAAAAAGGTCCGGACTTACCATTATAACAAACAATGCTAACGAACTCATTCCTACTCGGACTCAAACTAGTTGGCATGTTTGCATTGGTTATCGAAAATTAAATGCTGCAACGCGAAAAGATCACTTCTCTCTTCATTTCATTGACCAAATGCTCGAACTTTTAGTCGACCATGAATTCTACTGCTTCCCTGATGGTTATTCCGACTATAACCAAATTCCAATCGCTCCCGAAGATCAAGAGAAAACGACTTTCACATGTCCATACGGTACCTTTTCTTATCGACGTATGTCATTCGACGTTGTAACGCTTCCTTTACTTTCCAACGATGCATGGTTGCATTTTTTCCGACATGATTGAATGCTTTCTAGAAGTTTTTATGGATAATTTCTCTATTTTTGGTGATTCTTTTTCCCAATGTTTACATCATCTCAAGCTGGTTTTAAATCGATGTAAAGAAAAACATTTGACTTTGAATTGGAAAAAATTCCACTTTATGGTCAAACAAGGCACAGTCGTTGGACATGTCATCTCAAATAAAGACATTAAGGTGGATAAAGCGAAAGTCGACGTAATTGCAAACCTACCCATTTCCAAACCTGTTAAGGACATTCGATAATTTCTAAGACAAGCTGGCTTTTACGGATGCTTTAGGAAAGAATTTAACAAAATCGCTTATCCTTTGACGACTCTTCTTGGAAAATACATTCATTTTGATTTTACCCTGATTGTATCTCTTCTTTCGAACGTCTTAAGAATGAACTCATTTCTACTCCAATCATTTGCGTGTCCAATTGGGATCTCCCATTTGAAATAATGTGTGACGCCTCGAACTTTGCAGTTGCGGCTGTCTTAGGACAACGCATCAGCAAGATCCTTCATGTTATCTACTACGCTAGCATTACTCTAAATGACGCTCAACTTAACTACACAACCACTAAAAAAGAGCTTCTAGCGGTAGTTTTTGCTCTCGAAAAATTCCGACAATATTTGATCTTGTCGCACATTACTGTGCATACGGACCATTCTGTGCTTCGATATCTCTTTTTGCCAAATTGAACGCTAAATCTCGCTTAATTCGTTGGATCCTTATATTACAAGATTTTGGTCTTACAATCAAGGACAAAAAAGGATCTGATAATGTCATAGCTGACCACTTATCTCGTCTTCCGAACGCGGCATCTTCTTTGCCAATCAATGAAAACATCCCCGATGAACAATTTCTTTCAAATTCTATCGATCCATGGTACGCCGATATAGTGAACTACTTAGTCACTAAAGAAACTCCCTCATCTTGGTCCAAACAGGACAAATGCAAATTCATGTCCCAAGTGAAATATTTCTATTGGGACAATCCATACTTGTTAAAATAATGCCCCTACCAAATCATCCGACATTGCATTCCGGATAATAAGATCAGAAGTGTTCTTTCATTTTGCCATGATCAAGCGTGCGGTGGATATTTTGATCCTTGAAAAACTGCGGAAAAGGTGCTTAAGTGTGGTTTCTATTGGCATTCTCTTTTTAAAGACTCATTCGAATTTTATAAAACTTGTGATCAATGTCAAATGCTTGGACGTATTTCTCGATGAAATATGATGTCTCTAAACCCTTCTTACGATCGAAATCTTTAATGTTTTGGGTATCGACTTTATGAGACCTTTTCCTAATTCTTTTGGAAATTTGTATATTCTTCTCGCTGTCGATTATGTCTCAAAATAGGTCGAAGCTGTTCTGTGCAAAACCAACGACCACACAATTGTTTTGAAATTTCTCAAAGAAAACATCTTTTCGAGGTTCAGCACACCTCGCACAATAATCAACGATAACAGAACCCATTTTTGCAACCGTTCTTTTAAGACTTTAATGAAAAAATACTTGATAACCCGTAAGTTATCCACTCCGTATCATCCCCGGACTTGTGGCCAGGTTGAAGTTTCAAATTGACAAATTAAACAAATCTTGGAGAAAATTGTTAACAAAAATCAAAATATTGTCTCAGAGGTTGACCGACGTGCTTTGGGCTTACCATACTGCTTTTAAAACTAACATTGGATGTCCCCATTTCGTTTAGTTTATGGAAAAGCTTGCCATTTACCTGTTGAAATCGAACACAAAGCATTGTGGACAATAAAGAACTTAAACTTTGATCTCGATAAAGCTGACGAAAACAAAACCGGAAATACAACTCAACAAACTAGAATAACTTAGGAACGATGAGTATGAAAACGAGAAAATTTACAAAGAAAAAACAAAAGTTTTTCATGACAAGTCAATCCCAAGAAAAACGTTTTCGCCTGACCAAAAAGTTCTTTTATACGACTCCAGACTTCATTTATTCCCTATGAAACTTCGAAATGGACCGACCATTTGTGGTACGAACTGTTTTTACACAAGGTGCCATAGAAATACAGAACCCTAGGGATGGATCGATTTTCAAAGTCAACGGTCATCGTTTGAAATCTTTCTTGCAATTTTCAAGTAACCAAGAGGAGGAGCTCATGATTCTTCATGAGCCAAACTACGTCTAGTAAGAATGTTAACCCTCTTTTGTAAATATGTACATATTTTCCCCCGTTACACTCATTATATCGTGCATTGACTATGTGGACACAGTCAAAAATTAAGTGTTGGGGGAGTCCCATTTTCATTTTTTTAAAGTTTCATGGCATTTTTTTGAATTTTCATTTTCTTTTAACTAAAAAAACTCAAAATTTCTAAATCTCAAAAACAATTTCTTTTTATCAGGTTGACTTATTTTTGAAGAAACACTATAGGATAAGCATAAGTTTTCGTTAATAAATTGAAATTTTTAAAAATTTATTTGTCATAACAAAAATAAAAATGAAGTTGATTACAAATAACAATGGTTTAACTTGTATATAGGAAGGTTCATATGTGTTAATTATGAAGTATATTCTAATTGAAAATATTTGTTTAAAAAAGTGGTAAATTTAAAGTAAATGATATAACATTTTTATCTTCTAAGTTAAATGGTGCTAAGATGATTTTGCAAAACTCTCTCTTTCTAAAAGGAAATAAAAAAAACAACAGAAAAAAAATTGTATATATGTATGTATATTATTAACACCTAGAGTCACGTGTTCACACTTGTGTGTTCACTTTCCATACTCGGTACCCTTCTCATGTAAGCCCGAAAAGCAGTGCATAATCGGTATATCTGGCATCAGTTTACCTGAGTTAGGCATATGTAAATATTTTTAATATTTTTAATAACACATAAAGTCGGCATGTGTTCATACTTGTGTGTTCACTCGCCACTCTTTGTATTTCCTTCACATAAGCCAGAAAGACAGTGCATGGGTAATATATCCGGCCTTAGTTTACCTGAGTTAGGCATATGTAAATATTGTTAATATAAAAAAAAATTCAAATAAGAGAGAGTAAGAAATTGAAATCCAAGCACTATTTTAACTTATTTGATTTGAATTGTTATTGAAAAGAAATGAAATTACCACTTTGATAAACTTTGATAATCAACTAAGGATCCATTTTATAGTTACATAGTGTTATCCACCGAAACAATGAGTTAACTATAGTCTATTTGTTATGATAACTTGATTTTCGTTGGAAATTTTGACGTGTAAATGACTTAAAATTCTTGATAATGACCACTTATATTTAACTTATTTCGTGTCAATGAAAGTGTAAATATTTTCAAAAACTTGCATTCATCCCATTGTAAATAAATCTTGCATTTTGTAAATATTTTCACTTTGTATTTGGATTTTGTGGGTAGTATCCACTGAAAACCCTCACGAGACAACACTCTTCCTACTAGGGACACTCAGAGGTTTAACGGCTTATTGCATACGCTCAATGAAATCGTGCTCCCTACGAAAATGGATTTATCATAGTTTTTCTTTATTCGAAGACAAATAAAAAGATAAATGTGGGGGTATTTGATGCGCACGTAAATGTGCATATATTTACATCCATATTTTATCTATTTTTATTTAAATGAATGTCATATTTGGGTATTTTAACATGTTTAAGATCAAAATTTAATTATTTTCAAATCATCATATAATCATCTACATACAGGGGCAAAATAGTCATTTTTGTGCATATGTCAATTTGAGAATTTTTACTTGGACATTTTTTATGATTTTTATAGGAATTTGGATAAATATGAAAGAGGGTTTTATGAAGATACACGCATGCATAAATGAATACAAAGGAAGGATGATGGAAATAATTCAAATACACGATCATTAAGGACCCCACCTACTCACTTACCTAAATCTACAATTAGAAGCCAATGGACAACTAAGTGGAGGTTAAAGCTTCATGCATATTTAATGATGGATTAATTAGTGGTTAATGTTTACTTGGTGGCCACACTTTCTAAAGGGCATTTTTGGAAGCACTCTAGAAATTGAATTAGGGTTTTATGCATGTACAAGTAGCCCTCTTATGTACATGTAAATGATTTTTCCTACTCTCTTATTTTACTTAGGAAAATTAGCAAGCAAGTTGTAAGCATAGTGTTTCATGAAATAAAAATGGCTTCCAAGCCTCTTTCTCTTTTCTTTTCTATATTCTTTTATTTACTTCTATGTTAATGTTTATTTCTATACTTTCTTTTACTTCATGTTTATAACTTAGATTTACGTTCAAGCAAGTAGTGTAGCTTTATTTTTTTTGTTAAGCAAGTAATTAGTAGTTAATCTCTTTTTCTTCCTTTGCTTAGTTTACATTTCATTATTTTTTATGTCGAAATTTACAAGTGTTGATTTAATAACACAAATGAGTATCTAAACCCCTTCAATTTAGGGGTAATGAAGCTCTCCAACTTTATGTAATTTCAACATTTCTGTGATTTATGATCTCTTTTGTTTGTGCTTCATGAAAGTAGATTTTGATGTAAGTTTATACAAGTGGGTTTGATAGCTTATGCTGCTTTTGCAAATGAGCTATTCTTATTCAACATAAACACAATTTACATCATCATTTGCTAATTGATTTTGATTTTGAAATGAAAGTAAAAGCCAAATTTGATGATCTATATTACTAATTACAACAGTAAGTAGATCATACTTATAATAGTTTTTGCTTTGGCTTCATTTTCATGAGAATTGATAAGTGGTTTATTTGTTGTATTATAGTTTGATGGTTTAGGTTATGTTAATTAATAACATAAAGAAACCATACCTATGATAAATATAACAAATATTTCACTTAATATCAAAAACAGAGATCATAGATTGTTGATTTACAAAAATATGGGACTGGATTTGTCTCTAGATTGTTCTATAATCTCATAGTTTTTAATCTCATTTTAATTCAAGTTTTAGCTTCGTTTTTGCTTGTAGGTAACAATCTTCTCTCATTTTGGTCTAATTTGATTGATTAGAAAACTTTAAAATCTTAAAGATTCCCTGCAGGTCGACCCGTACTCGTTACGTACCTCGATCTGACCCGAATATTATATTAAAAATATAATAAATGGATCGGTCCAGTTGTAATTCAAGTAAATGTAAGATAAGAGCGATAAATGTAAACGGGTTCCATAAGAACATAAATCCACATATAACTAAACATGGAAGAATATTGTCATTCTTAAAACTCATTCACCAAATTCCAAAAACAATATTAGCTTATAAAAGCAAATCTCACGAAATATTTGGTGAAACACAAATTTCATAAAATCCAGAAATCAACGTAGAAATCTAGAAACACAAAGGGAGAGGTAACTATCATAGGTTGGTGAGCATATAAACTCACTGAACATTCTTGTTTACATAGATGGTCCAAAGGTCCATAGATGGATATAAAAGTCCATAAAACATAGATGGTCATAAAGCTCCACACCATAGGTGAGCGTAAAGCTCCAAAGATCCACTTTTACATGGATAAACACAGAAGACAATTCGTTAAACTTATCGTAGTAAGTATTGTCAACTTCCAAATAGTAACTAAATGAATAATGTCCAAATGTCCAATACCATACTTGTTTACTCGGATATTTACTATAATTTAGTAAACTCCACTCAAGAGAAAAATAGGATTTCAATCGAATAAGTTCAGGAATTATCCTATGAAATAAACGAAAGAGTTCCATACCATTTTTTTACTACATCGTTTAATTAAATTCCTTATTTGAATGAATCAATAATTTATCTATTAATACTAGTGTCAGAAATTCCTTTCTAAATATTTGTTTTCCAAAAGAGCATTGAAAACCCATAAAATGAGATTTCTATCAACATATAAATAGTATGAAATGTTTTATGAAAAATAGGATTTAGAAAATGAGTTCAAATATAATTAAATTACTCTAAATCATTTTAGAAATCTCTTGAAATCTATTTATTCATTTTTAACAAAATCAACATTTATTTAAAACCAACTTATCACAAAATTCATATCATCGAAATACGAATTAACCATGGAAATCCAAAAGCAAATGGACATATTGAAATGATCAAAATAATCAATGAAAACCTAGGGGAATAAGGTGCAAATGACGATAGGAAAGGAGCTGTTTCCTGAAGCAAACATATTTCCTAGAGCAAACACTGCTCCAAGCAGTAGCCGACCGATCGACCGGTTTACCTAGACTGGTGACTGAGGGATGGACCCGGAGCAATGTTTCCTCTAGGTCCGAGCTCCAATTGTCGATCATTTGTTCTTCGTTCGATATTTTAAATTTTCGGCAACATAATTTGACCAATAAATTCCACACACAAGCATGCATTCACACAACTGTTGATATGGTAATTGAAATAGGCAACACATATGAAAATAGTGGACGAAACTGTTACTGATAGAGAAGAGATCATACAATAGAATAAGCACGGACGGAGATTAAAATCCAACTATTTTCTCAACATTTCAACCAATTACCCACATGCAATGAATTATAACCAGAAATTGTTAGATATTTACTTATAGCTAAGAAAAGAAGTCATTTACTATTTCTAGACCTCTGCTCAACTTCTCACAGCTACTGCTCCTTATAATCTTAGAAATAGACCCAATTACACAACTTAATTGTAAGATAAAATTGAAGTAGAGGAACAAGAAGATGTATCTATGGTTAGCATAGATTACTTGAGATTGTTCACTTCACAAACTAGGGATTTCTCTTCGATTTAGTTGATTTGGGGATGAATTAAGGTTTCTTTGAGAAAAAAGATAATAAACCGTTTACTATAAAAAAAATTGCCACTGAGAAAAGCGAGAAAAATAAATGAGAGAAGGAACAAACGTAAAGGTCATTTTTCTCAAGTACAGGTTGTATTTCTCACTTCCACTTAGCTAAAAATGAATAGTTAAATTTGGGCTTAGTATTAAATATAGCCATAAAAGAAGTAAATGCTTTATTTCCAATTATACGAGAAAAATGCTTCATGAAACCATTTTTATTAAAATATGAGTTCGTTCTACAAATCAGTCCATTTATATAAACTCCACATTAGATCTTTCCTCACATTTTTAATTAAACAATGAAATAGTTTTACAACTCAACTTATAAAACCATTCTTCTTAATTTTTTAAAATAAGTAGAAAACTGATAATCCAATAAGTTGTAAATCCTCCATTTAAACAAGAACCAAAATACTTTAATTTTTAATGAATTCACATTACATCCATTACAATGATTTTACTAGTGATAAACTAAATTATAAAGTTGCACTTAAATAAAATGGTTCTCAAATTATTATTTCATTAATTAAATTTCACATTTTCCTTTATTATAAATTAAAGAATTAGCCGCACAGAAATTGTTATCATTATTACTAAAATTTCAAATACCCATTTTTATTAGAAAAAAATCATTTACATGAACTCCATGTCTATATATTTTACCAAACTCTAATTAAATTAGCAATAACAATCCTCAAATCTTTTAATTATTTAATTATCACTAAATTAAATTGCTCTTTTAATTTAATTTTATGTAATTTAAACTGGGGTTGTTACAGACTCCCCCTTACTAAAATTATGTCCCTGCAATTCTCTATAGAGGAAAATAATAATTCACGAATGATATATCTTTCAAAAGATAATTGTGCAATCGAAAAAGGATAATTTAAATGAAGGACCAACCACTAATGAGCCTTAGAGAAAAATTCTAGATGCGTTCGCTCAATAAATCTTCGGTTTCCTAAGAGCAATCCATAGGATTAATGGACCATTGAACTTTGACCAGTGGAATTTCTTTATTTCGAAGGCGTTTAACATCCGAAGCAACAATACGAATTGAATATTGCTTGTAAGTCAAATTTGGTGAGATCTCAAGCTCTTCAAGAACTCTATGCTCAAGGATATAATGGAATCTCTAAGACATTTTCGAAATTGAGATACATAAAAGACATCATGAATACCGGAAAATTGGACTGGAAAAGAGACTCGATAAGCAACTGGGCCAATGCGTTCAGGGATTTGATAGGGTTCAATGTAGCGAGGAGCTAACTTCCCTAATCGACTAAAATGCATAACTCCCTTCAAATGATAAACACTAATGAAAACCAAGTCTCCTATCAAACATTCCAAAAATTATAAGCATTACATCTTATGTCTCTTATTTTCTCCAAAACTCTTCTTTGAACTTTGCAGTTTACGAGCACTGGAATTATTTTTTCCATTCCATGCTTCTTTTAACGTAACATTCCAAAATTCTAAAATTACACATTTCAAAATCTTATTTTCCAAAGTCTTCTTCCTTTTCCAATTTTTTTCTTAATGAGACTACTAATATAAAGATTCTCCTTAATGTATAGTGAATTTACAAAAGTACTTTTCCTGTAAATATTTTTCCGACTTAAAATCCAGAGAATCAGTTTAGATGCATATCTTACATTCCTTATACAATTAACAACTTATATATTTTTAACCAATAAACATCTTGAGGTGTTGCAACCACTTAACTCTTTTATTATTCTCAAGGAAAGGATGTAAAATAATTTTTCATTTTTTTTCATTTGTATGCATATCAATGCTTCACAATTTGAATTATTTTATCATAAAATTTATCCATCAATGAATTAAGAAATATGTAATTACTACTGCCTTTTTACGTTAAGTTTTCAATATTGAGAGTTAAAGAATTATAAGAGCTAACTTCTAATAAGAAGTTGTATGTACTTTTATGAAACAGGGAGAATTTTCACTTTACTTTTCTTCAATACTCAAAGATGTTTTCAAGTTATAATTAGTTAATCTAAGGTAAATCTTTCTTTCGATACCAAATTACAATATTATATATATATATATATATATATATCCTCTCTTTGGTATTTACTTATATCAAACCTTATCTTCATAATTTATTTTTGAATTTAAGGTCCTAAAATCAATTCAATAAATCAAATCTCTCAAAAGGTCATGAATAAATATCTTATTTGGCATTCCTTGTTTTCAAAAGAAAATATCCCAAGATAAATTCAAAATGTGGAAACTTATATTTCAATTTGGAACGCTGCTTAAGTTATTGTTTGCGATCATTCGAGAACCTCTTGTTAAAATACTAATTGATTTTTGAAATTTCCAAGTTGAAATTTTTATTCATTCATTCTTTCTCAATTCATTTTATTCACAAGATTACAAATTCCAATCCTATACTTTCCTCTAACCTTATCATTTCATATTTGGAGAACTTCCTTTTTAAATTCATTTAATGATTCCTTTAAAGCATGATTCATAAAATCTCCTATTCTAATATTACAATTCCTTCTTCCATTTTGAACTATATATCTTACCTTTTAATTCTGCTCATCAGAAATCTAATGATTACATGAATCTAATTTCTTAATGGATCAACTTATAAAGCTGAGAATAGTTAAAGCTTCCTTTATTTATAAATATTCATTTCTTACTCCATAAATAATAATTACATTATAATATCATTTTTCTTCTTCTTTGAATTGATTACAACCATTGTACATTACATAATAATAAAAATACACACATAACATTGGTATTTATGAATACCAACCTCAATTTACAACTCCTTTTTTCTTTACTTTATTTATGTCACAGTATAATTTCTATAAAACTTTGATAAACAAAATGTTTTAAATGAATTCAACATTGGGGATTTCGGTAATACATCAATTTAGTTTAGTTACTCAAGGTAGGCCTTTATAATTTACTCTTTCCAAAAGAAAGACAATTTATTTTTAAAAAACACTTATTTCTAATTTATTATAACTTCTTTTCACCCAGTTTTTAGAATGTTTCGTTTCTTTTTTCATCTAACCCGTTGAAAGTTAAACCTATCCAATTCAACCCTTTAATAGGAAAGTAATTACAATGTCCGATGAATTTCCTTTGAAATCCCATCTATAATTTCATAATTTTATTCTCTTCATTATATAAATTCTTTCAAAATATAAGTTTTATAACTTGCAAATTTCCACCAACATATAAAGTTATTGTTATAGGGACACTTCCCGTTCATGTCTTCTTTATAAAATAAATTTCTCAAGGATAAAATTTCTCTTATCAAAATTACTTTAACTCAAAAAAATATATTTTCACACCTTAATTTTCCGACGAAAAGAAAAAAACATATATATTAAGGGTCCATTTTCTTAGATCCAAAATTTCCTTTTTTTATTGTTATCATAACATATTATTAATTCCAAATCTTTTATCTAAACAAAAGAACAACGACACTATTGTTCTTTCTAAAAACTTATCCTTTTGAAACTTTTATTCATTAGAATAAAACTATCTAAACCTTGAGATATTTGAGTTCTCAACTTTTTCTTTCAATTCCAAATTCTATTTCCAGCAACTATTAAAATTTCGTTTTCAAAATTTCACATAACTTAATTTAAATAAATCATTTTTCACTCATGAAATTCCTAATACTTGTATCTTACCATTCACTAAATTATATATTAAGTGATTCCATTAATCTACTCATTTTATAAGCACCATTCTCTTAATTGCCTGATGTGCACGTAAATGTGCATATATTTACATCCATATTTTATCTCTTTTAATTTAAATAAACATCATATTTGGGCATTTTAAAATGTTTAAAACCAAAATTCAATTATTTTCAAGCCATCATATTTTCATCTTCATTCAGGGACAAAATGGTCATTTTTGTGAATTTTTACTTGGACATTTTTTTTTGATAATTTTTATAGGAATTTGGATGCATATGGAAGAGGTTTATATGAAGATACATGCATGCACAAATGAAATGCAAATGAATGAAGAGGAAATAATTCAAGTTCAAGATCATAGAGGACCCCACCCACTTACCTTGATTTCCAATTAGGAGGTAAGCACATGCTAAAAGATCATTAAAGCTTCATGAACATTTAAGTGGAGAGTTAACTTATGCTAATGATTACTTGGTGGCCACACTATGACACTACCTCAAGCGCAATTTGGGAAGCTCCCTAAAAATGGAATTAGGGTTTTATGCATGTATAAATAGCCCTCTTATGTACATGAACATATATCTTCTACTCTTTCATTTTATGTAGGAAATTAAGAGATCAAAGTGTAAGCTCAATGTTCTATGAAATAAAAAATGGCTTCCAAGCCTCTTTCTTCTCTCTTTCCTACATGCTTTTCTTTGTTTTATTGTTGATGTTTATTTCTATGCTATCTTTCTCTTTATGTTCATAGCTTAAATTTACATTCATGCAAGTAGTGTAGTTTATATTTTTATGCAAGTAGTTAGCAGCTAATCTCTTTTGCTTTCTTTGCTTATAGTCTATTTTCTTCCCTTTTAATATTGAAACTTACTTGTGTTGCTTCAATGCCACAAATGAGTAGCTAAACCCCTTCAATTTAGGGATAATGAAACTCTCAAATTTTATGTAATTTCAACATTTGTTATGATTTACGATCTCTTTGTTTGTGCTTTATGAAAGTGAGTTTTGATGCAAGTTTATATAAGTAGGTTTGATAACTTATATTGCTTATGCAAATGAGCTATTCTTATTCAACATAAACACAATTTGCATCATCATTTGCTAATCTATTTTTGATTTTGAAATTAAAGCAAAAATGAAATTTGATGATCTATATTACTTGTTACAATAGTAAATAGATCATACTTAAAATAACTTTTGCTTTGACTTCATTTTCATGAGAATTATAAATGGTTTATTTGTCTTATTATAATTTGATGGTTTGAGTTATGTTAATTAATAACATAAACAAACCATACTTATGATAAATACAACAATATTTCACTTAATATCAAACTAGAGATCACAAATTATTGTTTGTTGATTTACAAAAATATGAGAATGAATTTGCCTCTAAATTGTTTTCTATTTCAATAGTTTTTAAATCAAAATTTGATTCTAGTTTTAGCTTCATCTTATCTCTAGTTAACAATTTCTCCTCATTTGGTCTAATTTGATTAAATAGATTTTTAATCTCTCGCAATTCCCTACGGATCGACCCGTATTCGCCACGTACTACAAAATGTACGCCGTGCGCTTGTGGATAATTTTATTTCTAAATTTTTCGACGGTTTTCTAATTCCATAGAATTTACTTCGATTAACAAGTTTTTGGCGCCATTGCCGAGTAGTTGTTTTGATTTTAATTTTTTATTCTTCGAATTATTTGTTGTTTGATTTTTGTGTGTTTGTGTGATTTTTGTTTGTGTGTTGTTTTTGTTTTTGTTTCTTTTTTTAGTTGTTAGTCTATTTCCATTGGCATTTTAAAAAAAAACAATCACAATTTCAAAACAAAAACATTTTATTATCCTTTCAATTTGCATTTCATTTTTACAATCTACATTGGATTTACAATTTCCAAAAAAAAAAAAAAAAGAACACTATTACATTGCATTTTTCTTCGCTGTTTGCATTTTCTGTTTGCTGCCCCTCTCTATTTGCCACTGTGCATATTTTTCATTTTCTATTTACAAACTGTGCATCTTCAAAACTGCTCTCTGACTCTTCTTACTCCACTGTTCTGTGCACCTGCTTATCACAGTTCTGTGCATTTTTCACCGCCTCTACCTAAAAACCTGTCGTGTTCCTCACTGACCTGATGCACATCACCCACAAACAACTCCAACCATAACAGTTCCTCTATCGCTGACCACCTCTAACTCCTGCTTGCCTGCTTTATTCACATATCTGAATCACCTCCTCCCCGTTACAAACACCCTTTCACTCAACATTGCTTCATCATTCAACCTCACCATCCTACTGTCCTACTCTGACAAGATTGCATCCACCACTTACATCACCCTCCCATATCATTTGACACCATAGAACCATAACACTCCATCATACTACTGCTTCAACCATCAACAAACTGCCATAACAACAACTACAACTCTGTTCCGCAATTCAACCACCATCACGGTGCCATATTTCCTCCACTAACCATCATAAACTACCACCCCCGTCATCTTCAACTTCCCTATGCCATAATCACATCATACCTGAACACTACAATCAACATCTCCACCACATACCAATTAATAACTCGAACACACCATATCATTCTTGCCTGAATAATATCCCCCTACGATAATCTCCAATCACCTACAGCAATACCCAAAAACCATTCTCAGCTCCACTACCGCAAATAACCAAAAAAAATAAAATCAAACCTGCTGCTTCACAACCAGACTTCACTGCCTTCCATAACCCATACACTGTCATCAATCATTGCAACCTACTTCTGACCACCATCCAACACTACAGTTCACAACATTACAGTGTGCAAATTCCTACAAACCATCATTCCTCCGGCATCACTGCTTTTCCCTTTGTTAAACTGCAGCATCAAACCACCCATTTCTGTTAACTGCTAACCATCATACCCATCCTCCTCTATCCACGACATTCACTTCAGTCAAGCATCGAACCCATTCCATCCATCGCCCAAAGCCACTGACATCACGTCACCCAATTCCAGCCAAATCCACAACCTTCAATTCAACCACGTCTTCCACATCGATAATCACTACTTCTCAACACCACGACCAAATCGAACAACTCAACTTCCTGAACAATCGACAGAAAATCGCAACCATCGCTAGTACGAGCACCACCCAATACCTCAACTCCTCCTCCACTAATCGCGAGTTCTAACTCGACTCCGCCCATCACCACGAATCACTGACATCCAGATCCCGCAGGGCCTGAACTCGAACACCAATCCTATCTCAAATTTCAGTCCTGCCTTCTCGCGATTTAGATACGAAGCTGCAAAGGTTTTTTTTTCTCCCCCTCTTTGCCTCTTTTCGTCGCATCTGTTTGTGTTAAAAAAAATGGAGTTATTATCTTTTGTTTAGTGGAGAATAGGTTTAGTGGTTAAGGGTGGGTAGTGGGATTTGTTTCTTTTAACAGGCCGGGTTCATTGTTCTTTTTGTTTACCTTTTTTTCGATTTGTTTTAATCTATCTTTCTTTTTATACTTTTTTATTTTGTTTTGTTTTATTCAATTTGTTTTAGTTCCGTCCTATTTTAAAAAAAAAAAACAACAACAAATTTCAATTTGTTTTGTTTTCATTTTTGTTGTTTTCACTTGTTTTATTTTATTTTTCATCATTAGATTAAAAAAAACCTTTCTAAAATAAAATAATTGTAAATATCTTGTTCGTTTTGTTCATTTTGTTTCATTTGCTTTGTTTTCCATTTGTGTTACTTTCATTTGTTTTGTTTTTCACTTGTTTGATAAACATAAAAAAAAACTAAAAAATTGTATATATCTTGTTTATTTTCAAGATTGCCAAGGCAGAAAATCGCAAGGAAAAAAATTATTGTGCTTGCTAAAAAAATTGCCGCTAAAAAAATAAAATAAAAATAAATTCCTAATAATCTGCACACTCTGGCATTGTGTTTTCATCCCTTATTTTTGTTTGAATTGCATTGTAGGTTCTTGCGTTTGCATTTATATATATATATATATATATATATATATATATAATTTCAAATCCAAAAATAAAAACAAACTTCATTTTAGTTGCATTGTAAGTTCACGTTTAATTTTTATTTTGCATTCATCTCATCTTATTTTCTTTTCTAAGGGCAATACCCCAATTCACATAAGGTGAGGGATTTCATCACCCTTTCCTTAGCCCACAAACGCATTTTATCATAGAATTTGACTAATAATAAAGGTTTGACGTTGGATCCAGGGGTGTCACGAGCTCACTTAGAGCTTAATCGTATCTTCACAATTGTTTTATTTGAACGATTTTATTTCTTGGTGTCTAGGCTACGGTAGAGTAATAATTAGTTATAAAAATTACGGTAATACGTAAATATTATACTGGTTGTTGTTCTGAAGGTACTTAAACCTTCGGTTGCATTGCTACCGTGATTCGTGGTGCATCGATAACCTCTGTCCGTTACCTAGCTGAGAAATATTTTTGTTGATTTAAGACATAGTGTGATTATACAAATTTGGGTTATGAGCTACTAAGGACAGAAAATTGTAATTAAGTTCTTTGCATTCATTTAGTTGCATTAGTTCATGCATATTTAAAGGAAAAAAAACCAAAAAACTCAAAAATCCAAAAAAAATGAAAATTTTACTTAACTTAGTTTTTAATTCAAAAAAAATCCTTTTTTTTTTCTTTCCTTTTTAAATTTTCAATCCAAAAAAATCCAAAAAAATTTAAAAAGAAAAAAAATTGAAAATTCAAAAACAAAAATAAAAAAATCAATTTCCAATTTCTAAAAACAAAAAATTCCTTTGGTAAATATTTGAAAATTCAAAAGACAAAAATCATATAAAAAATTTGAAAAACCAAAAACAAAACAAAAATCAAACTTTCTTTTTGAAAATAAATCTCACTTGGGAAATAGTTTTCTTCCTTGTAAAAAAAAAAGAAAAAAAAACAAGTTTTCAACTCTTCTTTCATGCTCTAAACTCGATTCTAACTCCTTTCTCTTCTAGACTTTCACTTGTGCATGAGTACTTGGACTTGTGACACAACAACAAATCGTTGGACTCGCGACCCTTCTACAAACCGTTCAACTCAAACGGACGATTCTCCCGAAATGACGAACGAAAACGCCCATCGAACTCTTATGGATAGAATCTTTCCTGATAGAGTTTTTTTTCTATCTTGCATCATGTTACCCGCCCCTACGGGTAACCATTTCGAAATCCATTCGAACCATATTGCCATGCTTTCGAAATTTGGCAATTTCGAACACGATGACCCATACATATTTTCGACTAAATTCGAACAAGTTTGTGCAACCATTAAACTCCAACAGCTTTCCGATGACGGAATCAAACTTCGATTAATCTCATTCGCTCTTATGGATTAAGCTGAAAAATGGTTGTACAGCTTACCTTCAAACTCGATTAAAACCTGGGAAGAATCCGTAAAAGCTTTCTTGAAAAAATTCTACCCTTTGGAAAAAACAAGTAGAATTCGAAATGAAATTATAAATTTTCATCAATTCAAGGAAGAACCATTCGAAAAATATTTTGAAAGATTCAAAGAGATTTTGATAAAATGTCAACACCATAACTTTGAAAAATGGACGATTTGCCAAATCTAATACGATGGACTCGAAAACAGCTCACGAACCATGCTCGAATCAATGTGTCAAGGCAACTTTCTTGCCCAACATCACGATGATGCTTGGCAATTTCTTGGAAACTCGCTAAAAAGTCGTCCCAATGGGAACGTTCGAATGAAAAATCAATTTACTCACGATCGAATGCAAACTCGATAGTATCTTCTTTTACTTTGGAAGCTAAGATTGACGCAATGATTAAAAATTTAATAACGTTTTCTCATCGAATCAAATGAACCAAGCTTCCCAACTGATGCGTTATGAATGCAACGACCCTAATCACATAGCCGATCAGTGTCCCATTCTGTCGAACAAATCAATGCTTTAAGTAAAGCCAAAAACGAACCATTTTCTCCAACATACAATCCTGGTTGGAGAAATCATCCGAAATTTTGCATGTAACCAAAACAATACCAATACGAATACGATTCATCCCAATTTTCAAGCATTCCCGAATAATGCTTCGAATCCTCCCTTTCATCCCAATAATTTTCAACCAAACTTTGCGGGTACGTCTCATAATCAAACGCAAAAACCAATTTTTCAACCAAATTCTGCTCATCCTCTCCAAGACGATAAACGTTTAACTTAGCTTGAGAAAACTATTGAAACGTTGGCCAAGGCAACTACTCACCTTCAATCAAACAGCAATCTGTAAAATTTATTGACTTCATATATGCAAAACACAAACCAATCGATTGCAAAACTCGAAATGCAAATGAGTCAATTTGCCACTTCTGTAAGTGAACGCTGTGTAGTTAATGCCCCGCTATTACCCCGCTATAATCCCGCAATATCCCATAGAGGATTTACACTGCAACGATTTTTCCATATAGCCTCAAAATATAGCTTTTCCGCTTTAATCCCCGCTATTTCCGCTATATCCCGTATTCCCGCTATATTTTGCTATTTCCGCTATATCTTCTTTAATAAAATGAATTAAAAAATTGCATTTATACATTATAAAAATTATAAAACTAATTTATTTGATTTAATTTTTAATATATTTCAGAAATGAAAATACTCTAATATTCCACTAAATTCAATTATGTTATATAACAGTTTTACGTTTATTTAAAGTATATCCGCACATGTTTTTTGTTTAAAATCATTTGTGTATTAATTATAATTCAATTGAATGATAATTTCTCACTTAATTACCATTTATATATTTGTAAAAACATTAAGTACGGGTTTTATATGCTATTTTAGAGCTATCCGCTCCATCCAGCTATATCCTCGTTTTATCCCCGCTATGACTTTTTGCACCTCCACCGCTTTGAATCTGTCGAGCGCTTTAACTGCACAGAGTGAACGCGAACGTGGAATATTCCCAAGCCAACCACTTCTAAATCATAGAAAGCAAAATGCAAATTCAAATCAAGCCCATTTGTTCAAGATAGCAATGACACCCAATTGAATGCTATCACAACTCTCTATTTGGGTAAATAGATTGTTAATCAAGTCGTTAATCCAAACGATTTACCGAAAACCTCTCTTGACACTTCTAAAACAACGAACAAATCTGAACAGAATGTGGAGCCAAACATTGAATCGAATGCCAATCAAAATTCTTCTTCTTCTACTCGAGTAGACCTGCCTACCGAGTATCGTGTCCCATTTCCACATCGTCTTCGACCAAAGAAACACTCGGACCAAATGGAAAAGATGTTGGGAATTTTTAAACAAGTCAAAGTTAACATTCCGCTTCTTGACATCGTTCAATAAGTCCTCACTTACGTGAAACTAAGGACTTGTGCACCCAAAATCGACACACTCAAATGCCCAAAAAGGTCTTCTTAGCCGCCAGTTTAAGTGATGTCTTGTCTCAATCCATGCCTGTTAAATACAAAGATCCTGGCTGCCCTACGATTTCGTGTACAATTGGAGATAAGACGATTAACAAATGTTTGATAGACTTAGGCGCGAGTGTCAACTTGATTCCATACTTCGTGTACGAACAACCAGGCTTAGGCGAGCCCAAACCGACAAAAGTTACGCTTCATTTCGTTGATCGTTCAATTAAGAAGCACGTGGGAGAAATCAAAGACGTGCTCATTCAAGTAGGGCAATTCATATTCCATGTTGATTTTATCGTTCTCAAAACACAGTCCGTGACAAACCCCGCGAATCAAATTCCGTTGATTTTAGGCCGACCATTCTTAGCTACCTCAAATGCCTTAATCAATTGTCGTAATGGATCAATGAAAATATCTTTCGGAAACATGACTTTGGATCTTCATATTTGCAATCTTGAAAGCCGATCAAATGAACCTTGTGACCAAACGTTGGAAGTTAGTGCCATTCACGAAAACATTGAAAATGAACACTTGATTTTAACGATGAACATGAGGCTGAGTATGAAAAATTGTTTCACGAAATTCCCAACGATATTGGATACACTCTTCCTTTCGAATCGCTTCCAGTTGATTCCGAATCTCAACCCAATTCTTCGATCGAAAAACTCTCAAAGTTGGACCTCAAACCGCTTCCCGACCACCTTAAGTATGCACACTTAGGTGAAAATGAAACTCGTCCATTCATCATTTCTAGCAATCTTTCTCTTGACCATGAAGCTTCTCTTCTCTCCATCTTTTCGAAAAATAAGGAAGTGATGGGATGGTCGATTTTCGATATAAAAGGAATTAGTCCCGCTTTTGTTCATCATCGCATCCATTTAATCGATGATGCCAAGCCTGTTCGTGACACGCAACGAAGGCTTAATCCAAAATGAAAGATGCGGTGCGTGATGAAATTCTTACACTTCTCGACAACGGAATCATTTAGCCAATCTCCGATAGTCATGGGTTAGCCCAATTCACGTTGTACCAAAAATTCTGGGCTAACCGTTGTCAAGAACGATTCAAATGAGTTTATTCCAACTCATACTCCAATGGGTTGGCGTGTTTGCATTGACTATCGAAAACTAAATGCCGCAACACGTAAAGATCACTTTCCTCTTTCTTTCATTGACCAAATGCTTGAACGTTTAGCCGGGCATGAATTTTACTACTTCCTTGATGGTTATTTTGGCTATAACCAAATTCCAATCGCTTCCGAAGATCAAGAGAAAATGACTTTCACATGTCCATTCGGTACCTTTGCTTATCGACGTATGCCATTCGGACTTCGAAACGCTCTGTGACTTTCCGACGATGCATGGTTGATCTTTTTCGACATGATTGAACGCTTTCTAGAAGTTATTGTGGACGATTTCTCAATCTTTGGCGATTCTTTTTCCCAATGTTTACATCATCTCGAGTTAGCTCTAAATCGATGTAAAGAAAAATATTTGACTTTGAATTGGGAAAAATGCCACTTTATGGTCAAACAAGGCATAGTCCTTGGAAATATCATCTCAAATAAAGGCATTGAGGTAGATAAAGAGAAAATTGATATAATTGCAAATCTACTCATTCCCAAATCTGTTAAGGACTTTCGATATTTCTAGGACAGGCTGGCTTTTACCAAGACTTTGTGAAAGACATTAGCAAAATCGCTCGTCCTTTGACAACTCTTCTTGGAAAAGACGTTCCTTTCGATTTTAACTCTGATTGTATTCTCTTCTTTTGAATGTCTTAAGAGCGAACTCATTTCTGCTTCAATCATTTGCACACCTAATTAGGATCTTCCTTTCGAATTAATGTGTGATGCTTCGAACTTTGCCGTTGGTGCTGTCTTTGGACAATGCATCAACAAGATCCTTCACGTCATTTACTACGCAAGTATGACTTTGAACGACGCTCAACTCAACTACACAACAATCGAAAAAGAACTTCTAGCTATCGTTTTTGTGCTTGAAAAGTTTCGGTCTTATTTGATAGGTTCACACATTACTGTGTACACGGATCACTCTACGCTTCGATATCACGTCGCTAAAAAGGATGCTAAATCCCGTCTAATTCGTTGGATCCTTTTACTTTAAAAATTTGACCTTACAATCAAAGACAAAAAAGGATCCGATAATGTCATAGCCGATCACTTATCTCATCTTCCGAACGCACCATCTTTTTTGCCGATCAATGAAAACTTCCCTGATGAACAACTTCTTTCAATTTCTATCGTTCCATGGTACGCTGATATAGTGAACTACTTAGTCACTAAAGAAACTCTCTCATCTTGGTCCAAACAGGACAAATGCAAATTCATGTCCCAAGTGAAATATTTCTATTGGGACGATCCATACGTGTTCAAATATTGTCGCGACCAAATCATCCAACATTGCAGATAATGAGATCAGGAGTGTTCTTTTGTTTTGCCACGATCAAGCGTGCGGTGGACATTTCAGTCCTCAAAAAACGGCGGAAAAGGTGCTTTAGTGTGGTTTCTATTGGCATTCTCTTTTCAAAGACTCGTTTGAATTTTGTAAAACTTGCGATCGATGTCAAATGCTTGGAGAATTTCTCGACGAAATATGATGCCTCTTAATCCCATTCTTACGATCGAAATCTTTGATGTTTGGGGTATCGACTTTATGGGACCTTTTCCCAATTCTCTTGGAAACTTTAAAATCTTTCTCGCTATCGATTACGTTTCAAAATGGGTCGAAGTCGTTCCTTGCAAAACCAATGACCATAGAATTGTTGTTAAATTTCTCAAAGAAAACATCTTTTCGAGGTTCGGTGCACCTCGCACAGTAATCAGTGATATTAGAACCCATTTTTGTAACTGCTCTTTTGAAACTTTAATGAAGAAATACTCGATAACCCACAAGTTATCCACTTCGTATCATCCTTAGACTTATGGTCAAGTTGAAATTTCAAATCGATAAATAAAACAAATCTTGGAGAAAACTGTTAACAAAAATAAAAAAGATTGGTCTTAGAAATTGACCGACACACTTTGAGCTTACCGTACTACTTTTAAAACTAACCTTGGGATGTCTCTATTTCGTTTAGTTTACGGTAAAGCTTGTCATTTGCCCGTTGAAATCGAACACAAAGCGTTGTGGGCAATTAAGAACTTAAACTTTTATCTTGAGAAAGCTTGCAAAAACCGAAAACTATAACTCAACGAACTAGAAGAACTTAGAAATGACGAGTATGAAAATGAGAAAATTTACAAAGAAAGAACAAAAGTTTTTCATGACAAGTCAATCTTAAGAAAAACATTTTCGCCTAACCAGAAAGTTCTTTTATATGACTCAAAACTTTATTTATTCCCTGGGAAGCTTAAATCAAGATGGACCGGACCATTTGTGGTACGAACTGTTTTTCCACACAGTGTCGTAGAAATAGAAAACCCTAGGAATGGATCGATTTTCAAAGTCAACGGTCATCGTTTGAAACCTTTCTTGGAATTGCCTAGTAATCAAGAGGAGGAGCTCATGATCTTTCATGAGCCAAGCTTCACGTAATAAGAATGTTAACCCTCTTTTGTAAATATGTACATAGTTTTCCCCGTCACACATATTATATCATGCATTGACTGTGGGGACACAGTCAAAATTAAGTGTGGGGGGGGGGGGGTCTCATTTTCATTTTTTTAGTTTCATAGAGTTTTTGAATTTTCATTTTCTTACTTAAAAAAAATCTCAAAATTCCTAAATCTCAAAAACATTTTCTTTTGAGCATTTTGATTTATTTTTGAAGAAACACAATGAGATAAGTATAAGTTTTGGTTAATAAATTGAAAATTTTGAAAATGTATTTTTCTTAAAAAAAATAAAAATGAAGTTTGATTATAAATAACAATGGTTTGACTAGTATATAGGAAGGTTCACCTATGTTAATTATGAAGGATGTTCTAATTGAAAATCTTTGTTTAAAAAGTGGTAAATTTAAAGTAAAGGATATAACATTTTTGTCTTCTAAGTTAAATGGTGCTAAGATGATTTTGAAAAACTCTCTCTCTCTCTTAAATATATATATATATATATATAATAACATCCAAAATATTCACTCTTATTTAAAAGTCCCCACGGTTATGCATGGGTGAATTACTTGGAATCTTTGATTACGTGCTTTCATACTTATTTAAAAGTCCTCACGGTTATGAATGTATGGAACACATGTTAAAAAACAGACTTAATAAAAACCACCTACGGTCAATAGGTGTACGCACGAAAGTGTGTGCACTCGCCATGCTCTGTACTCCCCTCACATAAGCCAGAAAGGCAGTGCATGGGTGGTATATCTGGCCTCAGTTTACCTGAGCTAAGTGTGTAATTTTTTTGGAAATAATGAGAGAGCAAGCAATTGAAATCCTAGCACTAATTTAACTTGTTATCGAAAAGAAATAAAAATACCACTTTAATAAGCTTTGATAATCAATTAATGATCCATTTCATAATTACATTGTGCTATTAACCGAAACAACTAGCGAAAATATGGTCTATCTGTTATGACAACTTGATTTTTATTGGAAATTTTGATGAGACTTAAATTTTCAGGACAATCACCAAAACTTGTATTTAACTTATTTGTGTCTTTTTAAAAGTAAACCTTTCATTTGTAAATGTTTCCAAAAACTCACATTCATCTCTTTGTAAATAAATCTTGCATTTTGTAAATATTTTTACTTTGCATTGGATTTTGTGGGTAGTATCCGCTGAAAACCCTCACGAGACAACACTCATCTTACTGGGGACACCCAGAGGTTTAACGGCTTGTTGCATATGCTCAATGCAATCGTGCTCCATATGAAAACGGATTTATCTTAGTTTTCCTTTATTCGAGGACGATTAAAAAGATAAGTGTGGGGGTATTTGATGTGCACATAAATGTGCACATATTTACATCCATATTTTATCTCTTTTTATTTAAATAAACATCATATTTGGGCGTTTTAATATGTTTAAAACCAAAATTCAATTATTTTCAAACCATCATATTTTCATCTTCATTCATGTACAAAATGGTCATTTTTGTGCTTATGTCAATTTAAGAATTTTTACTTGGACATTTTTTTGATAATTTTTATAGGAATTTGAATGCATATGGAAGAGGCTTATATGCAGATACATGCATGCACAAATGAAATACAAAGGAAAGAAGAGGAAATAATTCAAGTTCAAGATCATGGAGGACCCCACACACTTACCTTGATTTCCAATTAGGAGCTAAGCATATGCTAAAAGGTCATTAAAGCTTTATATACATTTAAGTGGAGAGTTAACTTACGCTAATGATTACTTGGTGGCTACACTACCTCAAAGGCAATTTAGGAAGCTCCCTAAAAATGAAATTAGGGTTTATGCATGTATAAATAGCCCTCTTATGTACATGAACAAATATCATCCACTCTTTCATTTTACTTAGGAAATTAAGAGATCAAAGTGTAAGCTGAATGTTCTATGAAATAAAAATGGCTTCCAAACCTCTTTCTTTTCTCTTTCCTACATGGTTTTCTTTGTTTTATTGTTAATTTTTATTTCTATGCTCTCTTTCTCTTTATGTTCATAGCTTAAATTTACATTCATGCAAGTAGTGTAGTTTATATTTTTATGCAAGTAGTTAGTAGCTAATCTCTTTTGCTTTCTTTGCTTATTTTCTATTTTCTTCTCTTTTAATGTTGAAACTTACTTGTGTTGCTTCAATGCCACAAATGACTAGCTAAACCCCTTCAATTTATGGGTAATGAAGCTCTCAACTATTATGTAATTTCAACATTTGTTATGATTTACGATCTCTTTGTTTGTGCTTTATGAAAGTGAGTTTTGATGCAAGTTTATACAAGTGGGTTTGATAGCTTATATTGCTTATGCAAATGAGCTATTCTTATTCAACATAAACACAATTTGCATCATCATTTGCTAATCCATTTTTGACTTTGAAATTAAAGTAAAAATGAAATTTGATAATCTACATTACTAGTTACAATAGTAAATAGATCATACTTAAAATAGTTTTTGCTTTGGATTCATTTTCATGAGAATTATAACTGGTTTATTTGTTGTATTCTAATTTAATGGTTTGAGTTATGTTAATTAATAACATAAACAAACCATACTTATGATAAATACAACAATATTTCACTTAATATCAAAGCTAGGGATCACAAATTGTTGTTTGTTGATTTACAAAAAATTGAAAGTGGATTTGCCTCTAAGTTATTCTCTAGTTCAATAGTTTTTAAATCAAATTTTAATTCTAGTTTTAGCTTCATCTTATCTCTAGTTAACAATTTCTCCTCTTTTTGTCTAATTTGATTGAATAGATTTTTAATCTCTCACAATTTCCTACGGATCGACTCGTATTCGTCACGTACTACAAAGTGTACGCCATGCACTTGCGGATAATTTTATTTCTAAAATTTTCGATGGTGTTTGCACAAAAAATGGACAAACACCTCCAAGTCGTATGAATTAGTTGATTTATGTTGTTTCTAGTGATTTGGGTGATTTACGCAAATATATAAAAAGCAGGGACTAAACTGTAAAAGACATACAGATTTATAGTGGTCGACCAGAATGTGCCTACGTCCACTTTATATGTTATTCTCCTTTTTCTTTCAGATTACAAGTACAAAGCTTTGTATATAAGTATATGAAAGTTGTTTGAAAGTTCCTTCCGTGCTTGAGCTCTCAAACTTGTCTGCCATTGTTGTACCCCTGCCCCTCTATTTATAGAGTGAGGCTGGGGGCAGGGGTCTTGGCTGTATATAGCTGCTGGTGGTCCTGGGCTGAAGCAATCTGGCTTGGCACATCTGGTTCGGCGGAGCTTGGTTCGGTGAAGCTTGGTTCGGTCGTAGCTTGGTGGAGTTTGATTCGGTGGTGTGTAGAGGGTTGGTCCGTTCTTGGTTTGGTTCGGTAGTTGTGGTGAGGGTTGGTCCGGTCTTGGCTTGGTTCGGTAGTTGTGGTGAGGGTTTTTGGTTCGGCAGTTGTGGTGAGGGTTGGTCCGGTCTTGGTTGGTTCGGCAGTTGTTGGTGAGCGCTTTTGGATCGGCAGGGTTGGTCTTAGGGCCGATTCGGCAAGTAGCGAGGCGAGGCCTGGTTCGGTGGGACCTTGGATCGGTGGTGAGGATTCGCCCAACATTTGCCCCCCAAAGTGGGGCATACGCCTGTATGTGTCGTGCTTTGTTTTAGCTAGGATGTTTCCATTCGTCCCCTGAGTGCCGATCCATTTGGTTCGGTATCCTATATCTGCCTATAAGTAGGGGCTACACCCCTTCATTATTCCTTACTGAATCGAGAGAAACGAACCAGATTTCTGCCGAATCAACTTATATTGCTGAAACCTTTTGACAACCGGACCAGGTAATTGCCGGATGATCCCTGTGTTTTTAAACTACCGAATGGTATTGGGAGTGTGAATGCCGAATGACCTTGGTGATGCTGATTACCGAATGAACCTAATACCGGATGGGTTAAGAGACGTTTAATGCCGAATGTGTACTGCCGAATGAGCTCTGGGCTGTACTACCGAATGAGCTTGGGAATTCCGAGTGTTGAATGAATCCCTTACCGAATGGTCTTTTATACTTGAACTATTAGTGAAACTCTAGATTACATAGTTTATGTGTTTTAACTACGTACTTTCTCGTGTTGCAGATAAATGTCTCAAAGAGTGGAAAATCGATCAGAAAAGAGAAAATCCACGGACCGAAGTGAGCCTCCCGTTGTGCCCCCTGCCCAGCCAGGACCAGCTCGACAGGGACCTGCCCCGAGGTCACTAGTGGACGGATATGGTCCTCAGGAGCTCTTGAATTCTCCTCCTGACTGCTTTCCTAGCTCTCTCAGAGAGGAGCAGCTTGATGTTATATCCCGCTCCTTTGGGATTGATAGATCACTTATGCTGTTGCCGCGAGACGGAGTGATGCCGTACAGTCCTCCTGAAGGATATTTCGCGTATAGCCGATACCATTGCATGTGCGGGGTCATTCCTCCGATCAATGCATGGATAGTCAGCTTCATTACTTACCTAAAAGTGGCTCCTTTTCAGCTTCAGCCCAACTCCTATGCCATCTTAGTGTGTCTATTCGTTATCTTCCAAAGGAGATATGGGCGCCTCCTTCTAACCGGGAAATCCGATATCTATATAATCTGAGGGGCTACAAGAAAGGGTCTCCGTACATTAGTTTAGAGTCAGCCGTGTCCTTCAAGCCTGTCTTGGACTTATACTCGAAGTTTACCATGTTTAAGAAGGAATGGTTCTTCGTCAAGGACGACTCCGTTTCTTTTCGCCTTTTCACTTCTGGCTGTAAGTTGAATTCCACTTGTAATTTCTTTGTCCCGACTGCAATGCTTCTTCTTATATGCTTTTATTTCTTGCTAGCGACAGGTGGCTTTGCGGTCGTGGAGAATGATCGCCTGGTACAGATGGCCGCGGAGATAGAGGCTATCTCTGGAAGGGACAGGTCGGCTTCTTACCTAATCAGGAATGCCACTCTCCTGGAGCACAACCTGATTCTGCCACGTCAATCCGTGGTTAAGCAGAGAGATATAGCTGAGGAAAGGGCTGCCAAAGCTAAAGATGGGGCTACTGCGAAGAGCAGCAAGAGGAGGCCTTTTACAAAACCTCCAGTTGTCGGAGGTAAGAAGCTCAAGAAGTCCGACGGCCCTTCCCCTAGCACGTGTCCAATGACTCCGGGGGAGGAAGACGTAGAGGAGGATATAGGTGAAGGCGAAGGAGGCGATGTAGGTGGAGAGGCAGAGAGCGGAGACGACAGAGAAGGTGATGGTGGTGGTGATGGCGCCGGGGCTTTGCCTCCTGGGCAAGCAGACGAGATTCAAGAGTGGACGGATGATGCCTTCCGCCAGGCTTTTGAGGGGTTGGAGGAAGGATCAGCCTTGGTGGAGAAATCGAAGAGGTCTGATAAGGCCGGGTCCGGTGCCAGCCTATCTTCTGAGAGTATTTCAGCTAAGGCAACTCCGGCGGTTCAAGGTGAATTCTTAACTCCTTCTGCAGACTTCATTTACGATAGGGACTTAGGAATATCTTATGGTTCGCTCCCATCATGGAATGAGATTCAGGACTTATTGCAGTATCCTACTCCTCCGTAGAGTTTGTATAATAGATATGCCTTCTTACTCCTTTTAACTTAACGTATTTCTTGAATTATGGATCATTGTATGTTTGTAACACTTGGTTTTCATTCCAAGAATGGGTAAGGTGGCCAAGACATCAGATATTCGACACCGCCTTGAACAGTATAAGTTACTCAAAGCTTCCGCGAAACCAAAGCCGTCAGCTAGCCGTCCTGGAGATGTGGTTAGATATCGCCCTCTTCTCGGAGTTATTGAAGAAGATATGCAAAAGAGAAAGAGGGTCCGATCTTCGTTTGAACCTTCACCTGGCCCTCAGCCTCCAGCCCAGCCTATCCATGATATTACTGAGGAGGATACTGAGCTTATGCCTTCCCCACATCCGTCCGAAAATCCAACCGTCACCCCGATAGACCATCCTGGTTTGGTTCGCAACCCATTTGCCGGCCATCCGGATCTGGACCCGAGTTTTCAGGATATCTCTTTTGACGAGGCCACGGGTGAGCATCTTCTTCCCCGCAATCCCATGGTACGGGTGCTTGATGAGGCTAAGTCCTTAGACCTCGATTTGCTTACTACTTGGGTAGTTACCATGGGGGACGAAGCCAAGGCTAATATTGATCGGGTCGCGGAGGAGACCAGGAAGTTGATGTGGCATCATGCCCGTCTGGTCAAGGCTGGAGAGGAGATTGGGAGTGCTAATATTCGGTTGCGGCTGAAGGTTGCTGATCAGGCCAAACAGCTTGCCGATCAAGCCATTCAGATTTCTTAGCTCGAGGCAGCCTCCAGGCGGTTGAAGGAGACTATGGAAGAGGCTAATAGGACAGAACTACGAAAGATGGAGGCCGCCTGCAAGGAGCGGATTGACATAGCCATTGCTACGGTAGATGAGGTTCGGAGGGCGGATCTCGAGCAGGTAGAGGAGTTATCTGGGAGGCTTGAGGCCGCAGAGCTTGCTCAGGCCAGGCTAAAGGAAGAGATGGAGGAAATGAGGAGGTCTCTCTCCAGGCTGACTGCTTGAGATGTCGATCGGAGAGGGATGTTGCCATCGCTAAGTTGCTGTCCTCCGAGGCCCGGGTGAGGGAGTTTGAGGAGAATGAGGGGATGATGGACGAGATGTTGCAGGATATGTACTTCTGTACTTGGAAGCAGGGTAATCTATCCTGGATGGATGACTATCCCCGGGTCATGGCCAGGATATATCTCCGGGCTTTGGAGGAGGCCAAGGCCGATGCGGATAAGGAGGGTGGCACGACCTTCAGAATGGATGTGGTTACCGCACAGTTCACCAAGGAGGAGAAGGCGGCGGTGAAGGAAGGCACGAGGCTGCTCGCCGCCGAGGAAGTCGGTGTGCAACTGGAGGATGAAGACCAGGGAGCTGACGCTGGTAAGTCTTCCCTTTTAATCTTTTCATGATTTGATTGTTTATCTTTCGTGGTTATTGATGTATTCTCTTTTGAATTGGGCAGGTGGGACCTTTGGTCATCATGCTGGGAGCTCCGATCCTGCAGTCAAGTAGATTCGAAGAGCTGGCAGGACGAGGGTGGAGCACTGGTGCAGTTGGTTATTTCATTTGGTCTGCTTGACATTCCTGTACATGCTAGTTCAAAACATTAATGTACTCTTAAGTTGTAATTATGTTACTGCACGTCTTTATGTAAGTTTATAACATAAGCTGATTCTGTTATATTTTGAATGTTGTTATTATTTTGAAGTGCTGTATAAAAAAAACATAGCTATGCATATGCCTGTGATTTGATTGTGTTCGATGTTAAGCTTTTGCTTGAAATATAATCTCATGTTTTGCAATGTTATGAATAATCCATAGCTACATGATTATGTACAAGAGAAAAGAGTACCGCCCTTCATGTTCTGGTTGTAGGGGGTAGCTTTGGACATCTTGTGTAATTAACCATGGATGCGGCTGAGTGCCTTGTCACCCAGTTTACGGGCTCAGATTCTCGTGAGCGAATGCCTCCTACTTAGTGTCCTGTACTTTGGGGACCGTTATGCAGGATACAAGAAAAATATTTAAATGGAATGGAAATATAGAAAAAGTAAAACTTCCAGTCACGGAAGGCCGTCGATATGCTTAAGTTCGTGGCAAACGGGTTTTGTAGTCACTTTCCATAACTGTGGGTCTTGGAGACATTTGTCACCCATCTTACGCCTCCGCGGGGAGTTTATCTTTTTTACCATAGCCGCACTTAAGACATATCGGAGCCGAGATCGCGCACAGTAACTACCCGAGCCATTATGGCCCGTAATCGTGGGTATTATTCGATTTACTGTGGCCGGCTAGCGTGGGTGCCGATCGTCAACTGTGAACTACCTCTGGCTGGCCACACCTTATGTTGGAGCTTAAAGTAGGTTCACAGTTGCCGGCGAGCCGAACGCCGTAATGAGCTGCCATCGGCTGTAGTCGGCCTTCTTGATGGCTTATAATCGGCTCATTACAGTTGGCTTTGAGGGCAGTCGCGAGCAATGAGTTAACCCGCAGCAGAGGGATGCTGGAGCAAAAGTGTCTCATTGGCGAGTGCATAGAATCGCATAGTACCTGTTGAGTCTTGTCCAGGTGAGGTTGCGCCGTGAAGTTCCAGTATGGAAATGTCGTTATACATGATTTTGTTCAACAGAAAAGGATAAAGCTTAACAAGCATCCAAGATATAAAGGAACAAGTTAAAAAGAGACAAGATTTTTAAAGTGGTTCGGCACGAAAATGCCTACATCCACTGATTCTCTTTGTTAATTCACTTCATACGGGCAGTACAAGTTAAGAAAAGTATCGACGGAGGTGTTGGATGTTCCATGCCCTCTGGAACACCTCTCCGTCCACTGTTGACAAAATATAGGCTCCGTTGCGGAGATCTTTATGAATTACGTAGGGTCCGTCCCAGATTGGATCTAGCGCTCCGGGGCGCGGGAAGATCCGCTTGTGGACAAGATCTCCTTCTTATAAGCTGCGGTGCTTGACTTTGGAGTTGTATTGTGCTGCAACTTTTTGCTTATGAGCTGCTGCTTTGAGTGCTGCATCGTTTCTTCTCTCCTCAATTAGATCCAAAGACATAAGGGGGAGTTCTTCATTCTCTTCCGGGTTGTAGTGGATCCTACGGTGAGAGGGCACTATAGTTTCAACTGGGAGCATGGCCTCCGATCCGTATGCCAAAGAGAAAGGAGTATGCCCTGTTGAAGTTCTGTAAGATGTGCGATAGGCCCAAAGTGCCGTGGGAAGTTCGTCCACCCAAGCGCCTTTCGACTTTTCAAGTTTCTTCTTGATTAAGGTTTTGAGAATTTTGTTGACAACTTCGACTTGTCCGTTTGCTTGAGGATAAGCTATAGATGAGAAACTTTTGTGAATTCCGTTCTCTTGGCACCAATCGGCGAATTCTTCGCTGTCAAATTGAAGTCCGTTGTCTGATATGATCTTGAGTGGGACTCCGTACCTGCACAGAATATTTTTGATCAAGAAGTTGATAACTTTTGCCGAAGATATTTTATTTAGAGGTTCCGCCTCCACCCATTTGGTGAAATAGTCAACCGCTACTATAGCATATTTGGCTCTGCCTTGGCCCGTTGGCAATTCGCCAATCAAGTCAATTCCCCATACTGCAAAGGGCCAAGGGCTGGTCATTTGAGTAATTTCATTTGTGGGTAGTCGAGGAATCTTGGCAAATTTCTAACATCTGTCGCATCTCTTGACGAAGTCCAAGGCATCTTTGTTTAAAGTGGGCCAGTAATATCCATATCGGAGTATCTTCTTTGCCAGAGTCTGCCCTCCAGTGTGATCTCCGCAACTTCCTTGATGGATGTTGGATAAGACTTCCCTGGCTTCCCTTCCAGCGATACACCTTAATAAGGGATTAGAGAAGCCGCGCCGATAGAGGATGCCTTCTTGTAATGTATAGCGGGAAGCTTTGCTCAAGATTTTCTTGATTTCGTTACGCCTGTCGGGCAGTGTGCCATCTTGTAAATATTCCCGGATAGGAGTCATCCAAGTTTCTTCGTCGATCGCAGCTATCCGATTCACTTGCTCGAAACTTGGTGCCAGCTGTTTTGAGATGGTTAATGCTCCGAAAATAGTGATGTTCTTCATACTAGCTTGCTTTGCTAGTTCGTCGGCCTCTTGGTTCTCTTCTCGAGGAATGTGTTTGATTAGACAGTGATCCAATTGGTTAAGCAGCAGCTTAGTTTTTTTAGATATGCTGTGAGTCGTTCTCCTCGAGTCTGGAAGTTTCCCAGTATTTGATTTATAATGAGTTGAGAATCACTACGGAGACATAAAGAACCGACTCCAATCTCCAAGGCCAGTTCTAATCCAGCTATCACCGCTTCGTATTGCGCCATTGTTGGTGGTAGCGAATTCCAACCTTAGGGCGTAGTGCAGCTTCCTTCCCCTGGGGGTGATTATCACAACACCTGCCCCCGAGCCTTGTTCATTTGATGCTCCATCTACGAAGAGATTCCACTTGATATCTTCTGCTATTTCAGATTGCTCCTTACCTTCGTTAGTAGTGAATTCGGCAATGAAATCAGCTATGGCTTGCCCCTTGATAGCGGTGCGAGGATGGTAGGTGATATCATATTGACTTAGTTCAATGCACCACTTAAGTAATCGCCCAGAAGTGTCGGGGCGATGGAGTACTTGCCTTAGCGGTTGATCGGTTAAAACTCTGATGGAATGAGATTGGAAATAGTGTCGCATTTTCCGTAACGTGATTAGCAGACAGTATGCTAGCTTCTCAAGTTTAGGGTATCTGGCTTCTGCCCCTGTAAATCTCTTGCTTACAAAGTATACGGGCCGCTGCGCGCGGTTGTCTTCTCTCACCAAAGCGGCGCTTAAAGCGTGGGACGATACAACAAGGTATAAGTATAGTTCCTCGCCTTCATCTGGAGTTGAGAGTACCGGTGGTCTCTGGAGGTGTCCGATTAAGTTAAGGAAGGCTGTCGAGCATTCGTCAGTCCATTCGAACTTTCCTTTGTCTTTCTTTAGAGCTTCGAAGAAAGTGATGCATTTGTCGGTTGCTTTAGAGATGAACCTACTTAGGGCGGCCACTTTCCCGTTTAGGCTTTGCATCTCTCTTCGAGTGGATGGTGTCTTGATATCTTGCAAAGCTCGAACTTGTTCGGGGTTTGCTTCAATCCCCCTAGCATGAACGATGAATCCCAAGAATTTTCCCGACGATACTCCGAAGGAGCACATTAAAGGGTTCAGCTTCATTCCATATTGGCGAAGTACTTGAAACATCTCATCCAGATGGTTTATATGATCGTTGGCTTTCCATGATTTTACCAGCATGTCATCCACATATACTTCCATAGTGTGTCCTATTAGTTCTGCAAGCATCTTGTTGACAAGGCGCTGATAAGTAGCTCCGGCGTTTTTAAGTCCAAAAGGCATAACTTTGTAGCAGTACAATCCCCGGTCAGTGATGAAACTAGTGTGGTCTTGATCGGGGGCGTGCATAGGGATCTGGTTATATCCTGAGTATGCATCCATAAAGGATTAGAGTTCGTGTCCGGTAGTGCTGTCCACGAGTTGGTCAATTCGGGGGAGTGGGAAGTAGTCTTTCGGGCAAGCGTCATTTAAGTTGGAGAAATCGATGCATGTTCGCCACTTCCCGTTAGCTTTCTTTATCAATACCGGATTGGCGATCCATTCTGGGTAGATGGCTTCTCGTATGAAGTCATTGGCAAGTAGGTTCTTTACTTCTTCCTCTAGGGCTGCGGATCGTTCTGCCCCCATGCTTCTCTTTTTCTGCTTTACTGGCACCTTCGTGGGATTGATGTTCAGTACGTGGCATGCTACATCTGGGGAGATTCCTGTCATATCAGCATGCGTCCATGCAAATACATCCATGTTGTGGCGAAGAAAATAAATGATTTGATCCTTTAACTCTTCTTTTAGTTGAGATCCGATTTTCAGTAGTCTACTTGAGTCATGTTTGTCTACAGCTACGAATTCCATAGCCTCTGCAGGCTCGACGGTGGCCTCCTCCTCTTTGTCCCTAGGGTCTAATTCATTGAAAGGGTCACTGGTATATCGAAGAGGAGGGGCTTTCTTTAGTTGCTATGCTTCCAAGTTTTTCATGCAGAGAGTAGTCTCTGCATTTTTCCCTTTATCTTTTCTGCGGTTATTGCAAAGTTCAGTTACATAGCAGTCTCGAGCAGCGTCTTGATCTCCCTCTATTTCTCCTATTCCGTTATCTGTTGGAAATTTCATCTTCAGGCACCATGGGGCTAGGACAATTTGGAAGTCGGACAAGGCCGGTCTCCCCAGAAAGCCGTTGTAGGCCGAGTGGTTCTCTATTAGCACAAATGTTTGCTTTCTCACAACGGAGAGGGGGTGACTTCCTATTTCAACAAAAAGGTCCAGTTGCCCGATGGGCATCTTCGCATCTCTAGTGAAACCATGTAGCGGTTTGTTGCAGGGAGACACATCCTTTATTGACAGCTTCATTTTGTCGAACGCATGCTTGAATAGGATATTTACTGAGCTTCCAGTGTCTATTAAAATTCGAAAAACTTTGGCTGGACCGAACCAAGCAGAGATGACCATAGGATCCATGTGTGGGTACTGTCTTCCCTCTAGGTCACGCCTACTGAATGTGATGTCGTCATTCTCTTTCCGTTTCGGGTGGCGCTCTTCCACGACAGAATTAACGTAGCCTTCATCGTTCCTAAGTGACTTACCGTATCTTTCCATCTCCGCCCAGCTTCTGTCGGCGATGTGTGGTCCTCCTGATATGGTGTGGACCACTATCTTCTCTTGACTAGAGCCGCTGGTGTTGCGATTTCCTCCGCTTGCTTCTGGGGGGGGGGGGTAGTCCAGGATTCTCATTGGCAGGAGTTGAAGTCCTGTTCTGGCTTTTCACATAGCGTTCCAGTCTCTTCCTTCTGATGTGTTCTTCAATCAAGTCCCGGAGATGGTGGCATTCATTGGTGTCATGTCCATGGGATTCGTGGAAGCGGCCGAACTTTCCCGACTTGAGTGCGTTATCTGACTCCTTCTTGTGCGGAGGGCGCTTGTATCTAACTTCGTCTTGAGTGGCTAGGAAGATGTTTTCGATTGTTTCATTCAAAGGAGTGTAAGAGTCAAATCTTGGTCCTGGTCGATATAAGCGCTTTTCTCCCTTTTTGCCCCCAGCATTGTCTCTAGAGTCATTTCTTCGAACATCCTTTGCTGCAGCGGGGACCCTGTCTGTAGCCGCCTTTGCCTGTTGCCCTGATTGCCTCTCAGTGGCAGCGTCTTCAAGTCTCATATATTTTCCAGCTTCATGGAAGAAATCAGGTAAAGTAGCTGGTTTTTCCTTGGTTCGTCTCCTAGCAAATTTAGTATCTGGATGTACACCACTGCAGAGGGACATTAGGATAAGTTTCTCATCGGCATCTTGGACTGCGGTCGCCGCGGCGTTGAATCGGGTTAGATATTGTTGCACTGTCTCTTCGGGTTTCTGTTTGATATTAGATAAGGAATAAGCGTCCTTGGGTTGCTCCACATGAATGCGGAACTGACTGATGAACTTTTCTTTCAACATTTCTCATGAGCTGATGGACCCTTGGGGTAGGTGGCAGAACCAGGAGGTAGCTAGATCTTCCAAGAATAGTGGGAAGCATTTACACAACACTCCCTCTGTTGCTCCGCTTATGAGCATATGCTGGGTGTACCTCTGTAAGTGTACGATGGGGTCAGAGGTTCCCTTGTAAGGTTCCATCGTTGGCATTTTCCATTCCCGGGGGTGATGGCAGTTTCGATATGGCGGGTGAAGGGGCTGGTTACCCTAGCACCTATCCCCCGATCCCTTTGCTCCCGTTGGACGCACTCTCTGAACAATCGCGCCATCATTTCATCAGAACTTGGAGCGGACAAAAATGAGTTTGGTTCTTCCCTGCAGGATTGATTCCGTCCAGATGACTTGTAGGGATGGTATCGTCTGTCACTCCTAACATTCTCCAAAGGCTGCCTCTGGTCTTCTGGGGGCATGCTGGGGTCAGCCATAGTTGGCCATTGCCTTGATCTTCCCCTGCTAGGTTCTGTTCTCAGTGCTTCCTCGGGTCCAACTCCGGGCTGGACTCCAACTCGGCCCTGTCTACTGGTGTTTTCATGGTTAGGTAGCATGACAAGCTCAGCTACATCTGACTCCTGCCTGGCACCTCCCCCGTCGGGTTCGGTTCCAAGTGTCTCCTCGGGTCGGAATTCGGGCTGAGTCCGGGCGCGACTCCTACCATGGCTGTTTCTGTTGTTACCCTCTTCGAAGAAGGAAGGTCTTTGTCGCCTCCCAGATCCTCCAGACTGGGACTCACCCCATGATTCGGTGTTGCGGTTGGATTCCTCAGCATCCCTTAGGCGTAACATGAGTTGGTCCACCAAGGCTTCTTGTTGAGATGCGAAGCGGTTAGTTACTTCAGCCACAACCCTGTCTAGATCTGCCCTAGTAATTGGTTGTTCCGCGGCGGGGGCTGTTGGATTTGCCTGATTTTCATCTGGTACTGCTGTTAAAACGGGATGATTCTCTTGATTTGGGGCCACTGGATCTGGGATACTGCTAGTTGCGACGTTCTTTCCTTTGTTAACATCTCTCCTCTGCCTGGAAGTCATGTTGTCGGAGCAAGGAACAATGTTGTGAGGAAGAAGGTTGAGTAGGAGAAGCTGTAGCTTCTAGCTAGTTTCTCAGTGAAAGCACCAAAAATGTTTGCGCAAAAAATGGACAAACACCTCCAAGTCGTATGAATTAGTTGATTTATGTTGTTTCTAGTGATTTGGGTGATTTACGCAAATATATAAAAAGCAGGGACTAAACTATAAAAGACACACAGATTTATAATGGTTCGGCCAGAACGTGCCTACGTCCACTTTATATGTTATTCTCCTTTTTCTTTCAGATTACAAGTACAAAGCTTTGTATATAAGTATATGAAAGTTGTTTGAAAGTTCCTTCTGTGCTTGAGCTCTCAAACTTGTCTGCCATTGTTGTACCCCTGCCCCTCTATTTATAGAGTGAGGCTGGGGGCAGGGGTCTTGGATGTATATAGCTGCTGGTGGTCCTGGGCTGAAGCAATCTGGCCTGGCACATCTGGTTCGGCGGAGCTTGGTTCGGCGAAGCTTGGTTCGGTCGTAGCTTGGTGGAGTTTGATTCGGTGGTGTGTAGAGGGTTGGTCCGGTCTTGGTTTGGTTCGGTAGTTGTGGTGAGGGTTGGTCCGGTCTTGGCTTGGTTCGGTAGTTGTGGTGAGGGTTTTTGGTTCGGCAGTTGTGGTGAGGGTTGGTCCGGTCTTGGTTGGTTCGGTAGTTGTTGGTGAGCGCTTTTGGATCGGCAGGGTTGGTCTTAGGGCCGATTCGGCAAGTAGCGAGGCGAGGCCTGGTTCGGTGGGACCTTGGATCGGTGGTGAGGATTCGCCCAACAGATGGTTTTCTAATTCCATAGAATTTCCTTCGATTAGCATTGCCCTTTGGTTGAGGACTAAAAGAGTTTTATTGTTCCTTAAAAACGCTACAAGGCTTATACAGTCAATTACAGCATCACATGAGATTTATTCTTAGTAAATATTTTACAATTGAACTTTCTTCCTATTACAATTGTATATATTTATATATCTTTTCTCAAAAAGATCATTTGTTTTCAAATAATATATAACCCGCTTCAAATTTTTTTTCCTCATTTACATATTATTTAAAATTCTTCCAAAACATTTAAGATTTTCAAGATATTAGAACTCAAATTATGGTGTCTAATTGTCTTATCCAAGTGTTTAGAAACTCCTATCGAGAACATTGACCAGACGCTTTAACCAGAATTCTTAAAGTGGCCAAGGGCATTTTGACACACAAAATAGATTTCCAATGATTTCTTTTATTTAACTACTTTCAATACCTTTATATATTTTATAATTGATACTTCACTAATAACAATTCAATTATACATCCTATTATCCATGTATTCTTAATCAACTATCCAAATTTAAAATTTCATCTTAGTTTTTAATTAACCTTTCGTATGGGTTAAAATTATAAAATCAAACTTTCAATTATGCCTTGCTGTAGCTACTCTATCGAAGACACCACAAGGTCCAATTAATATCGAGTAGGTTTTTAATTTCTGAAATGGTAATTCCTACTCAATATTAATCTTTAATGGTCAGTAAGTTTTATTTTAAACAAGAAAGCATTCACAACTATCCAAAAAATTATAAAGGCATCTAAATTTGAGATGCTCAGTGGAAAGTGATTCATTTATCTCCCCTACGCAAAACTGATTACTAAGGACAATGATACAAAATTCAATTTGAATTTACCTAAGGTTTAAGCCATGCATTAGGTTCGAATATAGGATCACTTCAAGATACTAATTGTAGTGTACAGAAAAATGTGCATGATACATCCTATGATTTCCTAAGATATAACTTATCCTAGTAAGATGAAATCCTAGTAACTCCACCAAAAATTCTAAGGATGGCTTCTAAGACTTGTCTCAGCCAAGATTCTCGTCTTTGATATCATATATTGTTCTGAACTCAGCTTTGATACCAACTATAATGCCCACTTTTATACCCTCACTAACAAAGGACATTACTATGTAATATTGTCTACTAACATGGAGAACAAAGCTGGTTAGAAGTGGTCATCCATATTATTGCTTTGGGCAGTAATGATACATCAAATTGGATGCATATATTTATTTATTTTCTTTCCTTATAAGAGAGGATTCAACGTATTTGATTCAAGCACAAAGTAGTAATACAGTGTCTTAAAAAAATTCAAAACAATAAAAAATATTACAGATCACAAAATTTCAAAATAGACAAATAAATATCCATATCTCATAAACTGGTGGAGACATGAATATAATGTGAGAAATGCGAATTACAGATCTTAAGGCTAGAATTAACACTAGAGGGGGAGTGAGTAGTGTTTTAAGGAATAACTAAATCTTTTTGAGCTTATATTAATTTGAACACAAATGTATGTAATATTCAGACACAGATATGATCACAGAATCAAACACAGATGCAGATATAAAGTAAAAGCAATAAGGGAAAGAACACATCGGATTTTATACTAGTTCGGAGTTACCCTACATCCAGTCCCGCACACAACTACAGATTTTCTTTCAAAAATAATTGTACGATTACACCCTCGATTTCAAGGCCACGAGGTACACCACTCTAGATTCACAATCCTCTGGATAGAGATACTTGATTTCACGGGCAATAAGTTCACCCAATTGATTTCACAGGCTACAATCACACCTTTTCCTGCTTGATTGATGCCACAGGCTACAATCACACCTTTTCTCGTTTAGTTTATTATAAAGAAGCCTTTAACTCTGAATAGCACTGAGATCTTGTGGAGATAGCGATAGAGAATCAAACCAAAAATGATCTAGTCAGATTCATTGGTGATTTCGGCAGGCCTATGTAATTTTTGATCTAGTATGATAGAGAAATCTTGGGGTTGTCGACAGGCCTATGTAATTTTTGATAATTTGTTTTTCTTTGAAAATAACTTCTATCTTGTATTAAAACTATTTTAAACTTTGTAAATATACTTAACTATAGTTAAAATACATAAATAAGTATAGAGAATAATATATATATAATTTTACTATAATTTTATATTTAAATCTAAGTATAAATATTAAAAGTTAAATACATTAAAAGATAGTTTAAAGCCGAGGATAATTTGATTTTGAAGATAAAGATTATTTTGAGGCTAAAAGTATTTTAAAACCAGGATAGATGTTTTTGATCTTTTTAAAAGGAAGATTTTGGAATCATTTTGAAAATAAGATATAATTTTGTAAAACATTTGAATAAAAGTTAGTGGATACAAAATAATGTTCCACTAGATTTTTCGTTGGTTCCATCCTACTTAGAGTTCCATCCCTTTAACGGGTTCGAAGTGGATTCCATTCCACGAATAAAGTGGATTTTAAGATGTCAGTGCTTTTCTAGGAGTTCTAACAAAATTCCTAATTAAATTACTTATTATTGAAATCTAGAACTCTTGATAATCTTGATACTCATGAGTATTCAATCTTGATATCTTCAGTCTTGAATCTCTATACTGTACAGTCTTCATTCTGTTAGTCCCTGATAAGATGGTTTTGATGACAACAACCATAGAATAAGATTATAAAATATAAGTACTAACATTATAGTTTAGATATATGTATATGCAGGATTTAACCATGCATGTACCAAGAATGAAGACTGTACAGTATAGAGATTCAAGATATCAAGATTGAAGACTCATGAGTGTTAAGATTATCAAGAGTTCAAGATTTTAATAATAAGTAATTTAATTAGGAATTTTGTTAAAACTCCTAGAAAACATTGGCATCTTAAAATCTAATTTATTCGTGGAATGGAATCCACTTCGAGCCAGTTAAAGGGATGGAACCCTAATTAGGATGCAACCTACGAAAAATCTAGTGGAACATTGTTTTGTATCCACTAACTTTTATTCAAATGTTTTTTTTACAAAATTATATCTTGTTTTCAAAATGATTTCAAAATCTTCCTTTTAAAAGAATCGAAAATGTCTATCCTGGTTTTAAATATTTTTAGCCTCAAAATAATCTTTATTTTCAAAATCAAATTATCCTTGGTTTTAAACTGTCTCTTAATAATAATAATATATTTAACTTTTAATACTTATACTTAGATTTAAATATAAATTATAGTAAAATTTTATATATACCAAAATATTATTCTCTATACTTATTTATGTATTTTAACTATAGTTAAGTATATTTATAAAGTTTAAAAATAGTTTTAATACAAGATAGAAGTTATTTTCAAGGAAAAACAAATTATCAAAATTTCCTTAGGCTTGTCGACAACCCCTAGGACCCCTTGTTGACAAGGTGGCAGTTGATTTCAAAAATTTTGAATTTCAAAAGAAGTGTCCATTCGTCATATCCTTTCACGAATGGACATGGCTGTTGTTCTACTATAAATAGGGGCAGTTTTAAACGAATTTTCATTCATGTTTTCTCTGATTTCACTCCTCTTCTTCTTCCACATTTCTTGATAAATATTTTTACCATTACTCTGCCGAAATCACCATTGGATCTAACTAGATCATTTCTGGTTTGATTCTCTATCACTATCTCCAAAAGATCTCAGTGCTATTCAGAGTTATAGGCTTCTTTGTAATAAACTAAATGAGAAAAGGTGTGATTGTAGCATGTGAAATCAATCAAGCGAGAAAAGGTGTGATTGTAGCCTATGAAATCAACTGGTGAACTTGTTGCCCGTGAAATTAGGTATCTCTGCCCAGAGGATTATGAATCTGGAGTGGTGTACCTCGTGGCCTTGGAATCGAGGGTGTAATTGTACAATTTTTTTTGAAAGGAAATCCGTACTTATGTACGGGACTGGATGTAGGGTAACTCCGAACCAGTATAAAATCTGGTGTGTTCTTTCCTTTGTTGCTTTTACTTTATTTCTGCATCTGTGTTTGATTCTGTGATCATATCTGTGTCTGAATATTGCATAACATAAACTCAAAAAGATTTAGTAATTGCTTTAAACACAATTCACCCATCCTCTAGTGTTAATTTTAGCCTTAAGATCCGTAATCCGCATTTCTCACATTTGGTATCAGAGCAAGGTTTTCAAAGTTTCATAATATGATTTTTGAAAAAGGTTTTAAAATGGCTATGTTTAAATAACTTGTTAATACTAGTTTAGAAATATTCAGATCATTATTGTCTCTTAAGTCTGCATATAATCAATATTCGAATTCAAGTTGTCTACCAAAATTGTATGATGTGCAGGAAACATGCTTTATGGGTGTTGAGGAATCAATCCACAATGGACATATTGTGTACATAAAAAGAATAAACGGATACTCGATAGTGGATTCTTTAGACACATGACTGGAAATCCAGATATGCTAAATGATATAATATACAAAAACGGTTGACTGGTTAACTTTGGAGACAACTCAAAAGGATATGTGATTGGCATCGGCAAAGTCGGTAACTCTGAAACTTGTATTATTACTAATGTTTTGCTAGTTAAGAATCTAAAACATAATCTGCTAAGTATTAGTTAACTTGCGATAAGGGATATAAAATTAAATTTGAAAAAGATAAGTGTCACATTGAAGATAATAATTCAACCATAATATTTGAGGGAATTAGAAAAAAAGAATATTTATATTCTAGTATGAAAGTTTCAAATGATAACTTGTGTCTTTTGGCAAATACAAGTGACCCTTGGATTTGGCATAAGAGATTTGGACATTTGAATTTCAAACTTTTATCTAGACTGTCAAAACATAATCTAGTAAGAGGTCTCCCTAAAATGAATTTTAAAGTAGATAGTCTATATGATGCAAGTCAATTAGGAAAGCTTAGAAAAAGTTCCTTTAAATTAAAAGATATGATTTCAACCTCGAAACCTCTTGAATTACTTCATCTTGATTTATTTGGTCCATCTCAAATTCTGTCAATAAATTATAGTAAATATGTTTTTGTAATTGTAGATGATTATTCTAGATTTACATGGACGATATTTTTGAAACATAAAAGTGATACTTTTGAATGTTTTAAGAACTTTACAAAAAGGATTCAAAATCAACTTTCTCTAAAAATTATAACCATCCGTAGTGATCACGGTGGTGAATTTGAAAATGAAAAGTTTGAGGAATTCTACAATAAAAAGAGAATAACTCACAATTTTTCATTTCCAAGAACTCCATAACAAAAAGGAGTAGTAGAACGTAAAAAAAGGACGATTCAAGAGTGTGTGAGAACTATGCTTTCATATAGTAAATTACCAAAGTATTTTTGGGCAGAAGCAGTTGCTACTGCCGGTTATATTTTAAATAGAATTTTAATTAGACCTTTAACTAATAAGACATCCTGTGAACTTCTTCACTCAAAGAAACCTAAGGTATCTTATTTTAGAATTTTTGAAAGTAAATGTTTTATTTTAAATACGAAAGATAATCTAGATAAATTTGACCCTAAATCCGACAAAGGTATCATTATTGGATATTCTAATAGAAGTAAAGCATACAGAGTGTTTAATTTAAGAACTAACACCATCAAAGAAACTATGCATGTTTCATTTGATGAAAATATCAAAAATTTTGAAGATACAAATGATGAAGATGATTTAATCACTCAAAATCATGAGTCAACTGAAACTAATAATGAAATTAATCATCCTAATAAAAATATTAAACTTTTAAAAGATCATCTTATAGAAAATGTACTTGGAGATATGCAATCTGTTGTTAAAACTAGAAATCAACTAAGTAAAATGAGCAATGTAGCCTTTATATCAACTATTGAACCCAAAAATCCAAAAGAAGCATCAACTGATGATTCATGGATTTTGGCTATGCAAGAAGAACTAAATCAGTTCACTAGAAATGATGTTTGGGAACTTGTTCCTAGACCTGAAAAAAAAACTATAATTGGAACTAAATGGGTTTACAAAAATTAAATGAATGAACAAGAAGAGGTTGTTAGAAATAAAGTCCGCTTAGTCGCTAAAGGTTATTGTCAAGAAGAAGGAATAGAATTTGATGAAACCTTTGCTCCCATAGCAAGAGTGGAAGCCATTAGGATTCTACTTGCTTTCGCAAATCATAATAATTTCAAATTATATCAAATGGATGTTAAATGTGCCTTTTAAATGGATTTGTAAAAGAGGAAGTATATGTTGAACAACCACCACTTTTTGAAAATGAAAAATTACCAATTCATGTCTACAAACTTAAGAAAGCTCTATATGGTCTAAAACAAGCTCCTAGAGCCTGGTATGATAGACTAAGATCTTACTTATTACAATCAAAATTTGAAATTGGTAAAGTAGATAATACTCTTTTTATTAAAATAAATAAAAATGATATTCAACTAGTACAAGTTTATGTAGATGATATCATTTTTGGATTAACTAATTTTGAAATGAGTAAAAAAATTTCTGAAAGAACGACAAAACAGTTTGAGACGAGTCATACGGGTGAATTAAACTTCTTTCTAGGATTACAAATAAAACAATTATATAATGGTATCTTTATTAGTCAAGAAAAATATGCTAAAGACCTAGTTAGTAAATTTGATTTCACTACTACAAGTGAAAAACCCACTCCCATGGAAACCAATGAGTATCTAAGTAAAGAAGTTCTCTCGAAAGATGTAGATCAAAAATTATATAGAGGAATGATTAGATCACTACTCCATATCAGTGCTAGTAGACCTGATATCATGCATAGTGTTTGTCTTTGTGCAAGATATCAATCCCAACCTAAAGAGACCCACTTAAAAGCCGTAAAATGTATCATAATATATATTAAGTACCCCTTTGATTATGGCTTATTTTATCCTAAAAATTATTCTTTTGACTTAATATCTTATTGTGATGCTGATTATGCTGGTTGTAAATAAGACCGAAAAAGTACAAGTGGAAATTGTCAATTTTTGGGGCATTCTCTGATTTCCTGGTTTAGTAAAAAACAAAACACAGCTTCTTTATCAACAACCGAAGCAGAGTATATTTCTGCTGCTTTGGCAGTTCTCAAGTAAGATATATTCAACAAACTTTAAAAGATTTTGGTTTAAATATCTCAAAATCACCAATTTATTGTGATAATACTAGTGCAATAAATTTATCCAAAAATACTACTCATCATGCTCGAACTAAACATATTGATATTAAACATCATTTTCTCAGAGATAATATAAGTAAGGAAGTAATTTCTCTCAATTATATCAACTCTGAGAACCAAATTGATGATATCTTAACAAAACCCTTAAATGAATCTATATTTACTAAACTAAGAAGAGAATTAGGTATTTGTTCAATAAATGAAATATAAAATATAATTAAAAATTAAATAAAAATAAATCGAATAGCAAAAATATCAAGCACCATGTCGACAATCCCCTCCTACCCTTGTCGACATGTAACCTTTTTTTTTTGAAATTTTACCTCCAAAATTCAAATATGTGGTTATATATTCTTTTATTTCGAAATTATTCTCTCTAGTCTTTCTCCGTTCTAACTTCTAAAAACATTTAAACAATTTCCTCCTCTTCCAAATCAAACAAAAATTCAACTCTTTCGTTCCCTTCTCCTTCCTCGGGACCATTTCAACGAACTACGCTTGCACGAGTGATGAAAATGGAGGATTCCTTGAAGGATGCACTGCAACTAATGACTGAAATTCAAGTAATGCAACTTAGAATGACCAAAGAACAAGAACGGCAAGGAAAAATCCTTAGAAATTTGCAAAAGTTTCTAATTGAAAATCACGCTAATCCGATGTTGATTGATGAAGAGTTTTCAGGAGATCAAGTGCAAGAGGACAACGATGAAGAAGAGGAAGAAGCCTTCATGGAAGAAGAGCACGTTGAAGATGACAACAAAGTCGTTTGCGATGGTGAAGTGTGCTTTGACAAGGATGGAAATCTAGTCGAACAACGTGGAAATTTCTGTTTTCACTGCCCAAATTGTTCGGTTCATAGATCCCCATCTTCAAGGACACACATTAGTTTCTTTCCTATTGTTATATGTTCTTTCTTTCGTCTTCTACGTAAATGTAAATATAACAATAAATAATTATTAAATGATTTGTGTTCTTCTATTTGAATTATCACTATCATAAGTATTATCTTATATGGATTCTTAGTTAGGATAGTTAGTTATTAAGGACTAAGTTTTAGTTTTAGAGTTAAGAAATGATTATTTATGATAACACTATCATTATGATCACATGTTATATAGTATTAGTTTTAGGGGGAGTGATATAGTTTGGAGTTAGTTTTTTTTGTTGATGACAAAGGGGGAGATGTATAAAATAGGATAGTTAGGCGTAGATTAAGGGGGAGTTATTAGTTTTAGGGGAAGTTATAAAGATAGAAGTAATATTTTATAAACAAAGGTTGTCATCATAAAAAAGGGAGATATTGTTAGTCCCTGAGAAGATGGTTTTGATGACAACAACCTTAGAATAAGATTATAAAATATAAATACTAACATTATAGTTTAGATATATGTATATGCAGGATTTAACCATGCAGGTACCAAGAATAAAGACTGTATAGTATAGAGATTCAAGATATCAAGATCGAAGACTCATGAGCATCAAGATTATCAAGAGTTCAAGATTTCAATAATAAGTAATTTAGTTAGGAATTTTGTTAAAACTCCTGGAAAAGCACCGACATCTTAAAATCTAATTTATTCATGGAATGGAATCTACTTCGAGCTTGTTAAAGGGATAGAACCCTAAGTAGGATGGAACCTATGAAAAATCTAGTGGAACATTGTTTTGTATCCACTAACTTTTATTCAAATGTTTTTTTTACAAAATTATATCTTGTTTTCAAAATGATTTCAAAATCTTCCTTTTAAAAGAATCAAAAACATTTATCCAGGTTTTAAATATTTTTAGCCTCAAAATAATCTTTATTTTCAAAATCAAATTATCCTTGGTTTTAAACTATCTTTTAATAATAATAATAATATATTTAACTTTTAATATTTATACTTTGATTTAAATATAAAATTATAGCAAAATTTTATATATACAAAAATATTATTCTCTATACTTATTTTATGTATTTTAACTACAGTTAAGGATATTTATAAAGTTTAAAAATAGTTTTAATACAAAATAGAAGTTATTTTCAAAGAAAAACAAATTACCAAAATTTCCTTAGGCTTGTCGACAACCCCTAGGACCCCTTGTCGACAAGGTGGCATTTGATTTCTAAAATTTGAATTTCAAAAGAAGTGTCTATTCGTCATATTCTTTTACGAATGGACATGGCTGTTGTTCTACTATAAATAGGGGCAGTTTTAAACGAATTTTCATTCATATTTTCTTTGATTTCACTCCTCTTCTTCTTCCACATTTCTTTATAAATATTTTTATCATTACTCTACCGAAATCACCATTGAATCTAACTAGATCATTTCTAGTTTGATACTCTATCACTATCTCCACAAGATCTCGATGCTATTCAGTGTTATAGGCTTCTTTGTAATAAACTAAACGAGAAAAGGTGTGATTGTAGCCTGTGAAATCAATCAAGCGAGAAAAGGTGTGATTGTAGCCTGTGAAATCAATTGGGTGAACTTGTTGCCCGTGAAATCAAGTATCTCTACCTAGAGGATTATGAATCTGGAGTGGTGTACCTCGTGGCCTTGAAATCGAGGGTGTAATTATAAAATTATTTTTGAAAGGAAATCCATACTTGTGTGCGGGACTGGATGTAGGGTAACTCCGAACCAACATAAATCCGGTGTGTTCTTTCCTTTATTGCTTTTACTTTATTTCTGCATCTGTGTTTGATTCTGTGATCATATCTGTGTCTGAATATTGCATACATTTGTGTTCAAATTAACATAAACTCAAAAAGATTTAGTAATTCCTTTAAACACTATTCACCCCCCTTTAGTGTTAATTCTAGCCTTAAGATCCGTAATCCGCATTTCTCACACAGTCTTGGTACATGCATTGTTAAATCCTGCATATACATGTATATCTAAATGATAATGCTAGTATTTATATTTTATAATCTTATTCTAAGGTTGTTGTCATCAAAACCATCTTCTCAGGGACTAACAATCTCTCCCTTTTGACGATGACAACCTTTGTTTATAAAATATTACTTCTATCCTAATAACTCCCCTAAAACTAATAACGCCCCCTTAATCTATGCCTAACTATCCTATTTTATATTTCCCCCCCTTTGTCATCAACGAAAAAAACTTACTCCAAACTATATAACTTCCCCTTAATCTAATACTATATGACATGTGATTATAATGATAGTGTTATCACAAATAATCAACACTTAATTCTAAAACTATTTACTAACTATCCTAACTAAAAAACCATATATGATAATGATTATAATAGTGATAATGTGAGAATTCAAGTATAAGAACACAAATAATTTATTAATTATATATTGTTATATTTACATTTGCATAGAAAACATAAGTAAGATCATATAACGATAAGAAAGAGAGAAAAGTAACTAATGTGTATTTATACTTATTATGTTTTGCACACCGATTATCAATCCACACCAAACCAAATTAAATCAAATCAATCCAAGCAATCAATTCAAATCAAATAAAGCAATCAAATAAAATCAAACATTATGAGGAACTTCCACCCATCCTTCTTCTCCAAATATAAGGTCTACTTTAATAGCATCCCAACTTTCATTTTCATTGGTGAGGGAGACTGGAGGATGTGCTTCATTATCATTTGTGTGCAGAGAAGAAATCATCCATCGTATCGTATCGAAATGCTTTTCTTGGTCCTTGATCATCTGCATTTGACTCAACTCTAAGTGTCGCTAATTACGAGGAATGAAAGAAAGAATATTTTTGAAAGAGTTAAGGATTTCTTCAAGATTCTCGGTCAAAGTATAAATTGGATTGGCCATATTTGGGTTTGTGAGAAGAAATAGAGATAAAGTAGATAAGAAATAATTTTGAGTGATGAATTCTAGAAGAAATATGTATTTATAGGTGTAGAAATTCGTTTGAAATGAATAGACACAAGGTAGTTATTCAAATTTCAAATTTAAAGTGAAAAGTCATTTCTGACCAGTAATTGTCGACATGGTCTATGGAGGGTTGTCGACAGGGGTCAGTTAATTTTGATGACTCACTTTGATTTTGTGAATAATTGTGTGTGTATATATATATATATATATATATTTATATAATATACTAACATTTATTCTGGAGATAGGATAAGCTAGATAATAGAAAAGTAATTCGATTTCATTTCATAATAGAATGATACAATGATTAAACATCAAGAACTACACGAACATTCAAATCAAAACAAATTAAAACCAATACAACATGACATGAAAAGTAAAAACTAGTTAGAGGATGACGAAGATGAAGATAATCCAAGCTTCTTGCTGACTTTGGAGAAAAACTTGTTCATCTTGGATGACATTTTATCCAATTTCTTACTAACGGACCGTTTAAGTGTCCGTTGATTCTCAACAATGATCTTTTGATTTTTGAGTAAGGTTTTGTTGGTTGGATTAGAGGGATAGTCAATACTTTCCAAGGATGTTTCACTTTCTTCTTCTTCTTCTTCTTCTTCTATTTCCATTTCATCCCCTTCTTCTTCTTCTTCCACTTCCATCTCCTCCTGAGCCAAACGCTCTTCCTTTTCGGCAAAAGTCTCATATGGTTGAAAAAATATGAATTTTCATAAGAGAAATGTTTGAGTGATTGAAATTTTTTCTTGAAAAAAATTCTTCTCCTTTGAAATCTACTCAAAAATAATTAAAAATTCGAGTGAGATAGATTCCATGATACAAAGTGTTTTCACCCATTTCAAGATTTTTGGGACGAAATTCATTCAAAATAACTTGCGCCCAATTAATATCATAATTTCCAAAAATAGCAAAAAGTGCTTTGCAAACTTTTGAAGTTGGATTGTTAAAACTCCCCGATCTTAGGGTCAAAGTATGTTGTAGAAGAAGATTAACAATTCCAGCTTTTGGTCGAAAGTTTCGATTTATGAATTCAAAGCTATCATTTCCTTCGAAAAAGTGATGAAATGTCTCATGATCATTTTCATCGATATTAAAATTAGAAAGATCCATTCCCGTGCTCTTGCAATTGAGAATGGCACCCAGAAGATCACAATTTAAGATGATTCCAGTACACTACTCCAAATTTCATCATCATTTCTATTATAAAATCCATGGTTGAGATTTGCATAGAAAATTTTAACAAGATTTGGATAAAAAAAAAAGTTTTGTGAAGCATCAACAAGACTAAGAACTTGGTTGTTTGCAAAATGAGAATCAATTTCATAAGTAGAGAAATCTTGAAATAAAGCAAACTTTCCGGGATGGACTTTTCCACAGTTAGCATAGTTGATATATACTTTTATAGCCTCCGGATCATTGAAAAATTGCTCTTTTATCTTTCTGGAAATTCTCATTGTGGAAGGGTTGCTTGAAGAAGCCATTAGAGTGGAGAGTAGGGAGCTTGATATTTTGAAATAAGAGTTTGAATTTGAAAATGAAAGTGAAAAGTTGCGATAAGAGATAGTAAATAAATAGATTCTCAAAGAATATGTTCTCTGGTCAAAAGGTGACTTTTTAGAGTCTTGAATGAAGTGAAAAGATGAAGGGAAATTCAACACTTGAATTCAAATTTTGAATTTCAAATTTCTCTACCCTTGTCGACAATGTAGGGTGGGGGAGGGGGGGGGGCTTGTCGACAGATGTCTTTGAATTTTCATGATTTATTTCTCTTAAGTATTCTAATATATATATATATATATATATATATATATTATTTTTAATGTCTATATATATCTGGAATATTACTAGAATTATAGTATATTCCGTAAAATATTATGATACTATTAAAAGTAAAAATAATAATAGTAAAAATATAATAAAAATACAAATTTTAAAATTCAAACAACACACCAATTCAAAATCAACCAATCAAGCATCCAATCCTAAGCATGCAATTTCAACCAATGTATTGTAAACGTGTACCTTTTTCTGAGTCCGTTTCTCTGAATTCATCGGAGTTGTGAACTACCGTGAAACACATATTTGAATGCACATTTTCGTTTCTTTGCGGAGTCATTGTTTATAGGAAGATTTTGCCTACCTGGATGCGGACAGTCTCTTTTGATATGGCCTAGTTCGTCACAGTTGAAAATTTTGATATAGTTTGGCACTACATTCTGATTACCAGAGTTCTTATAGTTTTTTCTCTTAAGATTATTCATCTTTCTATATTTCAGGAATTTTCGAAAGTTCTTGGTCATAAAGGCTATCTCTTCATCATTATCGCTGTTTGAGTCTGATCCATCGGTCAATGCATTGAATGCAATTGATTTCTTTTCGGATGCTTTGCTTTCTCTTCTCTCAATCATTTGGACTTCAAACGACATTAGATTTCGAATTAATTCTTCTATCTTTAAGGTACTGATATCATTTGCCTCTTCGATCGCAAGTGTCTTTTGATCTCATTCTGGAGTAAGAGAATTTAAGATTTTTCTGACTTGATATTCTTTCGAAAATTCCTTTCCCAAGGATATTAGAGAATGCACAATATTCTGAAATCTACTATACATATCTGAAATAGACTCATTAGAATTCATCTTAAATTGAAACTGATTTGTGAACATGGAAATTTTGGTCTGTTTAACTTTGCTTGTTCCTTCGTGAGTAATTTGCAAAGTTTTCCAGATTTCATATGCAGACTTACAAACTGAAATTCAATTAAATTCATTCCTATCAAGTGAACAAAACAAAATATTCATAGCTTTAGAGTTGTTTTGTGCAATGTTCTTTTGCTCAGCAGTCCACTGTGCAAAATCAGTTGTGGGTTCAAAATATTCAATCTGTGTGATATTCCAAGTGTCTAGTCCCACAGATTGTAAATATATTTTCATTCTACATGCCCAATATGCATAGTTACTACCATTAAAAAGTGGTGGTCTGACAGTGGACTGACATTCTACAAATGAACTAGTGATAGGGATAATAGAACCAGTGTTGGTACTAGTAACAGTACCAGTGTTGGTAGCCTTTTCGAAAAAATTTTAAAATTCAGATTATGAAACTTGGAAAACCTTGCTCTGATACCAAATGTGAGAAATGCGGATTAAGGATCTTAAGGCTAGAATTAACACTAGAAGGGGGGGAGGGTGAATAGTGTTCTAAGGAATTACTAAATCCTTTTGAGTTTATATTAATTTAAACACAAATGTATGCAATATTCAGACACAAATATGATCACAGAATTGATTACATAGATGCAGATATAAAGTAAAAGTAATAAGATAAAGAACACACCGGATTTTATACTAGTTCGGAGTTACCCTACATCCACTCCCGCAACACAAGTACGGATTTCCTTTTAAAATCAATTCTTACAATTACACCCTCGATTTCAAGGCCACGATGTACGCTACTCCAAATTCACAATCCTCTGGGTAGAGATACTTGATTTTACGGGCAATAAGTTCACCCAATTGATTTTCCAGGCTACGATCACACCTTTTCTCGCTTGATTGAGTTTACAGGCTACAATCACACCTTTTCTCACTCAATTAATTACAAGAAATCTATAACTCTGAATAGTACTGGGATCTTGTTGAGATAGTGATAGAGAATCAAACTAGAAATGATCTAGTTAGATTCAATGGTGATTTCGGCAGAGTAATGGTAAAAATGTATATAAAGAAAATGTGGAAGAAGAAGAGGAGTGAAATCAAAGAGTATATGAATATAAATTCGTTTAAAATAGCTCCTATTTATAGTAGAACAACAGCCATGTCCATTCATGAAAGGATATGATGAATAGACACTTCCTTCGAAATTCAAAATTTTGAAATAAACTGTCACCTTGTCGACAAGGGTATCTTGGGGTTGTCGATAAGCCTATGTAATTTTTGATAATTTGTTTTTCTTTGAAAATAACTTCTATAAAGTTTTAAAACTATTTTAAACTTTATAAATATACTTAACTATAGTTAAAATACATAAATAAGTATAGAAAATAATGTATATAAAATTTTACTATAATTTTATATTCAAATCAAAGTATAAATATTAAAAGTTAAATATATTAAAAGATATTTTAAAACCAAGGATAATTGAATTTTGAAGATAAAGATTATTTTGAGGCTAAAAGTATTTTAAAACCATGATAGATGTTTTTGATCCTTTTAAAAGGAAGATTTTGAAATCATTTTGAAAACAAGATATAATTTTGTAAAACATTTGAATAAAAGTTAGTGGATACAAAATAATGTTCCACTAGATTTTTCGTAGGTTCCATCCTACTTAGGGTTCCATCCCTTTAACGGGCTTGAAGTGGATTCCATTCCACGAAAAAAATGGATTTCAAGATGTCAGTGCTTTTCTAGGAATTTTAACAAAATTCCTATTTAAATTGCTTATTATTGAAATCTTAAACTCTTGATAATCTTGATACTCATGAGTCTTCAGACTTCAACCTCTATACTGTACAGTCCTCATTCTTGGTACCTGCATGGTTAAATCCTGCATATACATATATATCTAAACAATAATGTTAGTATTTATATTTTATAATCTTATTCTAAGGTTGTTGTCATCAAAACCATCTTCTCAGGGACTAACATATAATACATAGAGTGGACAACAAAATAGTTGTAATAAGACAACCTCGATATACATAAGTGATACGTAGACAACCCAAAAGAATATGTAAAACAAAATGAGTCCCTATCTCGAATACATGATAAAGTACACGCTAATAGACTACTATACTAAGAAAAATGTCACCAAGCTAGTCCAACCTATAGTCATCAAGTTTAAGTACCTAAAACACTTCGATCTGACCCGAATATTATATTAAATATAATAAATGGGTCAGTCTAGTTATAATTCAAGTAAATGTGAGACAGGAGCGATAAAGGTAAACGGGTCCAATGAGAACACAAATCCATATATTATTAAACATGGAAGAATATCGTCATTCTTAAAACTCATTCACTAAATTCCAAAACCAATATTAGCTTATAAAAGCAAATCTCATGAAATATTTGGTGAAACACAAATCACATAAAATTCGTAAATCAACATAGAAATTCGAAAATACAAAGGGAAAGGTGCCTATCATAGATTGGTGAGCACACAAACTCATCGAACACATGTGCTATACACAGATGGTCCGAAGGACCCATAGATGGATATGAAAATCCATAAAACACAGATGAGCGTAACGCTGCACATACGAGCATAAAGCTCCATAGATGAGAGTAAAGCTCCAAGGATCCACTTTTACATGGATAAACACAAAAGACAAGTCGTTAAACTCATGCTGTTGAGTGTTGTCTACTTCCAGACAGTAACTAAACGAATAACGTCCATACGTCTTATATCATACTTGTTTACTTAGATATTTATTAAAATTTAGCAAACTCCACTCAAGAGAAAAATAGGGTTACAATCGAATAAGTCTGGAAATTAACCCGATGAAATAAACGAAAGCATTCCATTCCACTTGTTTTACAACATCGTTTGATTAAATTCCTCATTCGAATGAATTAATAATTTATCTATTAACACTAGTTTTGGAAATTCTTTTCTAAAATGTTTGTTTTGGAATAGTGAGTTGAAAACTCATAAAATGAGATTTCTATCCATATATAGATAGTATAAAATGTTTTATTAAAATAGGATTTAGAAAACGAGTTGAAATATAATTAGATTACTCCAAATCATTTTAGAAATCTCACGAAATCTAAATATTCATTTTTATAAACAAAATCAATATTTATTTAAAACCAACTTATCACAAAATTCATATCATCAAAATATGAATTAAATCATGGGAATCTAGAAGCAAATGGACACATTAAAATGATCAAAATATTCAAACCAAAACCATGCAAAACGAGGTGCAAACAACAATAGGGAAGGAGCTATTTCCTGGAGCAAACATTGCTCCAGGTAGGAGTCAATCGGTCGACCGGTCTATCTAAACCAGTCGACCGGTGGACAGGCTTAAAGCAGCGTTTTCTCTTGGTCCAAGCTCCCACCATTGATCATTTATTCTTCATTAAATATTTTGAATTTTCGGCAACATGATTTGACCAATATATTCCACATACTACATGCATCCACGTAATAATTGATATGGTAATTGAAATAGGCATCATAGATGAAAATAGTGGAGAAAACTATTACTGACAAAGAAGAGATTAAACAATAGAATAATCACTAATTGAGATTATAATCCAACTATTTTCTCAACAATTCAACCAATTACCCACATGCAGGGAATTATAATTAGAAATCATGAGATTACTCACCTTATAGCCAAGAAAAGATGTTATTTACTACTTCTAGACCTCTACTTAACTCCTTACGGCTGCTACTTCTAATAATCTTAGAAATAGACCAAAATACACAACTTAATTGTAGGATAAAACTAAAATAGAGGAATAAGAATATGTATCTATGGTTAGCATAGATTACTTGAGGTTGTTTACTTCACAAACTCAATTTAAGGAAGAATCGGGGTTTCTTTGAGAAAAGAGATAGTAAACTGTTTAATCTAAATTTTTTGCTACATACAAAAGTGAGAAAAAGAAGTGAGTGAAGAAACAAGCGTATAGGTCGTTTTTGGCAAGTATAGGTTGTATTTCTATAATGACCCCACTGCTATACCCATATTATTAAAGAACAATACAAGTAATGTCATCTAATAACATAGAGTATACGGTTGCTTGAGGGTGATCGAATGTGAATATATCTTTATACTAACTCTGACACGTCTTAATAACCTTTTGAGTTTTTAAGGTTAAATTTTTTGACTACACAATATTAATACAAAGTAATAACACATCGATTAAAAAGATTCAGAACAGTTTATAAAGTAGATAAGCCAGAATCAAAGTCATAAATTGCAGCAGAATAATATACATCATATAAAATAATAGAATGGGAGTCTACATAATATCAGTACTAGATAATATATATGACATAAACTCCTAAATGTCAATATATACATCATGTCCAAAAGTATTGTATCAGCTACACAATTACTACTAGATAATATATGTGACACAAACTCCTAGATATCAATATATACATGTATAAAGTGAACTAAAATGGTCAAAATAGTCTACTTCAATGTTAGTCTGAAATCCAATGGTTAACGAGTCCCCGTAGAGCCTTGGCCTGACCCGAGTATTTCAAAATAATTGGGTTAGACTATATCTATTAAAGTGATGAGATAATGATATCGAACTATTATGAATTAACAATAACAACAAGTCATAAATAAAATATGTTAGAAAAATTAATTATAATAAGGCATATCAAACCAAATCAAATACTGATATCATACATACATGACTTAACTATAAAATAAGTCATCTCCACATATGCCTAAACCCAAATAAACATAAAAAGGCATATCAATCCAAAATCACCATTTCACAAATCCATATCAAGTCTCAAATGGACTATCGTCAAAATATGGTTATAATATTTCAAATTCTTCAGAGCCAAATGACAATAAATGTCCATCCCAAAATCTCTGAAAAAATACTCAACACTAATAAAATAATAATGGTGGTCAACTATCAGTTTGAAACTGGACGACAGGGAGGCTAACCCATAGACCCCACCACATAGTATGGTAGCCTAACCCTAAGAAAATGACTAACAGTCTTGTTGGCTCAATATTTTGGCAATGAGGAGAGCAAGAGGAAAGGGAGAGGAGGTAAGAAAAATACCGAATGAAGTATCCCAGTTGGGATGTCGAGCCAGGTGTTTAGTTCGGCATCCATAAAAATGCCAAACCAGATATCTGGTCCAGCACAACATTGAGATGCCAAACAAGACATCTGGTCCGGAATAACATGAGGATGTCGAACCAGATGTCTGGTACAGAATAACACCTAACTACCGGTCCGGCACAACATGAGGATGCCGGACCAGATGTCTAGTCTGAAATAACACCTATGAAATTTGGTCCGGTGCATGGAGCAGCCAAACCAAATGTTTGGACCAGCAAGGCAGCATGTCAACCTCAAGACAGAAGCAACTCCAAGTGCTCCTTATCTCTCGCCGCCGAACCAAAACCAGAAGGATTCCATGCTGAACCATACAAGTTTGCACCATGCCAAACCAAACAAGCTTGCATCTTACCGAACCAAACTTGGGAGGTTATATCTCCACCTGCACCCTTCATAACGTCATTCTATAAATACCAGAGATCCCCAACAATAATGAGGGTGGGAATTTCTAAGAAAAGAGGGAAAACTCTGCAAAGACTTAACCACTCCAGCTGCTCTAATTTTTTACTCTTTCCAATCAAACTTGTACCTGTAATCAAATCAAAGAAGTATAATAAGATGGACAGTGGACGTAGGAACGTTCTGGCCGAACCACTATAAAATTTTGTGTGATTTACTTCCATTAGCTGCTTTCTAACTCTGAACCTGTAAACTAATTTATAACCGCAAAAACTATCTGTTAACATATTGGAACATTAAAAAATTCATATCAAACAATTCAAACGTGAATTAGCCAAATTCAAACTTAGAAGTGTTTGTCCAATTTTTATGCAAACATTTTTGGTGCTTTCACAAAGAGTTGGGGCGTAAAGAGCCGAACTATTCTATCCACTCTCCTTCCAAGCCTTAACACATCATTGGAACATCGCTCCCTCTAGGCGGAACACCGATAAGGGTAAGAACACGACCACTGCTGGTACACTTAATCCTGTCCATGAGAATTAAGAAAACCCAGCTACCCACTTTCAACTTTCAGGCTCAGCTGTCACCCAAGAAGACCTAAATAAGGTTGTAAATGAGATGACTGACCACTTCGCTGCTCAGTAAAAAGCTTTAGCTGACCAACTCATGACACTCTTGAGAGGCATGGAGGAATACGTTCACAACACAAAATCTCGAGATGAATCCCAATCTAGAGAGTATTGTGGACGGAATAGATCTCCTGCAAATGAAGAATTCAATCAAGAAGATACTGTTAGGTAATAAACTCTATGGTTTCGATGATAACAACTATACAATGGAAATCGAATGTATGTATATATATCTATATTTATAGGTAGATGATAGAGTAACATCACCAAAGAGACAAAAACAAGACTCAAGAGAAGTATCAAAAGACGTCAAATTTGTAGAAGTTGAAAAGAAATGGCACAAACACAAATAAGGCATCATATACATTTTCAGACGTCTGAGTGCAATAGCCAGACGTCTGAATGTTTTCTCTGGTTTGCAAATCAGAGGAAATCAGACGTCTGGTACATATGCTCAGACGTCTGGATAAATTCTCTGGTTCACAATTCAGAAGGAAACAGACGTCTGGAAATAAGCTCAGACGTCTGGTTAAACTCTCTGGTTCACAATTCAGAAGGAACCAGACGTCTGATAATAAACTCAGACGTCTGAATAGCAACCAGACACAAAAAAACATATGAAGACCAGACGTTTGAAACATTCCTCCAGACGTCTGAATTTGAACTCGACTGAGCAATTTCAAGAGCAACTGTCACATTCGAAAGGACACATCTGCTTCTCTTTATCGCAACCCTTCATCACCATCGGAAGCGACTTTAGGAAGATTACAACAGATGCAACTATACAAGAAAACTCTTCATCATTATAAATAGCATCAAGATTGCAAAGAGTTTTCTCACCTTGCATACTTATGCTCTTATTTCATATACTCTGACTTATACCTGTTCTCTAGCAATCAATTACTTGTATTTAACACTTCCATATATTCAGAATTCATCATTCAATATCCTCTAGATATATATATATATATATATATATATATATATTAGAAGCACTTGTACTCAATAGTCAACATCAGTGTTATAGAACACATTCTTGACAAAGAAACTCTGCTATTGTAAACCTGTTCCTCCAGGTCAAGTGAGGGTTAGTTGAAAGGAAAATCCGAAGAGGAGCTTCGGGATGGACGTAGGATGGGAGGTCCGAACCAGTATAAAATCCTGGTGTGATTATTTTAATTTACGTTGCTATTATTATCTATCTAGTTATATTATATAGTTAGTTGTTCATACTTGCATATATATCATATACGACCCACTCATATAGACTTTCAATTCGTATCAGAGCAAGGTTTTGATCAAATAACAGTAACACGTTTTTGAATCAATTTAATATGGCAAGTATTTTTCAAGAAGGACAATCCACTGCACGACCCCCACTTTTTAATGGATCTAACTATGCATATTGGTCAACATGTATAAGAATTTTTATGGAAGCTAATGGTCTTAAAATTTGGTCGGCCACGCAAGATAGATATGAAGTTCCTGCCACTCCTATGAACACTTGGACTGATGCACAAAAGACCTTAGCATCAAATAATGCTAAAGTTATGAACGTTTTATTTTGTTCTTTAGACAAAATGAATTTCACGTGTCATGTTATGCACCACTGCATTCGATATTTGGCGTACCTTACAAATTACACATGAGGGTACAACAAAGGTCAAACAAACTAAGATTTCGATTCTGCAAAACCAATTTTCTACATTCAAAATGAAGCAAAATGAAACTATTGTTGACATGTATTCTAGATTTCAAACTATCCAACATGATCTTATGGTATTAGGAGTTAAATTCACTGATTTTGATTTAATATCTCGAATACTCAACTCTTTGACATCAGATTGGGAAAGGAAGGTTTTAGCTATAGAAGAAGCTAATGATCTTTTCACTCTCAAAGTTGAAGAGTTGATAGGAAATTTAATGTCCTACGAAGCTAACTTGCACGCACGAAAAGAACTTAATTCGGAGAAAAAGAATATAGCATTTCCACCAACAAAAAATGATGACTCTGATCTGGATGAAGAAGAAATAGTTTTTATTGCCAAGAATTATAATAGATTCAAGAAATTTAGAAAGATGACCAAGTTTCAAAAAGAACGGAAGTCCAACACAACAAACATATCTCAAATCAAGTGCTACGAATGTGATCAATACGGACATATGAAGATGGATTGCCCTAAACTCAATAATGACAAAAAGAATAACAAAATTCAAAAATTCAAGAAGAAGAAGGCTTTCAAAGTAACTTGGGATGATTCAGATTCTTCATCTTCTGAAAGTGATAGCGATAGTGACAGAGAACAAGCTAATGTATGTTTTATGGCACAAACTGAAGAGGTATGTCCTGAACTTAGCTATGATGAACTATTAGAACTTAGCATGGAACTAGATGATAAATTTAGACGAATAAAAAAATTGAACAAAGAATATATAGTCAAAATAAATAGATTAGAACGTGAGGTAGGAATGTTGAAAGATGAAAAAATTATTCTAGAAGAAGAACTTGAAATATCTTAACAAAAAATCAAAAATAATATGATAGAAAGTGAGAATATTTCTATAGAAAAAGAAAATGTGTTAAAAGAAAATATTGATTTTAAAAATAGTATTGAATTGTTGAAAATTGAAAATATAGAGTTGAGAGAAAAATTAGGTAAAATTACCAATAATGTGTCAAAATTTAATAAAGGTAAACAAGATTTGGAAAATCTTATCAAAACTTCAAAACCATCAGGTAATAGAAATGGAATAGGATTCAAAAATTCTTTTAAACAAAAAGAAAATAATGCTAAAAATAGTAGACATATAAAAGCCAGAAGTTTGTCTAAGACTAAATTGAATACCAATAATATTAAAATTTTGATTCCTAAAACAAATAATAATTTGATTAGACAAAAGCATATTAATAATTACTTAGAAAATGTAGTCTATAATAAAAATTAAATTTATAAAGGTACCAACCATCTTGGGTATGGCTACCTTCCTCTAACAAATAGGACCCTAATAAAATATATGGGTACCAATTAAAACATTTTCTATTTTGCAGGTACCCAAAATAAAAAATAAGGAGAAATGGATACTAGATAGCGGTTGTTCCAAACATATGACCGGAAATTCAAAAATGTTATCAAATAAAACATACATCGATGGTGGAACGGTAACCTTTGGAGACAATTCAAAAGGATATGTCATAGGAATTGGAGAAGTCATCAACTCTGGTATATCTAACTCTCCTATTATTACAAATGTTTTATTAGTAGAAAATTTAAAACATAACTTGCTAAGCATTAGTCAATTATGTGAGAAAGGTTTTCAAATAAATTTTGAAAAAGATAGATGTAATATTTTAGATAATAACAAACAACTCATTTTTGAAGGATTTAAAAACAAAAATATTTATGTATTAAACATGAATATAAATAAAAATTCAAACTTATGTTTATCCGTCAAACATGATGATCCATGGTTATGGCATAAACGATTTTGTCATATCAAATTTAAAAGTATTAATAAATTGGCAAAATATGAGTTAGTAAGAGGATTACCTAAAATAAATTACAAAGTAGAAAATTTATGTAATGATTGTCAAATTGGAAAACTAAAGTAGAGCTCGTTTAAATCTAAAAATAATATTTCTACAAAACAACGATTAGAATTATTACATTTAGATTTATTTGGTCCAACACAAGTACGGTCTATAAATCACAACAAATATGTGTTCGTAATAGTCGATGATTTTTCAAGATATACATGAACTTTATTTTTAAAACATAAAAGAAAAACTTTTGGTATGTTTAAAATATTTGCTAAAAGAATGAAAACTCAAATGGATTTAAAAATTAAAAATACTAGAAGTGATCACGGAGGAGAATTTGAAAATGATCTTTTTACAAACTTTTGCAATAAGAAAGGTATAACTCATAATTTTTCTTTTCCTCGTACACCCCGAACAAAATGGTGTCGTAGAAAGAAAAATCGTACGTTACAAGAATATGCACGAACATTACTAAATAGTAGTGGATTATCAAAACACTTTTGGGCAGAAGCTATTGCAACATCCTATTATGTACTAAATCAAGTAACTATTCACCCCATGACTAAACAAACTTGTTTTGAATTTTTTTTGGTAAAAAACCTAAAGTATCATACTTTAAAACTTTTGGTTCAAAATGTTTTATATTAAATACAAAACATAATTTAGGAAAGTTTGATCCAAAAGCCGATGAAGGTGTCTTTGTTGGATATTCGGAACGTAGCAAAGCATATAGAATTTTTAATAAACGAAAAACTACTATTGAAGAAAGCTTACATCTCTCATTTGATGAAAATCTTTTTTAACATCATACTAATGATGAAGAAGAAATTATTCCACTAACAAATTCAACAAACTTTATTACTAATGAAACAAATAGTCAAAATAACACTTTGATATCATCTCCTAGAATTCTTAAGGATCATCCAATAGATAATATTATTGGAGATCTTAATTCAAGAGTAACTAGAAATCAACTCAATCATATAAGCCATATAGCATTTGTGTCAAACTTTGAACCAAAGAATTATAAAGAAGCATCAAATGATATTTTTGGATAATAGCTATGCAAGAAGAATTAAATCAATTTGAACGTAATAACGTATGGGAATTAGTACCAAGACCTGAAGATCAATCGGTAATAGGAATAAAATGGGTATTTAAAAACAAAGCAGACGAGAATGGAAATATTGTTAAAAATAAAGCACGTTTGGTTGCTCAAGGCTATAATCAAGAAGAAGGCATAGATTACGATGTAACGTTTGCTCCAGTAGCAAGATTAGAAGCCATTCGTACATTACTCGCCTTTGCAACTCATAACAATTTTAAACTATTTCAAATGGATGTCAAAAGTGCCTTTTTGAATGGTTTTATTAAGGAAAATGTATACGTCGAACAACCACCACTATTTGTTCACGAAAAATATCCTGGTCATGTTTTTAAATTACATAAAGCACTATATGGATTAAAACAAGCACCTCGTGCATGGTATGAACGTCTTAAAAATCACTTAATAACATCTGGTTTTCATATAGGAAAAATAGATACAACTTTATTTATTAAAAGAGAAGATAACGATATTTTGGTTATATAAATCTATGTTGATGATATCATCTTTGGTTCAACCAACGAAAAACTATGTAATCAATTTTCTAATATTATGATAAATGAATTTGAAATGTCACACATGGGAGAATTAAATTTCTTCTTAGGCTTACAAAACAACTCGAAAATGGAATCTTCATTCATCAAGAAAAATATTGTAACGATTTATTACGACGATTTGAAATGGATAAAACATCAAGCAAACCAACACCAATGAGCACCACTATTCACTTAGAAAAAGATGAAAACGGAAAAGATTTTGATGAAAAATTATATCGTAGCATGATTGGTTCTCTACTTTATTTAACGGCTAGTCGACCGGATATTATGATGAGTGTATGTCTTTGTGCTCGATTTCAAGCAAAACCAAAAGAATCTCGTCTAAGAGCGGTTAAGCGAATTTTACGTTATCTATCTAGCACTAAAGATTATGGTTTGTTCTACCCTAAAGGATCATCGTTTGAACTTGTTTCATATAGCGATGCGGTTTTTGGTGGATGTAGAACAGATCGCAAGAGTACTAGTGGAACTTGTCATTTTATCGGACAATCTTTAGTTTCATGGTTTAGTAAAAAACAAAATTATGTTTCTCTATCTACTTGCGAAGCCGAATATATATCCGCCGCTCTAGCATGTGCGCAAGTAATATACATGCAACAAACATTAACGGATTTTGGTAAAATTATCACTAAATCTCCAATTTATTGTGATAACACAAGTGCAATTAATTTGTCAAAAAAACCCTGTTAATCACTCACGAACCAAACATATAGATTACGACATTATTTTCTACGAGACAATGTTGAAAAAGGAACCATTTCCTTAGAATACGTAAATACCGAAAATCAAGTAGCCGATATCTTTACAAAACCATTAAATGAACAAACTTTCTCTAAACTCCGACGAAGTTTAGGTATTTGCTCACTAAATGACATTCTTCTTTAATAATATATATATATATATATATATATATATATATAAAATAATTTTTTTTAGGCTAAAATTAGTCGCCAAAGTAATCACCACAATTTATACCATTGATTTCTGCACCTTTAAACTTTTAGAAAATTAGTTTGCCTATATTTAATATTTTCAGCATATAAATATAGCCAAACAGAAAAACTACATTCAAACAATTGAATTTTTTAATAACAAAAAGGAAGAAACAAAATATAACAATGTCGTCAGAAGATTCCTATATATCTATCTCCGTCTCAACACCAACAACGGACAACTCAGTTGACACCCCACAACGACTTCCGACGCCTACACCAAAGCAAGAGCCAACATATAAGTGGTCTTCGTATCGTATGGGTTTTACTCCGGATAATAAGAAAACTAAAAGATCTCTATTTATTTCTCCTAACACAAAGGAAAAAATTGATGAAATCCATCATTACCAAAAACAACAGATGGATCTTCAACGAGAGCTTTATTTCGAACAAAAAGTTACACCACGAAGGTTAAGCTTTCTCGAGCAAGTGGCGATGAAGTTTTGTTCGTCCCGAAAGTAAGATATTCATGAACCGCTACCAATATCTTGTAGTTTATTGGATCCACCTTCTTCATATCGTACTTCTTCAGATCCCTCACCAAGATGATTTTCTGGCTCTCCAAGGACTCACGAACGTGGAAATATATGGTCTCCACTTAGACCATGGAAGGATAATGAGTCAGAAAATCCAAAAACTCCATCTCCATCTAAATAAATAAATTGTATTAATTATTGAATGTATCTAAACTTATTTGTTATTATATTTTTACAACAATAAAGTTATTGGTTATCTACATTCGGTATATAAGTGAAATCATCACACTTTTACGTCATTTTTAGCTCATCTGCAATTTTCAGACGTCTATCAACAACTTCCAGACGTCTGACACAAGGATATACTATTCAAAATTTAGGAGTGTTCATATATCAGACATTTGATATACCCCTCAGACGTCTGAAATGTTATTCTGTCTCCTCCAAATAAAATTCAGAACAATCCAGACGTCTGAAATAAGATCCAGACGTCTGCCTTACTTTTCTGTTTCAAAATTAAACAAAAACAGACGTCTTTTTTCAATTCCAGACGTCTGAAAAATCTCACTGTATATACAATTTTATACCTATGCTCAAAACCAGACGTCTGGGTCACAAAGCAGACGTCTGATTTTATCCTCTGGACAAAAATTAGGGCAAACCAGACGTCTGATTTCTAATCCAGACGTCTGATTCCCAATCGACCATTTAAAATCGATCAGATAACGTCATTTTTTTCTCTTATCTCAAAACTATAACTTCCTACGATTTTCTCAAAAAAAAAATTCGCTCCAGTTCACTATCCTACACCAAATACTACCACGATGCCGCCTCGTACTAAGAATCCTAAAATGTCCAAAAGAAAGCAAGATCAACTAACTACATCTTCGAATCTCCAGGTTTGCTCGAACGACCAAATTGAACGGTGGATGAATAGAGCTCCGCATTCTATAAAAAGGTATGAAGATATCCAAAAAAAGACACATGGGACCTTTTTACAATCTCTTAAAATTCCCTATGTATGAATTGGATGAGTTATGTGAAGATGCCGGATTAGAGACTCTAATTAACTTTACATCTAATGATATCAAAATAGACCAATTAGCCATTTTTCTATTTTATGCGAATCTAGATAGTACCTCAGTATGGAACACTGAAGATGAGGACAATTGGCTTTGGTCTAGTATATACGGGAATACGATTCGATTGACCCGTGGTATGATAGGACGAACCCTAGGTTGCTCCGACACCGGAGAAGACTTGCACAACATACCAGATATGAGATTCAAGCCTCAAAATACTATTACTCACCAAATCTGGGAAGACGAAATGCCCAAGTTTGCTTCAAAGTATTTACATCCGAAAGCTCGACTCCTAACACGAATGTAAATTAATACAATTATTCCAAGAATGGGTAGTCACGAGCAAATTACTGAATTGGAGCATAAAGCATTATATGCTATATTTAGTAGGACAAGAGTAAATTGGGCAAAATTTATCTTCGACGAGCTCAAACACTTTTGGACTCGATCAAGGCCGTCGATCATCTATCCTACCTATATTATGAGACCTCTTCGTTCACATAATATTCCTTCTTATCTCTCGACGTTCGAAGAAATTTCGCCAAAATACGCTTCCACAAAATTCTTTTCCTTGATGCACTTACCTGAAATTCCTCCGGAATTCATGTCCTTTGAAGATTGGACGCATCATCGACAATCTAGAAGAGTTGAAAATCCTCCTCAACCACCCATTGTTCCATCTCAACAAGAATAGGAACAACGAGAAATTACTCCTCCTTCTCCTAAACCTTTTGATTATCCGGGACAAGAAGAATTTTAGAAACTCGACTAGAAACAAATCCAAATGAAAGTATTCGAGATCTCACTCTCCGGAACCAACATATACTATCTCTAAATCAAAAGTATTTGGCTAACCGAATTGAGAGCTTTGAAACTTTGTTCGCTACACGACTAGCCACAGTTGAAGATTCTCTTTCAACTGTTCTATCGGTTCTTAAAGAAGTGTTACAAAGGGTTCGTGGTCCAACTCCACCTTATGACGATTGGGCAACTCCTGTACCTTCTCCTCATGCAAAACATTCTAAATTATTTGAGGACAAACCTCCAAAGGAAGCTTTAACATCTCCTTCAAAAGCTAGCACTTCTACCAAAGAAGAACCAAAGGAAGATGATACAAATCAAGCTTCACCAAAGGAGGGTGATACAAATCAAGCTTCACCAAAGAAGGATGATCCAAATCAATTTTCTCCAAAGAAACTCTAAAAATTAGGAATCGTTGTTGTTTATGTTTTTGCACACATCCTTGAATGTAACTCCTTTATGCTATTAATGGAAATTTTCTTTTTTGACGATTAGCTTAATTTTTACGAATTCTTTTTGATAATGTCAAAGGGTGAGAAATTTAAATATAAGCACATATTCAGGGGGAGATTTTTTAATCTATATATAAGTACATTGAATAGTTGTCATCATAAAAAGGGGGAGATTGTTAGGAAATCAACTCTATGGTTTCGATGATAACAACTATACAATGGAAATCGAATGTGTATATATATATCTATATTTACAGGTAGATGATAGAGTAACATCACCAAAGAGACAAAAACAAGACTCAAGAGAAGTATCAAAAGACGTCAAATTTGTAGAAGTTGAAAAGAAATGGCACAGACACAAATAAAGCATCACATACATTTTTAGACGTCTGAGTGTAATAGCCAGACGTCTGAATGTTTTCTCTGGTTTGCAAATCAGAGGAAATCAGACGTCTGGTACATATGCTCAGACGTCTGGATAAATTCTCTGATTCACAATTCAGAAGGAAACAGACGTCTGGAAATAAGCTCAGACGTCTGGTTAAACTCTTTGGTTCAAAATTCAGAAGGAACCAGACGTCTGATAATAAACTCAGACGTCTGAATAACAACCAGACACAAAAAAACATATGAAGACCGGACGTCTGAAAAATTCCTCAAGACGTCTGAATTTGAACTCGACTGAGCAATTTCAAGAGCAACTGTCACATTCGAAAGGACACATCTTCTTCTCTTTGTCGCAACCCTTCATCACCATCGGAAGCGACTTTACGAAGATTACAACATATGCAACTATACAAGAAAACTCTTCATCATTATAAATAGCATCAGGAATGCAAAGAGTTTTCTCACCTTGCTTACTTATGCTCTTATTTCATATACTCTGACTTATACCTGTTCTTTAGCAATCAACTACTTGTATTTAATACTTCCATATATTCAGAATTCATCATTCAATATCCTCTAGATAGATATATATATTGGAAGCACTTGTACTCAATAGTCAACATCAATGTTATAGAACACATTCTTGACGAAGAAATTCTGCTATTGTAAACCTGTTCCTCCGGGTCAAGTGAGGGTTAGTTGAAAGGGAAATTCGAAGAGGAGCTTCGGGACTGGACGTAGGACGGTAGGTCCGAACCAGTATAAAATCCTGGTGTGATTATTTTAATTTACATTGTTATTATTATCTATCTAGTTATATTATATAGTTAGTTGTTCATACTTGCATATATATCATATACGACCCACTCATATAGACTTTCAGATACAAGAAATCGAATCTGAGCCAGGACTCGGCCTGAAGTCGGTCCTGAAAGGTCACCAGGGGTATGGCCCAGTCAAGGGGGCACCAGGCAAGGACCGGCTGTGAATGACCTTGTCATACCTCGAGCCAGCCTTCGCCACTCCAGTCTCAACCAAGCTTCCAAACCTTAACGACATCAAAGGGAAGCCCCCAATTCTCAAAAGGCCGCTCCAGAATTCGAGGAAAGGATGACACGCCTCTTCAGGGAATATCACAATCACAAACAACTCGAAAGAGGGGTAGGAGCAAGGGTGTCCGGCCCATCCCTAAGGGAGTTGTGGCGATCATACCAGAGGGCAAACTCTAGCCAGGAAGATTTTATGCTATGGATGCTTTTGCCTACGCTAAAAAAGACGCAACCGAATTTGCTAAGAAATGCGACAAATATCAAAGATTTACCAAAATCCCGAGATTGCCTCCTACTGGTATGATCTAGATGGTCAGTCCCTGGCCCTTTGCAATTTGGGGGGATTGATCTGATAGGGAACTCTCCATGGATCGATTAAGAGCAAAATACGCCATAATGGCGGTGGATTATTTTGCTAAATGGGTGGAAGCATAACCTTTGAAAAAAAATTCTTCTACCAAGGTAATAAACTTCCTAATACGTAACATCCTATGTAGGTATGGGGTGCCGTAGAAGATCATATCAGATAATGGACTCCAATTCGATAGCGAAGAATTCTTTGGTTGGTGCGAAGAACATGGGATTGCTCGAAGCTTCTCCACTATAGGTTATCACCAGGCAAATGCGTAGGTAGAAGCGGTAAACAAAGTTTTGAAAACGCTGATCAAAAAGATGCTATAGAAGTCTAAGGGGGCATGGGTCGACGAACTTCCTATTGCAATATGGGCCTACCGAACTTCCTATAAGACTACAATAGGGCACACACCATTCGCATTAGCATACGGGACCGAAGCCATGCCCTAGTCAAAATGGTCATCCCCTCGCACCAAAGTATGCATTACAATCCTGAAGAAAACAAGGAGCTCTTGAGCATGTCACTCGACCTGAACGGAAAGAGGAGAAACGACGTTGCCCTCAAAGATGACACTCATAGACAGATGGTGGCAAGGCAATACAACTTTAAGATGAAGCCTCAAGCGCTACAAGAAGGAGACTTGGTACTCAAGCGGGTCTTCCCACAGCCAGGAGCACTAGATCCAATTTGGGAGGGGTCGTTTGTTGTTCATAAGGATCTTCGTAATGGAGCTTACATTTTAGCAATAGTAGACAATGATAAATCGACTATAAGCCATGAATTAGGCATGGCGTGACGCCCCACCTCTATACCCGCTCTAGCTAAGGAAACTACGGGGTAATGCCGTCAACTGGCGCGGAGAATAAGACTGTTGAGGAGCGCCCATCCGCGTAATTGCTTTGTGCGAGCACCAATATGTCAGATAGTACAACATGCATCTGGTTTCAGGAGGAAATCCGACATACCGATACAAACTCAAACCTACTACACGGTGGCTATATATATTCTTCGAAAACAAGTATAGAAATAAACATAACACAAATCAGTCATAGACATCCATATCACAAAGGCGGAAATAGATATGAATATATAACACATGAAAGTGTACATCAGAGTAGTGGTCAAACATGATCCATAATATCACAAAAGAATAGCTACAAGTGCTAGACAAAAGAATATTGATACATCATTGAATCTATATCTCAAATGTATACAACAAAAACTACTAATCTAAGTAGTTAGCCAAAAGTCAGGGTGATAATCCCAGATGTGAAGTCAAGCAAAAGCACCTATAACATCTCGGTCTGACCCGAGTATTATTTAATAAGAAAATAATAAACGGATCAGTCTAGCTATATATATCAGATAAAATGATATAGAATAAGAGATATGACATAAACATATGATAACCATGAAGCCATACTATGATAAGTATGCAATTGAAAATCAACTAGGGATTAATCAATATCACAAGAATCTTCTCAAAGATCAAAAGGAATGTCATACTCTTTATTTATATTCACCAAACCATAAATATTGACAATAATATCAATGCCAATCACAAAAGTTAATGAGACACAAATTCATCAATGCACAAATATTGATAAAACATATCAATGTAAATCACGAAAATTGGTCAAAACACAAGTTCTAGAAATCATCAATGGAAATCCAGAAATCACAAAAGGGGGAGGCTTATCACAAAACGGGAGCATGAAAATCACCAACACGTGTATCAAGAAATGGAACGCTATTCCATGGTTGCTAACCATTAATTTTGAGCCGAAGCTCCACAAAACGGCCCGAAGACCATGGGTCGCTACCCCACCAAATTGAGCCAAAGCTCCATAGAAACGGGGTGTAGTCTCCCTCGTAGACAAAGAGACATCGCACATTTGCTAGTCTAAATCACAAAAATGATCATCAACGATCATCAAGAAGTGTCAATTACAATAAGCTAGTAAATATATAAGCTTAGCCTCATGTCCCATAACCACTAGCTTAACTTAAATATTTATGAACAAATTGTAGATCTCCACTCGAAAATTGTCACAAGAGATTCAATCGAACAAGTCCAAGAATTAACCGGCGAAGTAATCGCAAACGTTTCATACCACTTGTTTTACTAAGCCGTTTAATTAGATTTCTCGTACGAGTGAGATAAAGGTTTGTATGTACTAGTAGATTGGAAAACGGTTTAAGAAACGAGCTTTGTAATAAAATAGTGTTGAAAACGTTTTAATGGAAGAGTTTTGATATTTACTACTAGTATAGAAAACCTTTATATTTTTAAAGTGACAATTCACAAAAATGATTGTAGAAACAATAAGTCACAAAAATTCACATTCGAAGACGTGGATAAAATCAAAAGAATTCGATTCCAAATCCATCAAAGTGGAAATACCCTTGCGACTTAACAGCCACGACTTACGACTTAACATAAGTCAACACAAGAAATCAGCGGCTCAACGCATGCGACTCCACGGCATACGACCTAAGAGATCGGTGACTTAAGAAATAGCATGTGGCCTAACGGAGCGATTTAACATGGCGCGACCTAGCATGGCACGACCTATAGCATGGAGCGACCTAAGTTGGTGCGAGATGTAGCAGCAGGCTGTGCGACCTAACACTTGTCACGACCTAAGCATGGCGCGACCTAAGTTTGTGCGACTTAAAGCAGGCCAAGCGACCTAAGTGGTTGCAAGCAAGCCGAGCGACTTGCGTAATGCGACCTAAGTGACACGACCTAGCCGAGCGACCTAAAGTTATGGAGCGGCCAAAGCAGGGCGCGACCTAAGTTGGTGCGACCTAAGGGGTGAGCGAAGGCTGAGCGACTTAAGGTGGAACGACCTAAGCCTGGCGCGACCTAAGTACAGCGCGACCTAAGGCGTAAGAGAAGGCCGAGCGACTTAAGAGGGAACGACCTAACTTGTCGCGACCTAGGTATGGCGCGACCTAACATGGCCGAGCGACTTAAGAGGGAACGACCTATGGGTTGCGACCTAAGACAGGCCGACCTAACTGCAGGCCGAGAGCCATGTGTGCAGGCCGAACGACCTAAGCAATAGAAATGCAAAAACTCTCTCAATTTGCAACCGATCGAGCGCGGACGCTAGGGGATTACGCCCATCGGCTACCCGGTCCTATTGCCTCCTCGATGCATCACCAAAAATGTGTTCAAACATCAAAGTTAAGATTTTTAAAGATTTGAACCCAAAACACTAAAAATTGGGATTTTCACCAATTCAATCCAAACCAAGATCAAATGCATATGAAAAAGTGTTAGGAATTCATACCCAACAATCAAAGATAGTTATAGACAAAGATGTGAGATAAAAATCTCACCTTTACACAAAATCAATGAAGAAGAAGCTTGAAAGCAAAGGAAGAATCAACCACACTTCAATCTAAACACAATAAGCTTGAATCAATGGCTTCTCTTTGAATTTGGAGTTAGATGTTGGATTTGCAAATGAACTAGGGCTTGGAGTTTTAATTTCCCATTCCTCCCTCCATTTTTGATGAAGCTTGAGTGTTAGGAAATGAAAGTGAAGTTATGAAGGGAAGAGGGGTTTGAACTAGAGTTAATAGTTTAGGCTAATGGGCTAAACCAAACCCAAAGCCCAAAGTGAAAAAGTGGCAAAATTCCACTAACTCCAAACATGTTAAAGTTTATACTCAAAAAGATCGCAAACTGTGTTTTGGGCCCAATGGGAGTGGTCCCGAGTCCTAATTCGACCGTATGCAAAAAGTAACTTTTCGGACTAAAATCCGACTAACGATAAAATATTAAAATAAAATATTTAAATATTCAATCGTAAAATATGCGGGTTGTTACACATGGCATATAGTTTAGGCATTAGCATTAGGCTCGCCGGCAATTGCGAGCCGATTATAAACCCCACTATTAAGGCATGGTTGCAGCCAAGGGTAGTTCGCAGTTGTCGATCGGCATTACGCATGCTGGCAACGATAAATCGAATAATACTTATGACACAGGCAATAGCCCGAGTTATTATCGTTCGCGATTGGGCTAGAACATAACACTACGTTTGGTTTTCTACATCTCAGAACACAATAACAATAAACTAAGTCATAAGAAGTTCACAAGTAGATAAGGCAGACTGTAAAAATCACGCGTCACAAGAGTCATTCCAGATAAACATGCAAAAGACAAGAGTCGAACATTACAACATTAAAATCTGTACGTACAAAGATTTTCATTTATATATACATATGCAGAATGAGCGTGCATCCTCCAAAAATACATGCAAAAAGAGAAGGGGAAATTTCCTCGGCTAAGCGGGGGGGACATCCTTGTCACTCGACCCTCTCCCTCCAACCATGTCCTTCGGAAGCTCGGGTCGCTCAGAGGACTCGCCCTCCTTTAACGATACCCTATCAACACCTTTTGGTAGCCCAACCTGTCTTGAAGACATCCCTGTGCAATGCAAGTAAGAAAGATCATAAGTTTTGCAGTCTGAGATAGGTAATAACGAAGCAAAAGCAAAAGGACGAGCTACCTGCGTTAATATTGTGTAGGTCACCAAGCCCCTCGAGGTCTGAACCCTCTTCATCATCCTCGTCCTTCGCCAACAGCTCGCATTCCTTAGCGACGACCTTGGTCTCTTCCATCATAAATTGATGGTTCTCTGTCCCAACGTATACGCGGCTCCTTCCTCCTGTGCAACCGCATCCTTAGTCTCCTCAATAAGTCGAGCATGTATTCCTACCATCACTTGGGGATAGTCGTCCATCTACTGAAGGTTCCCCTATTTCCAGAACATGTAGTATGTGTCCTAGAGCATTTGGTTAACCGTCAAGCAAAAGTCGTTGGACTTGTCGACTTCGGTTTGGAGGGACACCACCTTATTCATATACCGTTCCTTATCCTTCCTCAGCCGGATCTGCTCCACCTTCAGCATATCAATCTCAGCCTTGTATGAATCCTTTTTCTTCCCCCACTTACCCTGAACTTCTTCAGCTCGGCCAATACTTCCTGCGATTTATTCATCTTACCCTTAAGAGAGTGGATCCACTCCAGATCCTTCTGCCTAGCATCGTCCACTGATCATATAGCCTCATTATTGTATGCCTTGCATAAGTCAGTAGCCTTTCTCGTTGCTTCTTCCTTAGCATTCTTTATCCCAACTGCACGAGATGTTTCAATCGCCTCCAACTTCACATCCTTCTCCTTGAGAGTAAAGATCCTCCACTTCCAAGCGTAACCGCACATTAGCGCTCCATACTTCCTCACTGGCGTTGGCTAAGTGGGATTGCTAATCAACAATTTTTCTATTTTCATTAGTAATCTGGACCATTCTCATTGTCAAATTGGTGAAATCGAGAGTTTTTGCCTCTTTCAAGATTCGGACCAAAGGATTCGAGGTAGAAGGAACTCGGTATCAAAATCCGTTGGATGGCGACCTGCATAGCCAAGGTTAATATCAGGGTGACCCTCGAAAGGATTCCTCATCGGCGGTTGAAAATATGAGAAATAAGCATCGACATCTTCTTCTACTAAGTCGCCAGCGCCACATGCACCTCAGGATTAGATAGAGTTTGGCGATGGTGACGAGAAGAAGTTTGAGAACCAAGGGAGGTAGCATCCTTATCCGGAGACCTTGCGCGTTTTTAGGATGTCTCGTGGCTCTCTCCTCTACCCAAGCTTTATGGAGTCTCCACGACATTCTCTTGCATTGTCTTTTCCTTTTGAGAGGCCGTATTAGAGGAATCGAGGCCCCATTCATCCGCTTGAACCGTTCAAGTCGCCGAGACATTTCATTCCTCTTCGGATTCCTTCTTTTCTCTATAAAGCGAATAACAACTTTAGAGCAGAGAAGCGGATAAAGGATAAACACAAAACATGCAAGATACTTGGACACTACATGTTATCACAAACTCTTAAGAGAGAATGGATCAAGTGGTCGGGATGGGGTCTCAATCAAGTGGGGAGTACACTGGGATGGGATTCCACTCATAAGAAGGACACACGACGATTGGACTTCATTGTACTAAGGAGCAAGTGGAGACCGGGACTCATCTAGAACCAAAAAATTCTCAAGAACTACCCTAAAATCCATGCAGAAATTGAAAGTACCTGGAGATAGCCCGAACGCCTTGCCGATTCTCACTCCGCTTTGCACTGGGAGAACCGACATTCCACTCAAGTCATCCGTATCTATATTCTCTGGAGAGGGGTCAGTGACGAAAGTTGGCCCAAGTGCCGGTTGATTTAACTGCTCGGGCCACTCCCGCACAGCCTCAGCGTTCTTCATAGGAGTCACGCCCAAACCATCGCTGTTAATATTTAACACATTCGGAGAAGCATGGGCCTTCGATTCAGTAACCCCAGAATCTTCCTCGACCCTTCCTCATCCCCGTTATCACCCTCCAAATGAGAACCCTCGTCGTCGTCAGGAGAAGGTGCATCCCGTATGCACAAAGATTTCCTCGAACGGGGAGGACAAACTGCATTCTTCTTATGCCTCAACTTCTTCGGGGCTCCGGCCCCTTCAACGTCTTCCTTTGGTTCCATCCCTTTGCTAGCATCTCCTCCTCTTTCAGGTCTCGTCACTCTCTCAACTGAGCTTAGCCTGATCTTAAACACGGATTGACTAGGGCCGATTAGGTTGTAAAAATGAAGGGATGTGTCATGAAGCAGGAACGAAGCTTTCCTCTCGGCCTTAGGGATAACTAAGATTTCCTTTGCCATCTTCTTCAAACCTTTGTCCTCGACAGCCTTTACATAACCTAAAAATATGGAGCATCAAGGAACCAAGTCAACGGAAAACTCAAAAGAGGACATAAAAGAGACTTACACCTGGAAGTGAAAACATGTTGAGGGACAACATCATCACACACAAAGAAGTACTACTTCTTGAACATACTAAACTTCGAGTATAAGTCGAGAACATGCTTGAATCTATGAGCTGACTCTAAGCTGATGAAGGGGCTCCCCTTTCGGTAACTCCTCACATTATACATGTATCTGACCTCTTTTTGGGTAGAGGGCCTCTGATAGTGCTTCATAAATATCAGATACAAGCATATTAAGATGGCATAGGAGTTTAGTTAAGCTGTAGTGGAGCGACTTTTAAATAGACCACAAACTGGTAATCCAGCGGGTGAGCGGAGGAATTCCCCTGCACATACAGTGATATTTACTATATGTCATGTATCCATCTGGGGGGAGCATGCCCTGTCATTCGATCCATGTAGTATCATATCCCGATGAATGATCCTGAATGTCATAGATATGGAGTTAAGCTTTACTACTGTCAACATGCTAGGATAACACTCGAAAGGCTTTATCAACGTCTAGTTAGGAGCATAGCCATCCACCAGAGAATAAGTGGGACTGGGCTGTTTTTGAGGATTAGCAGGAGCGTCAGAAGAAGAAGCGCCAGCCCCAACAGGCTGTGATGACACATGCTTAGATTGAAGCTCGCAACTGGATGACATTTTCCTACACAAGGAAATAGAAAGCAGAAGGTAAACAATCATAGAGGAACTCCTATCATTGGGGTCAGTCAATGCCGCACACCAGACCAAACTATCCGAGGCTTGAACTACTATTCTTAGAACTCCACTTGGTTCGGCCTAAACTAATTTAGTCTGGCATCACATAAAGCACCGATATGAAGCCGAACGACAACATGATGCTGGGAAAAATTAGACAATTCACGTTTTACTACCTCACTCAAACCTTACACATAGGGAAAACTAAGCATAGAATACTGAAACACCCTGCTACCTGCTCGAATCCCTACCACCATCGACCTCCACAACCATCGCACCTTCACCTGTTCTCAAGTTCGCCTCCACCAAACCATTAAAGCGACATCGCCCTCTTCCCTCACAAAAAATAACCAGGCAACCCTAAAATCAAACCCTAAGACACCTCAAAAAACCTTAAAAAGAAGAGCGAATTGAAGAACTAACCTTATCTTAGGTATTGTTGAAATGGAAGTTAGGCAAACGCAAGCACTTAGAACCACAGGAGATGCGACACAAATCGGAGAAGTTTCGAAGTCTGAAAATAAAAGAAGGAAGTAGGAGAAGGGAATAGAAGAAGGAAATAAGAAAAGAGGTAGAATATTTATAAATGGAAGAGCATAAGATGAAGAGTCTTTTTGGTCCGATAAAAATACCTCACCGATCAAGAAAGAATTAGGTTCCGAACCAAACAAAGCACGTTGCGTGGGATATAACATATTTTGGGGGGGGGATGTGTTGGCTCGATATTTTGGCATGTGAGGAGAGTAAGAGGAAAGGGAGAAGAGGTAATAAAAATACCGAATGAAGTATCCCAATTGGGATGCCGAACCAGGTGTTTGGTTTGGCGTCTCCAAAAATGCCGGACCAGATATCTAGTCAGACGCAACATTGAGATGCCAGACCAGATATCCAGTCCGGCACAACAGTGAGATGCCAGACCAGACATCTGGTCCTTCACAACATGAGGATGTCGGACCAGATGTTTGGTTCGGCATAACACTTATCTAACAGACCAAACATTTGGTCTAGTGCTTGGAGCTGCCGAACCAAATGTTTGGACCGGCAAGTCAACATGCCAACATCAAGACAGAAGAAAATCCAAGAGATCCTCATCTCTCGCCACCGAACCAAAGGACAGAAGGATTCCATGCCGAACCAGAAAAGCTTGCACCATGCCGAACCTGACAAGCTTGCATCATGCCGAACAAAACTTGGGAGGTTATATCTCCACCTGCACCCTTGATAACGTCATTCTATAAATACCAGAGCTCCTCAACAACAATGGGTATAGGAATTTCTAAGAAAAGAGGAAAAACTCTACTTAGACATAACCACTCCAACCGCTCCAAGTTTTTTCTCTTTCTAATCAAACTTGTACTTGTAATCAAATCAAAGAAGTATAATAAGATGGACAGTGGATGTAGGCACGTTCTGGCCGAACCACTATAAAACTTTGTGCGATTTACTTTCTTTAGATGCTTTCCAACTCTGAACCTGTGAACTGATCTGTGACTGCAAAAACTATATGTTAACATATTGGAACATTAAAAAATTCATATCAATCAATTTAAACGTGACCTAGCCAAATTCGAACTTAGAGGGATTTGTCCAATTTTTGTGCAAACAAGTCTAACCTTAAGAAATGGACTGACCATGGGAATTTATCTAACCACAATAACTAGGCAAACATCGTCCAATTGTGAATAGATGCTGCAATATAACACCCATCCAAAGGAAAAAAAGGACAGCAGCATTATACCAAAACTGACCCGACCTCTAGAAATAGGCCTGCCAACCCAATTCTAAAAACCTATCGATTTGCAGATCGATGAAAAATGAGTTGTTACCTCACAGGGATCTATCGGCTAAAAAGAAAATTCAAATACACTTAGATAATACATCTCTAAGTGCTAATTATTGTCACTCATGTAATTACAAGAATTTAGTTATCCCCTACCATATAGTAAATTCAAGTATTTACTATAATTAGTAAATTCTACCCAACTCTACTTAACAAATTATAATAATAGTCAAAAGAACTATACGAAATGTCTCATACCAATCTTGACAATTCAATCATTTATTAAAATTCTTGTTTTATAAAAAAATGAAATTCAAATAGAAATACAATTCAAGCTTATGCACTTAGATTTTTTAAAGATGAGAGTTTAAAATATTTCTAATTAAAATGGAATGCCTTTATTCTAAAATTAGAAATCAAACTATTATTTTATAAATCAATATTTTTCTTTATTCTTGAATTCTCTCACTCTCTCTATATATATATGTATATGTATATCTGTATATATGTACATGTATATAATTTTATAAGTATTTTTTTTAATAAATCATAAAAGCTTTAAGAAAATCTTATTTTCTAAACTTTTAAACTAAAAATTGTATATATATTTGATCATACTAAAAGAATTTTCAACTCTTTAATAATCAAATTTTCAATTCATTTCAAAAATTAGAACTTTTTAACCATATAGCTTCTTTGAATTAATGATTTCTTTATCAAAAAGTGTGATGACCCGGGATTTTGGAAATATTAATTTAATGATCTCCTAATATAATTATTTAATTTGGCAAATTTATTTTTCAAAAATAAATAAAAATATGTTTCTAATTTATAATATATATTGTGTTTAGGAAGCTATGGTATGAATTCAATATCATAATTCTCAAAGGATATTTAAACTTAAAATTCCATATTTTAAAACACTATAGATAAATATTTATTAATTTAAGATAATAGCTTAAGCTTAAAATAGGATTTAATAAAAGGGTTAATATACTTCTTTTAAAATTATACATGAATAAATATAGCTTGTATATATAAAAATTTAAAACATAAAAATAAAACATAAGAGAATATAAAATATTGGGTTAGACATTTTTGTAAGCTAAGGGTATCATGCAAAATAACAAGTGGCATATTTTCATTTAAATTGAAATATAAATAAAATGTTAGAGATAAGGCTGTACAGTTCAAGCTTTTCACATTTTCATTTCTCATCTCTTTTCTTTCTTCATTCAAATTAAAACTAAAAAAGGAAAAAAAACTAAGACAAACAACAACTTCAAGCTTTTCAACCTGAGCAAAAGTAGATTCAAATTCAAACTCCAAGTATTTCAAGGATCAGATCAATCAAGTGCAGTTCCAGATCCAATCATTTCTCTGTTCTCTGGTTTCTCTCTGTTTAACAATTTCTACAAGAAAACAATCATTTTTTAGGTTAAATATGTTTATACCTTGATGCATGTGATAAAATCTTGTAGTGATGTTGTGAATAATGTTTGCATGGATGAATTAATGTGGTTGCACGTATATAAATATGAAATAATCTGTGCATGTCGTGTAAATGTATATATATGTCTCTGTTGTATAACAGGCTCAAGCACATTCAAATAAATTCAATTTCCCTTCATATATTCAATTTTAGGCTATGATCTTTGAAGGGAAAATGTGGGTATGGATGTAACACCATTTTTAAAAATAATTTCAAGTATATATATATTAAGTAATTATTTCAAAAATGAGAATTAACAGTGAAAAATCAATTCAAGTCAAAAATTCGATTGTTAAATTTGCAAGTTTTGGTTGTATATTCGGATTCATGCTTAGAAACCATGATTTTTAATATAGATATCATGATTTTTAAGTATGTGGTTGAGGAGAATTGTTGAGATGAACGGTATTTGGTTTTTCATCGATTCTCGATGATCAACAGAGGGTCGAGCATCGTGCTTGATGCTGGAGGAAGCCTGAGTGATGAGGATCAGAGGAAAAATGGTCGGAGCATTTATCGACCACCGTGGTGGCCTGGCGACGGCGATTTAGGGGTTATCGACCTGTTTTGGTCGACGTTGTTGTCGAAGCAATCGCGACGTCGTGGTTGCATCAGAGTGGACCAGAGGTGGTGGAATTGAAGCATGGGTCAACAGTGAAGCTCTGGACGTGCGAGGCCTTAGGCAATCGGAGGTGGCGACGTAAGGGGGATTTGCCGATCGGGTTTGGGTTCCAATAGTGCTCGATTTTCTCATTTTCGATTCCAGGCACGATCGTTAGATCTGGGTGGCCGGGACGACTATGGGGGAGGTCGACGACTTGTTGGCGCTCGGAACGTTGGTCGGAGGTGGTCGGATCATGCGTACACGTGCACGTGTGTCTTCTTGTATCTAAAGGTTATTGTGTGGATTTGGGCATCGGGAAAGAAGTGCTTTGTATCGGGTTTTTGCTCGAGTTAAATGCGAGTTGTCTAAAAGAGAAGAAGAATTGAAAGTGGCTCGAGTGTGGCTCGGGAATTTTTGGGTTAGGACCCGGGTATTTTAGAAAATGATTTAACAAGTTTTTAAAAATAAAAGGAAGCATGAACTAAGTTTTCAAAGCAAATATTAAACAAGTTTTCTAAACAAAGCATGATCAAAATTTTCAAACAAGTTTCAAAATATAAATTTTAAGTCAAACGTTTTTGAGTTTAAAATTGTTATGATTTAAAATAATCATATATTGGGTTAATTAATTAAATTAATTCCTAAGTGTTTTCAAATGAAATTTAATAATAATAATTAAGTAATTGATTAAGATAAATGGTTTATCTTAAATTAATTAAGGTCTTAAGTTATTAAAGTATAATTGATTAATTAATTCCAATAATTAATTAGAATAATAAATAGTTTATAATTAATTTATGTTAATTAAGCAGGGATTAAAAGTAATTAATTTATTTTGTGGTTATTAAATTAATTAGAAATGGTGACTAATTAATTCTTGCTTATGAAATGATAAACTTGTATTGAATGCCTCGAATTGTTTGATATCTCTGGTATATAATTTATGATGTTCTGCGATATGAAATGCTTTGGATTGAATTATTGATAAATGTGAATTATTTATTTAATTGATATATGTGATGATTTTCTGTGTGTGTATGCCATTCTAAAAGCTTAAAATGAATTATCTTCACTTAAATAACTTGGTTTAAAAGATGGCATTGGATTCGAAGATACTGGGGTCGGATATCAGCAATATTTGGAACTACTTCGATTAGAAACTGTAATAATTCTTTTTAGATTTATTTTAGAATCAAATAGGCTGGAATGGAATAAATTAAGTAACATGGTCATCTAAACTGAGTAACAGTTCTTAGATATTGATTTGTAATAAGTGATTGACTATAACAAGTTGAGAACTCGTCGTGAGGTACGAGTTACCCGGGGTTTTCAAATAAGTTTTATAACTTAGTATTTCAAGTTAAATGGGTTTACTCACGCTGGTTTCCAGCCTGACTTGGGTGTTACTTTAATGCAATGCTCGGGTCAGACCGAATATTACAGATTTTCAGGTTAGGACGTTCTAGAGCTCAGGAGGTGAGCTGGATGAGAGAGATGTATGTAGTATATTCCGCTGTTTATTGAAGTTATATTGATTGTATTCTGGGACAGTTGTTACAACTGTCCAGTTTTGTTGTACTCTGATATATTGTATGTAAATTGACATTTACAGCTTCTTTATTTAAATGCTGATATTTGTATGTTATATTTTGATCCGCTGCAAATGTGAGATTCTATGTTTTTGTTTTCTGCTTCTTCTTCTACCTCTTTTCTTCTTAACCCTAACAATATGGGATTTTCGACTTTCGATTGCTCGGCACTTCTATAGTGAACGTATTAGTATCGAATTTTCAGGGTCATAAATTTCAGGTCGTTACATTTGGTATCAGAGCTGAAGGTTAAGCGAGAACCTTGGCTCTGGTGGGTTTACTCATTAAGGATAGGGTCAGTAGCACCCTAAAATGAGTTGAGTGTATTATGTATAAAGGCGTACTTGTTAATTTCTTATACAATGATTTTGAAAATGGTTTTAAAAATGATTTTTATATAAGTTTATATTTTGGTACATAAGCAATAATTTTTCTAATTATTATATATATTAAGATAATTAGTTGTTGGTTATTGAAATTGAATAAGATCATAAGAATTTAAGTGGTAATATATATATATCCAAATAGGAATTGGATAATATGAACTATACAAATAAGATAAGCTAGAAATGGATTCAAATCAGAAAATAAAAACCTGAAATTTGTAGAAGTGTTTTCAGAATGTTGAATTAAGTTACCCTGATTTTTTTTTCAACAAATTATGAGATAATATGTAGTGAATTGGTCTCCAGATATGATAATCTTGGTTATTATCATAAAATGGTTATTGCGTCTAATAAGGAATGTTTGTTTTCTAATAATAATTAATGATAAAGCAAATTGGAATGTTTTAAGGAAGTAACAATTTAGATAAGTATGACTTGTAAATTGGAAAGGATTTAAATTGTGAAGTTTTAAATCTAAGTCTAAAAAATTTGAAACTGTTTCAAAGTGTTAAAAAAAAATAATAAATAATAATATTCAGAATATTTTTGAACGTAAGAATCTTATTTTAAAACAAGAGATGTTTTAAATATTTTAAAGGAATTTGTTTAAATTGAAAACCAAGAATGGTTTAAAATTGGAAGTATGACTTAGTGTGCAAATGAAATAGATATGTATATTTGGGATATGCATAATGTTAAAGTTATTTGGAAATAACATTAAGTGTTGAGTTTTGAATTTTCCCCTGAAATGTGATGTAAAAACCCAAAGAGAAATAAGTTTTTGAACTTATAAGTGGGAAAGGATATTGATAAGGAGTTTAAAATTTGAGAATCCAAATTGAGTAAGGCTTACTGGATTAAATGAATTGAATTTATATTAAGGGAAGTTAAATAAGTTTCGAACGGACAACCTGAATTGGAAATTTTAAGATGAAATTGAGATTTAACTTAAGGAAGTTAAATTGGTTGAATTGAAAGGGAGTTATGTGTGATCTCAAAACGGATTTGAGATCTGGAAATGTGTGATGGATGCTATTGATGGATGTTTTAAATAATTTGGATGTTTATTTACTTTGAAATATTCTGCTATCATCTTGTTGTTATTAATAATCTATGGAAGTGTGAATTGGATTGTTTTAAATGAATTAAGAAGTGGATTGAAATTATATACATTCATTGCATAAATAAAATGGAAATAAAACTTTAGTTTGAACTTATTTAAATAATTTTGATTTTAAAAGATAAAGATTGAATATATGAAAAAGGAATCACTTTGAACTTAAGCTTTGAATGTTTAAGATGAACTTGCAAACTGAAATTGTTAAGAATTGGTTTCAAAATTGGGTAATAAATTGGATTCCGAAGATTAAAATTGTTAAAAAAAGTTCACTTAAATCTTGAAAAGTTTAGTAAAAGTAGTTTAAAATAAATATTTGAAATTTGGACTCAAAATTAAATTGTTTAAAGATTTAGATTGTTAAATTAAAAGTAAGGGTTAATTTGATCTAAGTGATTAAATCAACACTGGAAAATTTAACTCAATTTTATATATTTCGAGATGATTTAAAAGTGAGATTGAATTGAAATTAGTTCAAATTAAAATTTGTTTTGAATTAATTGAAATTGAAATCAAAGTTGAATAAGCAAAGTTAAATAGGAATTGATTCGAATTTGGAATGGGAATTGAAGTTAATTTAAATTGAATTGAAATTGAATCAATTTAATGGAATTGGAAATTTAAGATTGATTCAAGTGGTGATTGAAAAATTGAACCAGTTTAGCTCTGAAACTATTTTCAAACAAATTATTTTCACATAAAATTTTTCAAATCTATTTTTCCTAGCTATTTACTATACAATCTTTCTTTTTAAAACCCAAACTATCTTATACTTATTTTGCAACTATTTTTGGAACAATTTGACTATTTTACAACTTTTTTATAAACTAATTATTATTTAACAACTACTTTATAACTAATTACTATTTTGCAATTATCTAACTATCTTACAACTATTTTATAACCACTTAACTATTTACGGCTATTTTACAACTAATAACTATTTTACAACCACTTATCCATTTTAAAATTTTCAAGCTATTTTCTAAATTCAAGCTGGTCAGAGTGCAAACTGTTTATAATTAAGCACCAATTAAGATAATAATTGAAGTGATAACCCAAATGGAAATTGAAGAAATTGTGAATAAGTGAATAGAATCAAAATGAAGGTGAATAGAAAGAAAATTGATTTAGCTAATAATCAATGAAGATAAATACATAGGATGTACGTATATTATTCTATTTGCATAACGATTTGATCCAGATTCGAACACAGAATTTCCAGATAATATATCGATCCGAGTTAGGATTTTTCACTTGATTTTCGACGGAGAACCCTGGATATGGATTTTTGATTGATTCTAGAAATTCTCTATCATAGTTATGGCTATGCAAGGAGAATGATGGTTTATGATCAAGAAACCAGATCTGAGTCCGCACTAGAAAGTAGGGTAGACGATACTAGTTCGGAAGTAAAATTGTGTGATCGAGGGAGCGATCGAATTATATTGCGAAAGGATGATATATGTAATCGTACGTGCTTGAATGAAATAGATATTTTGAAAAGAAATGTAAAAATGATTTCTGGAATGGAAAAGTATATTTTGAGAATATACGATGAATAAAAGTGGAAGTTGGATATTTCTATGATTGAAATTCACTTTATGAAGAGTAAGTAAGGTGGTAAATAATTTTATAAAGAAATCAAACTTGAATATTTGATTTGGAATAAATAAAGTTATATATATTTGTTACATATGATAAACTCCCCTTGTTGAATCTATAATCTGAAGAAAAGATTTTTGAAAAATATTTGAAGTGTAAAAGGGAACTTATATAAGTATGAAGTGTTCCAAAGATTTTTCAAGTTGGAAAGAATAAACTTATATATATATATATATAAATGATTTTATGAGAATGATTTTGGGAAAAAGGTTTTTGGAAACCATTGATTTTGAAAGGCTTTTGAGTTTTGGAAAAATCAATTTTGGGAATTTGGAAAGCCAAGTTCGAGAATTATCGATTTTGTGTAAAGAAGATTCATATGTGATACATATAAAGAGTGTGATTTGAAAGATACTATATATGTATAGTATAAAATATTTTGAGAATGGCCGTGGGGAAAAAGGCGCTCCCATTTAAATGAACTTCTAGTAGAAGATCCACGGGGTGGTTCTACCTTGAGCCCTGAGGTTCTAAATTTGATCCTAAGAGGATGTCTGGACAAACTAAAGTTCCTGAGGATTGTGTTGGGGTAGCGAAAGTCAAGGGCGCTGATGCCTACAGAGACATTTAGGTTATGCTATGACGACAATGTAACTCGGTGTAACTGCGATCTACTGCGCACCATAATGGAAGTCAAGGGCAGTGATTGCCTATGGTCTACGTTTGATTTCTCCATGAGGGCGACGCAACATCGGTAGACCGCGATCTATGAAGACATAGCGAAAGTCGTGTGGCAGTTAGTGCCTACAAGCTATATTGGGACTCGATTGATGTAGTCTGCGATCTATGTGGGAGTGGTGAAGTTTCATTAGGCAGCAAAATTTGAGGGCTCTGATGCCCACAGTTACGTGGGTTTTTTCGTGATGGCGACGTAACCCTGGGTGTAGCTGCGATCTGTGGCAGTTTCATGGTATAATCGAGCGGCGTGGATGCCTACAGTTTTCTATGGTTTTGCCGTGATGGCGACATAATCATCAGGCTAACTGCGACCATGGAGGGGGTGATGATTTCTAGAGCATTCTCACCAAAAATGTTTTCTATATTTTCACCAAAATATTTTCCAAGTATTTTAACTGGGTGTTGAAAACGGGTTTACAAAGTACTTATAGATTTTCAGTCCTACACCTGATCAACGTATGACCAAATTTCTGTGAGAACAATGATGGATTTGTTAAGACATCGTATTATAAAAAGTATTTTTATAAAGCTATTTTGGTAATATTATGTAGATTTTAAAAGTGTTTTAAAAATTTAAATAAAAAGGAGTTAAGAGTTAAAAATGTTCAAAGAGTAATTTAACTTATAATAAACATTCGTAATTAAAATTCTTGCTTCGTTCCTTTTCGGGGACGAAAAGATTTAAAGGGGGAAAGAATGTGATGACCTAGGATTTTGGCAATATTAATTTGATGATCTCCTAATATAATTATTTATTTTGGCAAATTTACCTTTTCAAAAATAAAAATATGTTTCTAATTTATAATATATATTGTGTTTAGGAAGCTATGGTTTGAATTCAATATAATAATTCTCAAAGGATATTTAAAGTTAAAATTCTATATTTTAATACACTACAGATAAATATTTATTAATTTAAGATAATAGCTTAAGCTTAAAATAGGATATACTTCTTTTAAAATTATACATGAATAAATATAGTTTGTATATATAAAAATTTAAAACATAAAAATAAAACATAAGAGTATAAAATATTGGGTTGGACATTTGTAAGCTAAGGGTATAATGCAAAATAACAAATGGCATATTTTCCTTTAAATTAAAATATGAATAAAATGTTAGAGATAAGGCTGTACAGTTCAAACTTTTCACATTTTCATTTCTCATCTCTTTTCTTTCTTCTTTCAAACTAAAACTAAAAGAAAAAGAAAACAAATTAAGACAAGCAACAACTTCAAGCTTTTCAACCTGAGCAAAAGTAGATTCAAATTGAAACATAAAGTATTTCAAGGATTAGATCAATCAAGTGCAGTTCCAGATCCAATCTTTTCTCTGTTCTCTGGTTTCTTTCTGTTTAACAATTTCTACGGGTAAAGAATCATTTTTTTGGTTAAATTTGTTTATTCCTTGATGCATGTGATAAAAGCTTGTAGTGATGTTGTGAATAATGTTTGCATTGATGAATTAATGTGGTCGCATGTATATAAATATGAAATAATCTCTGCATGCCTTTGTAAATGTATATATAAGTCTCTGTTGTATAACAGGCTCAAGCACATTCAAATAAATTCAATTTCTCTTCACATATTCAATTTAGGCTATGATCTTTAAAGGGAAAATGTGAGTATGGATGTAACATCATTTTTTAAAGTAACTTCAAGCACATATAGATTAACTAGTTATTTTGAAAATGAGAATTAACAGTGAAAAATCAATTCAAGTCAAAAATTCAATTGTTAAATTTGCAAGTTTTCGTTGTATATTTGGATTCGTGCTTAGAAACCATGATTTTTAATATAGATATCATGATTTTTAAGTGCGTGGTTGAGGAAAATTGTTGAGATGAATGGTATTTGGTTTTCGTCGATTCTCGACGATCGATGGAGGGTCGAGCATCGTGCTTGATGCTGGAGGAAGCCTGAGTGATGTGGATCAGGGGAAAAATGGTCGGAGCATTTATTGACCACCACGGTAGCCTGGCGACGACGATTTAGGGTTTATCGACCTGTTATGGTCGACGTTGTTGTCGAAGAAATCGCGGCGTCATGGTTGCATCGGAGTGGACCAGAGGTGGTGGAATCGAAGCGTGGGTCAATGGCGAAGCTCTGAACGTGATTGCGAGGTCTCAGGCGATCGAAGGCAGCGATGCGAGGGGGATTTGCCGATCGAGTTTGGATTCCAGTAGTGCTTGATTTGCTCATTTTCGATTCCAGGCGCGATCGTTAGATCTGGGTGGTCGGGACGACTGTAGGGGAGGTCGGCGACTTGTTGGCGGTCGGAACGTTGGTCGGAGGTGGTCGGATCATGGGTGCACATGCACGTGTGTCTTCTTGTATCTGAAGGTTGTTGTGTGGATTTGGGCATCGGGGAAGAAGTGGTTTATATCGGGTTTTTTCTCGAGTTAAACGCGAGTTGTCTCGAAGAGAAGAAGAAAGGAGAGTGGCTCGAGTGTGGCTCAGGAAATTTTGGGTTAGGGCCCGGGTAATTTAGAAAATGATTTAACAAGTTTTTAAAAATAAAAGGAAGCATGAGCTAAGTTTTCAAAGCAAATATTAAAAAAGTTTTCTAAATAAAGTGTGATCATGTTTTTCAAACAAGTTTCAAAATATAAATTTTAAGTCAAACGTTTTTGAGTTTAAAATTGTTATGATTTAAAATAATCATATATTGGGTTAATTAATTAAATTAATTCCTAAGTGTTTTCAATGAAACTTAATAATGATAATTAAGTAATTGATTAAGATAAATGGTTTATCTTAAATTAATTAAGGTCTTAGGTAATTAAAGTATAATTAATTAATTAATTCCAATAATTAATTAGAATAATAATAAATGGTTTGTCATTAATTTATGTTAATTAAGCAGGGATTAAAAGTAATTAATTTATTTTGTGGTTATTAATTAATTAGAAATAGTGACTAATTAATTATTGCTTATGAATGATAAACTTGTATTGAATGCCTTGGATTGTTTGATATCTCTGGTATATAATTTATGATGTTCTGCGATATGAAATGCTTTGGATTGAACTGTTGATAAATGTGAATTATTTATTTAATTGATATATGTGATGAATTTCTGTGTGTATATGACATTCTGAAAGCTTAAATTGAATTATCTTCACTTACATAACTTGGCTTAAAAGATGGCATTGGATTCGAAGATATAGGGGTCGGATATCAGCAATATCCGGAACAACTTCGATTAGAAAATGCAATAATTCTTTATAGATTGATTTTAGAATCAAATAGGCTGGAATGAAATAAATTAAGTAACATGGCCAATTAAACTGAGTAATAGTTCTTAGATATTGTTTTGTAATAAGTGTTTGACTATAACAAGTTAAGAACTCGTAGTGAGGTACGAGTTACCCCGGGTTTTCAAATAAGTTTTATAACTTAGTATTTCAAGTTAAATGGGTTTACTCACGCTAGTTTCCAACCTCACTCGGGTGTTACTTTAATGTAATGTTTGGGTCAGATCGAATATTATAGATTTTCAGGTTAGGATGTTTTGGAACTCAAGAGGCGGGCTGTATGACAGGGACGTATGGAGTATATTCTGCTATGTATTGAAGTTATATTGATTGTATTCTAGAACAGTTGTTACAACTGTCCAGTTTTGTTGTGCTCTGATAGATTGTATGTAAATTGACATTTACAACTTCTTTGTGTAAATGCTGCTACTTGTATATTATATTTTGATCCGCTGTGTATGTGAGATTCTATGTTTTTGTTTTCTGCTTCTTCTTCTGCCTTTTTTCTTCTTAACCCTAATAATTTGGGATTTTCGGCGTTCGATTGCTCAGCACTTCTACAGTGAACGTATTAATGTCGAATTTTCAGGGTCGTAAATTTCAGGTCGTTACAAAAAGAATTCAAAATTTTTAACCAATCAAATACTACTGGAAATCGGAAGATAATCCAGTCTAAACAAGCTCAAGAACAAATTAAATTAACAAAAGTTAAACTTCTAGTGCCAACATTGCTCTATAAAATATAGCTCTATAATATGGAATTATTTAGCAATCCGAGTTGCTTTCTAGCAAATCCAATCACGCCAACAATATATGCACTTCTATATAATTTAAATAGAAAAACTTAAATTTGCAATCGAATGGCGTTCCATTTACAAGTCGATTTCTTTCTATTCACGTAACAATCCATAAATCACCAACAATGAACCAAACCTAAGCATGCAACAATATCTCATTCTAATTCAATCAATTATCATTCCAAACATTATCACACAGTCTAACACATCAATGCATGCAATAGGAATACAATAATTAGAGATAGAAGTGCGAGTTAAAAATAACCCACCGTTATGTCGTTGCCAAATTAATTCAGCTACGCAAACCCTCATTGCCAGGTTTATGTGCAACCAAACCACCGCAAGCTGCACTGTAAAATCACCACGCCAGAATCTCCTCGGTCCATACATCCCTCACCACCCCTCGCCTCCTCCAGCAACTGCTATGGTCGTCTGAAGTCACGTCTCAAATCATTACCGGTCATCATGAAAGGACGTGACAACTCCAGCTTTCATTCGCACATCCCTTGACATCACCGTCCATCAACATCGCCCAAGTCAGCTTTCCTCTGCCTTGTGTCCACTAAAAATTGCGACTCCTTCATTGCCGGTTCCAGGTCACGGTTCGTACCCGTACCACCACGTCATGCCATGTCGCGGTCGCTCCTCCTTAGGTTGACGTCGATCGTCGATTTCCTCCTGAACATCACGTGCTCGAATGTTTTTTCCCTTTTGCATACAATCTATTTCGAAAATGGAAACGGGTAAGGGAATGTGGAACAGAAAAGAGAGTATGTATTGAAATGATTGGTTTGTTCATATGGGCCTTGGGCTCTAATAATTTAGATAATGTATTTTTCATTTCTTTTTCTTCATTTCCTTTAAAGCTACTTCATCTAATTTATTTAAACTACATTCCAATTTTATTTTCAACTGACTTATATTGCAATTTTATTTTTAACTTGAACATATGAGAATCTTTAATTAGCTTATTGGTATTCAAGTCAAATTAGCATGTCATCGGTCAAGTATTTAATAATTTTCTTAGCCTATTGACATGGATAATTATATATTTACATGGATGTTTGAATTTGTTAGCATAATTAGTAACCATTTCAAAATGAAATATATCAATCGTTATGTGGTTTCTTTAGAAAAGAAATTTCTCCATCACATACCTTTTTTTTTTTGGAAAACTGGTAATTGACGCAACAAGGCATTGAATACAAAACAGTTAATCACATGGTCAAAGGACTTAAGGTGTTGCTTTAAGGTGCTGTATATTATCAAATTAGCGTGTCGAAGTACTTGCCACTTTAAGATGGTGCTACTGCTGCATATTGCCGCAGCCTTATAGGTAGCTAAGTTTCAATAATAATATAAATATAGCCATAATATAAAACACTATAATAATTATTTCAATGCATGAATATATTTTGATTATGCTACTACACTTTAACTACACAACAATAGCACACCAAAATCCAAAATACTGCAACATGAGATGAATTTAAAAACATTCCTTTGTGATTAACAAATAGAAAGCCGACGGCCGTGGTAGGCGGTGTTGAATCAAGGCTGTTAAAACATGTACAAGCTATTAGTTTAATTTGCATAGAAAAGAAAATGTAAGCATGTATTACAAATTGAAAAGTACATGGTACAACCATTTAAATGCATCGGCTAACAAACATTTTGAAAATCATTAGGGCATGAATACTTTGTGTGCGAACAAATTATCAAAGCAAGGGACGTGTACTGATGTATAAAATAAAAATATGCATACAAGACAGCATGCCATTCTCATCTTGTATTAAATAAGAGTTTCTTGACTGGTGCAGCCATTCTCTTAGAAATTATCAAAGCTAGGCTAGCATACTTTGGTTTGTGAAAGCAAGAACAAACAAAGGACATGTGCATGTACTGATGTATAAAAATTTATTTCATGACCAAACAGCCATATATTTTCGAAAATAATAAACCAAGTTTGCTTGGTTATTTGAGCAAAGGACAATGAAGTACATATATTAATGTGCAGGCAAGCAAACTTGTATATGTTTGCAAATAGATGTCAAGGTTACTAAAACCATGTTATACAAGCTTTCACATAATTAATTTTAAAAGATACAATTTCAAAAGAAAATTCATTTTGATAGTTTGAATATGTTTTGTTTTTCATTCATAGAAAATAGAAATCATAGTCGCCAAACACTAACATGTTGCAAGATAATGAATACAGTTGTATCTTGTAGTTATGGTTATATAACTTTTAGAAAAGAAGTAAACCATGGCCATAACAGCAACCGACTATGCATGCATATATATTTTAAATATTTTATTGCTATACATGCATATATATTTCCCAATTTCATGTAAATTAATCATCTACTAAATCAAAGTATTCGATAATTAATAACTTATTACAATCGCAATTGAAATCCAGTTTCATTTCAAACTCTTACTAAATTAGAAATTCCTATAAATAAAAATCCTTACATCTATTACAATTACAATACAATATTCACAATCATTTAAAATACCACCTAATTTATTTAATATGCTGCTTTGTAATTGAATATCTAAGATTTTACAAGTGCCAAATTTTATTTAAAATATAAATTCTACTCTTGTTCAAATACTTTATTTTATTTATCAAAATGCGCCAAGGTATCTCCTCCAAAAGTATAATTTACAGACTTTTATAAAAATTTATTTTGTCTTCAAAATAATCTTTAAAATTGTGCATTTTGTTATATATAATATTTAACTTATTTCAAATTTCTACCTTCTCTTCAGAATAATATATACTTACTAAATATTTTGATTAAAACATTTTATATACATAATACTGTGTCTTAATATCTCCTAACAGTGTTTAGAAATTTCTATCGATAACATTGATCAAGTGTATCAACTAGAATCCTTAAAACACTCAATGGGTAATTTAACACAAAATTATTTTCCATTTGATATACATATATCTTTTAATACTTTATGCCTTTACAAGATATTTGTTTGCCCATAATAAACATAATTAGATTCCACATATATGCTTATCCAATATCAAAAAGATTTTAATTCAAATAGGTGCTTGGTTTTATTAAAATTCTTTGAATTCATTTTACTATTTACATATAAAAATAATTCAAAGGTAACGACTCCATACACTCTCATTCATCCGTAGATACCTCAAGCAAACATAAATTTTTAAATTTTCCATAACGTTTAATTAGTCACATCTAACATTTAGTTAAGTATACTTACAAATTAATATTCCACTTAATATAAATTTAAATTTTCAATATTACTTGCGATGACTGCACCACTGAGGACACCGCAAGTTCTTATTATTAATATTGAGCAGGTTACTTATTGTCAAAGATAATTCCTAATCAATACTAATTTTAAAAATTGTTGACAATTTAAAAACAACCAAGCATCCATCAACCAATCAATTTTTATTATTACCTAGCGATTCAATTTTAGAGAAACCACTGGCTTTCATTAATAATCGAGCTCGTCCTGTTTCAAATGAGATTATAAATTCTTTGAGTGATAATGTCTTATTCAATTCCACATTTTAGTCTAAGCATAAACAAAACACACATTGATGCACATAACATACATTTCAAGCAATCAAACAAACAATTGCCTTAAATGGAAAGCTATCTTCCTGCTTCCACTGCGCAACTCTGATCACTAACAGATTAGGACACCACAATTCAATTATAAGCCATCTATTAAATCTTGCTCTCTACAAAAGTGAGTTCCAACTTTAAAATCATTTTCATAGCAATAATTAGTATAGAGATTCATGTTTTTTACAAATACATCTAGATGATTATTTCCAATAATCATTTATATTTATATCCTAATATAAATATAAATTCTAATTCTACCCAACACACCTAAGGGACGAGACTCTAAGTCTATCTAGGTTCAGATCTCGACTCTGTGTTTATTACAATCTATAATGTTCTAAACACAGCTCTGATACTAAGCTGTAACAACGCCACCGCTATACCCATATTATTTAAGTACATTACAAGTAATATCATCTAATAGCACAGAAAATATGGCTGGCTGAGGGCAATCAAACGTGAATATATCTTTATACTAACAATGACATGTCTTAATTACCTTTTGATGATCTGAACTGAAATTTTTTGATGTGTACAATGTTAATACAAAGTAATGAACCCACCGATTAAAATATTCAGAACAGTATATAATATAGAGAAGTCAGAATCAAAGTCACAAATCGCAGTTGAATAATATACATCATATTTAATAATAGAATGTGAGTCTACAAAATATCGGTACTAGATAATATACATGACATAGACTCCTAAATGTCAATACATACACACATACATATATATGTACATATATATATACATATATATATATATATATACATATATATATATCACATCCAAAAGTACTGTATCAGCTATACAACGACTACTAGATAATATACATGACATAGAATCCTAAATGTCAATATATACAAGTATGAAGTAAACTAAAATAGTCAAAATATTCTACTACAATGCTAGCCCAAAATCCAAAGACCAACGAGTCCCAGTACCCGTAGAGTCTCACCTGACCTAAGTATTTTAAAATAAATGGGTCATACTATATCTAATAAAGTGATGAGATAATGGTATCGAAATTTTATGACTTAACAATAATAATAAGTCATAAATAAAAATATGCCAGAACAATTGATTATAACAAGGCATATCAAACCAAATCAAATATTAATATCATACATATATGACTTAACTATAAAATAAGTCATCTCCAAATATGCCTAAACCTAAATAAACATAAAAAGGCATATCAATCCAAAATAATCATTTCACAAATCCATATCAAGTCTCAAATGTACAATCGTCAAAATATGATGATAACAATTTAAAATTCTTCAGATCCAAAAAGATAATAAATAACCATCCTGAAATCTCAGAAGAAATAATAATAGGTAATGAGATAATAATGGTAGTCAACTATCAGTATGAAATAGTGTGACATGGAGGCTAAGCCCAGATAATAGACCCTGCCACATAGTGTAGTAGCCTAACCCTTAGAAATAGGCTAACAATCTAACCTTAAAAGGTAATTTGACTATGTGAATTTACCTAACCACAATAAATTGGCAAACATTGTCCAATTGTGAATAAACTAATAGGGCTATAATATAACACCCGTCCAAAGGACAAAAATGGCAGCCACGTTATACCAGAATAGACCTAACCCTTAGAAATTGGTCTGCCTAACCAATTCTAAAAATTTATTGACTTGTAGATCAATGAAATATGAGTTTATCTCTCAGGGATATATCAGATGAAATAAAATACAAACACCTTAAGATAATACAACTCTAAGTGGTAATTAATGTCACTCAAGTAATTATAAGAATTTAACTAATTGTCCCCTACCAGATAGTAAATTCAAGTATTTACTATAGGTTAGTAAATTCCACTCAAACTTTATTTAATAAAATAATAACAATGACCGAAAGAATCGTACAAAATGTCTCATACCACTCCGATGTTTTAATCGTTTATTGAAATTCTTTATTTTATAGAAAGTCATGAAATTCAAATAGAAATACAATTTGAGCTTGTGCACTTCGATTTTTAAAGATGAGAGTTTAAATGATTTCTAATTAAAATGGAATGTCTTTATTCAAAAACTAGAAATCAAACTATTATTTTCTAAAACCAATATTTTTCTTTATTCTTGAATTATATATATACACACACACACATATATATTTAGGTATATAATTTTATAAGTATATACATATATATTTCATATATCATAAAAGCTGCAAAGAAAAAAAATCTTATTTTCTAAACTTATTAAAATGAAACATTATATATATAATCATACTAAAAGAATTTTCAACTCTTTAACATTTTAGTTTTTAATTCTTTTCAAAAACTAAAACCTATTAACCACATTGCTTCTCTAAATTAATGATTTCTATATTGAAAAGAATTCAAGATTTTTAACCAATCAAATACTACTGGAAATCAGAAGACAATCCAACTTAAACAAAATTAAGAACACAATAATTCAAACAAATAAATTAACAAAATTTCACTTTCTCGAGCTAACATAATATAGTTCCATAATATGGAATTATTTTGCGACCCGAATTGCTTTGCAACAATTTCAATCACACCAGCAATAAATGTACTTCTATATAAGTTAAATATAGAAATTAAATTTACAATTGAGCAACGTTCCATATACAAATTAATTACATTCTATTCACATAACAATCCATATATCACCAACAATCAACCAAACCTAAGCAAGCGACAATATCTCATTCCAATTCAATTAATTTCAATCTAAATATTATCACATATTCTAACAAGTCAAGGCATGCGATAGGAATTCAATCATTAGCTATAAAAGTGTGACTAAAAATAACTCACCATTATTTTTTTGTCGAATTAATTCAACTACGCAAACCTTCACTGCCAGGTTTTTGTGCAACCAAACCATTGCAAGCTGCACTCTAAAATCACCATGTTGGAATCTCCTTCGTGCATACATCCCGCACTAATCCTGCACCTCCTTTAGCAATCATTTTAGCATACATCTCGCGGCTCTTTCATCATCGGTTCTAGGTCAAGGTTCACACCAGTATCACCGACATCATGCCATGCCACGGTAGCTCCTCCATAGTCCAACGTTGATCATCGATTTCCTTCTGAATATCACATGCTCGGATGTTTTTTTCTTTTGCATTCAATTGACTCCTAATTTATGGGCTTAGGATGAACAATATAAATGGGTAAGGGAACGGGGAATAGAAAAGAGAGTATGCATTGAAATGCTTGGTTTGTTCATGGGCCTTGGGCCCTAATAATTTAGACAATGTATTTTTCATTTCCTTTTCTTCATTCCCTTTGAAGCTGCTTCATCAAATTTATTTAAACCGCATTCCAATTTAATTTTTAACCGACTTACATTTTATTTTATCGAATCCATATATTTCCTCGACTGCTGCATAATTACATTCAATTCAATATCATTTCACTCTATGCAATTATTAATTGTACTGATATAAAACAATTTATTTATCTTCATCGCTTTATTGACTATTGAATAATGACTGAACTTCTCTTCATTTATTTCTTGTATATAAAATTTATTTACACTTTTAAATATTTTATATTTATTAAAGAGTTTATTTGAATTTTAATATATTATCTAAAATGGATTTATATACTAATTCAATTTTTATTATGATGAAATCCTTTATTAAATAGACTGACTGAATAATAATTTTATTCCAAAAATAATAATGATCAAAAATTAAATTCAAAAATTTCTATTTTAATTAAATTAGTTTAATATTACAGCTTTGAAAACTGAGTTGTTACAATTTCTCACTTTCATTTAGCTAAAAATGAATAATTAGGTTTAGGCTTAGAATTAAATGCTTTATGTCCAATTACAAAATAAAAGTGCTTCATGAAACCATTATTAAAATATGAGTTGGTTCTACAAATCAATCCATTTTCTTAAACCCAACATTAATTCATTCCTAGCATTTTTAAATTCAACATTGAAATAATTTTACAACTCAATTTATAAAACCATTTTTCTTAATTTTTAAATTAATTAGAAAACTAATAATCTAGTAAGTTGTAAATGCTCCATTTATACAAGAATTAAAATACTTTAATTTTTAATGAGTTCACACTACATCCATTACAATGATTTTAATAGTGATAAAATAAAATATAAAGTTACACTTAAATAAAATGGTTCTCAATCCTTGTTTCATTAATTAAATTACGCATTTTCTTTTGTTATAAGATAAAAAATTAGTAACATAGAAATTGTTTTCATTATTACTAAAATTCCCAAATACCAATTTCTATTAGAAAAAATCAGTTACATGAACTTAATGTATATATATTTTACCAAAGTCCAGTTTAATTAGCAATAACAATCCCCAAATATCTATATTATTTAATTATCACTAACTTAAATTATTCTTTTAGTTTAATTTCAAGCAATCTAAACCAGGGTTGTTATAGTACCAACCCATCCCTTAGTGGATTTTGGAACCTTTTCCATTCTTAGACATTGGGCAGTTGCAATCCTTTTGAATTCAATACCCTGAGTTTTGAGGCGTTCCTATTGCATTCCCAATGATGCAAAGCACGTCGGGACGGTCACAATGATGATCATGTCAGATAGCATCCATATTTTCAAACGAGCTATTGCACAATGTTGGAAATCGACACCGAAAAATATCAAATCCAAATTGATATCATTAGTGGTAGTCTAGAGTGTTCTCATGTATTTGTGAAATACTAGAGAATCATCTACAGAAACAACGAACTCCTTATGAAGGAGTGTTTGAACTCAAACTTCATAAATGATATTGAGTATAATTTTTCAATAATAAATTCAAGTTAAGAATTTTTAAGTTGCAAATGTTCTAAATAGAAGAGATTGTGGCTGATTCATTGACTTAAACAGCGCCACAATAAAAGAATGTATATATATATAATAAATGCTCAAAAAAGTTTATAACTAAGTCGCAGGTGATTCCAAATGTTGAGAATCCCACAACATCGTCATATAATGACAACGTTACTATATAGTTTATAACAGAACTAAGTGCTCATTAGAAGTCGAGATACATACTTTGAATTCCACATTATAAAGGCAGTATATCAGCATCAGAGGGAGTTAATCGATAGATAAGATGATTAAAATATAGTAGCATTCTCGTTCATTGTGGGACTGTCCCATGTTGGTTTAGAGAAAGTGATTGGAGAAGTTGGAATGAGATTCCATAATTGACCTAAAGTGCAAGTGGGAGATTGATAGAGTTAAGAGTATGCCCTAGAGGCAACTATTGGAACGATTGCCTTTCTTGCACCAAAAATTGAGCTAGTAAGGGTAGAAGAAAAGGAAAGATAAGAAGATACTATAAAATCATAGAATCTCACCACGAATCAGAACAACATATAATAGATAACATAGGATGTTACATTGTCATTCCATAATAATAATACATAAGAATCATTACATTACAACCTTCAAATGGGTAGTTATAACTACCTTCCCATACAAGATACAGAGATCATACATAAACACAATGGAATAAGAGAATAAGTAGCTAACGGTGAAGCCACCTACTCCAGCTCCATTAAAATGCTTCTTAAGAAACCTAGATCTCTTAGCTACTTATACAAATTTGAGTACCCAAGAGTTTTAGGAAAAGAAAATAAAACTCCAGATCAGACATGGATCTGGTGTTAGTAAACTTAAAACAACTTAATTTTTTGCTTTTATAAAACACTTTGAAAATCAAAGGTATCTTGTAAGACCACGCTGCACATAAACGTTAATGAGTTTTTATCTTACGATTACCCAGACACTTTATATAGAAACCTAGTGATATTATGAAAATGTCTAGGGTTTTCAAGTAAAATAGAACATAATTGAAATGCTTGCATCTCACATTTCAACATATTTTGGTTTAATTAAATCCGTATGACAGTTATTGGAAAATGGATTCCATAAATGACTAAGCTACTAGGGTAATGCCCATCATAGTTCATCTTTAGATAAAATAACACCAAGGACCTCACTTGGATCCACATCCAACATAAGATCGGCCTACCATTTGCTGGATAGTACCGAATAAGATTACCCCTCAGTTAGGATCAGCAACCATACCAAAGCATACATGAGTTGATAGTAGGAGCTCTAGATAGGGATGACCGCATCCTAATGGAAGCGACCCACTTTTCCTTGCTGCATTTCCCATGTTTTAGTCATTCCGGTTGATGAGGCCTGAGGCTATGTTTACCTTTATTATAGAATTGCCACATGGAATACTAACATTGCCTTTAAGATGTTGATACAATGTCACCATTCATCGATATAGGTCATTCAGGAGATGAACGAACCGAAAGCACTATCTCCACTACAGCCGTCCTGGATTCACCCTTAGGGTTAGTAGCAAATAACCCATGCACTTCAAAATCTTCATCTTGGATCTTGCCTTTACTATTTCTAATTCGAACGTTTACATTGGTTTGAAGTGGTTTTCGGATAACAATTGATATTTGATCGCAGTTTCTCCCAACGTTTGATAATTTTAAGGGGTCAAGTTATTTACATTGGTATTCCACTATCAAGGTGTAAGATCTACGTATGAACATATGTTTCTTATGCTTTCTGTAACAACCCGCTTTTTTATATAATTTAAGCTGACAATAAACCATATATATCCAACCCAAATCAAATAGAAAGATGAATAGTTAAGGGAAAGGAAGAAGAAAGAAGAAGAGAAGAGAAGAGAAGAAGAAGAAGAAGAGAAAAGAAACTAAAAACAACACATAATCTCACAATCGCAGCGAAATAACATATAATATAATATCCATGATCTTTACAAAAGATAAACTGTTATATATACATCCATCAGAGTACAACAACCATCACCATTATTAGCCTGGACAGTAATAACATCAATCCTCATAATTGTTGATAATTTTAATAACAAAGCAGCAGAAAACAAACATATACGTGAATACGACTTGAAGACCTCCAACTCATCTCTTGAGCTCCAATGCATCCAAATCAATCTGTAAATATTCATGGTCTAACCTAAGCATTATAGTGAAATAACACCTGAGTCAGTCTAAAAAACCAACGTGATAAAAACACACCCAATTAACTTTAAAGTTATAAAACCTTTGAAAAATCAAATTTATCTCGTAAGACCACACAGCACATAAACAAGGACGAGTTTTTACCTTGGATAACCAAAACATTTCATATGAAATCCTCTGATATTATAGTAGTGTCTAGTATACAAGTACTTAATAGTCATAGCCGAAATTGTTACATTAATTAAATTCCAGCATAATAGGTTCTACAACCAAAACCGAATGCTCGTATAGGAGAATGGATTCCAACTATGAAAGGGTAAGGGTCTACCCACCGAATCTGTACACCTCTACATCAAGTGCATGGGAGGCTATAACATGGTGCACCTTTTCTACTCAAGACCGACACTACCCCCTTCTTGAGTAGCACCGAATATGATCATCCCTTGTTGCAATCGACAACCACACAATGGGATCCCCAAGCATACATGAATATCGGTCTATATTTGGGATTCTCATACCCTACTTAAGTGCGAGCCACTAAGCCCTCCTGCATGTCCCTACTTTATAAATTTGTCAGGTGTGAGGCTCGAAGTGGCCACGCTCTTAACATTTACATACTACTTCCCACTTCTAATGCTAACACTGCCCTCCAAGAAATAATGCATTATTAACATGCATCCATATATGGTCATTATGGGATTGAAGAAAAAAATTGAGTGCTCTATCTCTAATTCCATCATCTTTAAGATGCTTCACTTCGAACGCTTGAGTTGGATCGACATGGTCTTCGGACAACATATCCGATCCTGGTCTCTTCAAAAAAACATTCGACAGTTTCTGGTAAACTCAACCCCAGTTCTTTAGAAAATAAACAGTCAAAGATAAGATTGGAGATCACCTACTAATCATTAGTGGACGGATTTCCTTACCATTTGTTCTAGAAGAACGAAATGAGATTTACATGCACATTACAACATCATTGAAAATGAATGTGCCATAAACTCGCGTGTTTCTCCTAGATATTTCCAAAGTTACTTTTGGGTCCAAATTTCTATAGCCGGTTATTTAACTATCGAATAACAAATATTCAATCAGGATTTAATTCCATAGGAAAAACCAACATTTTGTTAAGCACCAAACAACAATAAGCCTTCTTAATTAATCTTTTATTAATTAAAACCATCTTGTAAATTCTTGTATCAAAATACTTTTACAAAGATATATTCGCAACCCTTATATTTTCAGTGCTTAGAAAATATTCATATACTTATCTCAACAGTATAAGTATATTCACCAAACACTGAGAAAGATCTCCATTTTACCAAATTCTAAAATCATTTATAAACTTCATTATAAATTTCTAAAACCCTTTATAAACCATTTATAAATTATTTCCCAAGACATTAATAAACCCTTTATAAAGCCATGCAATTGTTTATAAACTCACTTTATAAATCTACAAACCCATTTCTAAAATTCCTTTATAAATATCCATCTACTTACAACCTCTTTACCTTATAAATAATCTTTCTTTAAATCTTCAAACTATTTTATAAGCTCCTCTTATGAAAATCCAAGCCCGCTTACAAAAATCTATTTATGAATTTCGAAAACATCATAAATAAATAATTATTATTAATTTTTAACCTCTTGAAAATAATAATTAATAATTCAAACCATTATGAATAAATCAATCATTAATCTTTACCATATAAATAATAATAATAAATTACCAAAATATTGCTAATAATCATTATTATTAATTTCAAACTAGATTAATAGTTTTCATAATTAACTTTTCAAAATTATTTAAATGTTTCTAAACAACTTCAAGCAATATTAACATGAATAACCAACTTTAAAACATAATATATTTCCATGATAAAAATCCATTCTTAAATCTTCAACCCTATGATTTCCACATTTATAAAACTACATTTAAGAATCTCTTTCCAATTTATAAAAAATTCCTTTCATAAAACCCATTTATTTATGAATCCATTAGAACTTATTTTCTTTATGACTCTCACTTATTCATAAATATCATTTAGAAACTTCAATCACCATCTGTTTCAATGTTACTTCCATATAGATAAATTCCTTTTTATAAATTCCTTTCTATTTATAAAATATTGTTTAACATTCCAAATTCACCCTTACCTTCAATTCCTAAAATAGAGTTAACTATTTCTAAATCATTCGGTATCGTAAAATAAATCTACCGTTTGATTTATTCTTCAATTTATTAAATGATAATAGTTTCCTTCTATTTGTGAACCCCATTTATAAATCTATACTTTTATTATCAAAATACGATTTTACAAATCTTTGCTTCCTTTATGAAATATCACTCTTACAAATTATCCCATTTATAAATAAATCATAATATATGTACTTGTATACATATATACATACATATATATATATATATATATATATATATATATATCACTCTATACAACGATGATTATAAATATTATATCAAAATATTTGTTTTTCCTTTTTAACGCCATATCCCTTTATTATAAAAGATGGACTTACTTTAATATTTTAAAATCTATATTTTACAGTTCGAGAATCCATATTTAAAATATTTTATACAGCTATCAAATTATAATATCTAAAATCATACTTTTTTAGAAAAATTATTAAAACCTATAACAAATCATCTTGAAATTCCTTTTTAAATCAAATCACTATTTTATAGTAATTTAAGATACCAAAAATGAGGCTTGGTTCTATTAAAGCTCTATTTAAGCAAAATCATATCCATGTCGTCAATATTGCGTTCAACAAGTCGTATATCACTATATGTATGAAAATAAAATTAATAGTGTGAGGAATCCAATTGGACCCCTCCAATGTATCCCCCTGCATAACATACAGTATATAATCATAAAAATATGAATCAACCGCTTCTAAGCGAGATTTATGTAAGGGTCATCCGCTCTTACACAGGAACGTAATAGGTCTTATCCACTCTAATAGGCGGAATTCCAATCTAACCAATAAATAGAGTAAATTATCTAAATAGTCAATAATTATCAATAATAAATATCCAAACATCCAATAGATAATTTTATTCTCGGCTAAAAATACTTCTAGTTTACCAAAAAGGTGAGATTAACTCACTTTGATTTCTTAATGCTCGACAACGTTTCATTTTGAATAACCTAAAATTCCAACTAGCTCCAAATTTATCCAATCCAACTCCATAGCATAGTGCTTGCTGATACGAACGCAATCTGTCGCGCTCGAAACGGACCTGGTACGAGATAGTTATGAAATAATAAACACTTAAGATAATTAAATATTAATTAACAACTTAAGTTTTAAACACCAAATCTTTCTCACCTTCCCCTTTTTGTTTCCTTCATGGCAATGGCTTTTTTTAAATTGTTTCTCGCGAATAATCGATGCACCACCAGATTCACCACCACTAGTTGTATGTCGCCGCTGACCCACCCACGTTGCGCGCCACCTCGCCAAGCTACCATAGCACGTGCGCATCTCTCTTCAGGTGCATTCGTTTCCTTTTTTACTTGCGTTCAAATCGTTCACCTAACCATGAACCACTGCCACCTACGCCTACACGTTACTACCTCGACCGCCGCTTCAACCTCTTGCGCACACGTGTATGCAAAACACGCCTGAACCCATAATTACAGCAGCGAACGGAGGCCAATTTCCATCGCCTCAGTCGTCGATAGCTCGATCCAACCGTTGATTAAGCTCATGTAGTCGCTCTCTACATTACTCTAGTTGAAGTCGTTGGCTATTTTCACCTCTAGAGACTCCGATCGATGTCAACCGTTGGATGGTTTAGTTTAATAGGGGCTGACAATATCTAGCTAGGATTTTAAGCAAATGAAAATAAGTTAAGGGCTATTTATAGAATATTTTCGAGGCACTATTCATCCATGAAAAGTTTGAACTCCAAACTAAGACTGCCGCCTGACGTTCTATATGAGATACCTCTATTCTGAACAAAATAAAATATACATCGGGAGCCAATTTCATCATATTCAGAAGATAGCTTTTCAAAATCACATTATTTTAATTTAAATTCCTTTAACTAATTTTATTTGTTTCAAACTCACACGTCCAAACAGTACATCCGATATCCACGAAATTCGACGGCATATAAAAATTCATTATAACGGATCCGATGAAACTGGTTTCGTCGAAATCATAGACAGTGCCCCAAAAGTTATTTTTACGCGTTAATTAAAACAAGTAATTTTCAAAATCGGTTTAGTTGCTTTTAAATCAAAATTAAAAGTTTATTATCTCCTTTCTAACTTAAATAGAATTTAAATCAATTCTGAAATCGTTTTCATTCATATTATATTCAATATTCAATTATTTAAACAATTTCAAATATTAAATTTAACAATATAATTACCGAATAAATCGCTATATTTGAAAATCAAGTTATTTAACGTATAAAAATAACTTTACAATATTTAAAATAAATTAAATTTTCTAAATTCAGATAGCATTCTTTAAAGAATTTAAACCTTAATTAAATGGATAATTAACCCTTAATTAAATAATAATTATTTAAATAATAATTAATTAAATAATCGATTAAAGTAAATAAATTCGATTAAATAATAGTTAATTTTATTTTTCCATAGTTAATCATTATTTAAAAATTACTTAATTAAAAATAATTGAATTAGTTAATAATTTCTTAAACTCTAATTACTCAACCTAATTACTTAGTTAATTAATTAAATAATAATTACACCAATTAATAAATTAAATAATAATTAAAACTTAGGCCTTTTAACTTACCTAATTTATTTGAAATGAATTTTCAAAAATAACCCAAAAGAAAACACTTTAAAACTTGAAATCATGAAATCTTCCAAACCATCCATAACATTTATAGCTATATATGCAATTCGCTAGAATTAATTTCTAGGTAAAAACTTCATTTTAACTCTTGCTATAACATATTTGGAAACAGAAATGGAAAAGTTTAGAAAACTTAAAACAAAGGTTAAAATTTGGAAAACATTTACTAAATTCAAAATTAAAAACAAGCTTTTGTTTCTAAATCGGGTCTTAAGTGCTTTGCAACTTTTCAAGGTGCTAACTTCAACACATCCACATCACATACACTTAATTTTGTTTCATAAACATACTTCCATTATATCATAACCAATGAGAAAAAGATTATACAAGCATTTATATTTTGATCTTAGGAATTTTAAGGTAGAGAAAAAGATTGTCAAATGAGAAAAAAGAAAGTTAGGAGGTATTTATAGGCTTAGGAAATTAATTAAAAATTATATAAGTATTTATATTTTAATATATATGTATGCGTGCACCATCCCCCTCCCTCCTTCATTTTTATCCACTTTGAGTAATCCTCCTCCTCTCTCCTTGCACTGTTCAAGCCATGTACTAATGTACTTAAGTTGAAAATGTGTATTTTTATATATATTATGTTTATATATTTTTATGAAAAAGAAAATCTTATTTTAACTTATATGTTTATATATTTAATTTGGTTAATATGTTCATGCATATGTACATGTACACACCATGTTAAAATGGTTTATATCGTGTGCATGTGTTTTTACAATAGTGTTATGGTATTTCAAATAACTTTTAACCAATGAAAAATTGATATTCCGGAAAATAATTTTCGGTCACATTTTCTATTTCTCTATGAACTATAGATATTGGTAAAAAAATTAAAAATGATTTTATTACTATTAGTTATAATTTTGAATTGTTTTATCTATTAACAAATTTTCATTTATTAATTATTAAAAAATGTAATTAAATATTCAGTTAAATAACGATTAAATTTTGGATCGTTATACCTCCTCCCTTAAAAGAATTTCGTTTCGAAATTAGAAATCAAGGAGACAACACAAATTATGCAAAAATCTGTATATTAATTTCGTATAACGCATACAAAGACATGTACTAAGCATCTATAGCAAACAAACATACACTATACATAGAACAGACAATCAACTGACTATCCTTACACCAACTCAAGATAGGCTTCTTTCATACGATCCACCGTCTCCCAAGTGTCATCTCCTGGATCCTCACTCCATTGAATCTTGACTAGTCGCACCACCTTGTTATGCAATCTCTTTTCATCCTGATCCACAACATAAACTGAATGTCTAACCACTGTCGGGTTCGGTTTCTATTTCTAATTCTCTTGAAGCGACGGTTCCACAATTAATGATGGGTCATGAACATATTTCGTCAAATGAAACATGTAGAACACATTTTGAATTGCCGCTAATCTCTTTGGAAACTCGACCCTATAAGCAAGCGATCTGATCCTCTAAAAAATACAGAAAGGTCCCACATACCTAGGAGCTAACTTTCCAGCTTTCGTAAATCTAACAGCCCCTTTTTTTGGTGAAATCTTTACTAACGCCAAGTCTCCAACCACAAATTCCAAATCTCTTTGCCTTTTATCAAGATAACTCTTTTGGTGATCTTGGGATTCCTTCATTCTTTTCTTCATACTGCAACTTTCTCTGTAGTCTCTTGGATCATGTCTGGTTCAAATACTAATATATCTCCCATCTTGACCCAACATGCTGCTGATTTTCACTATCTTTTATATAGGGCTTCATACAGTGCGATCCCGCTGCTTGCATGAAAACTATTGTTAAAGGTGAACTCAATTAAATGCAAATGATCCTCCCATGATCCACCAAAATCTAGAGTACATGCCCTTAAGAGATCCTCTAGAAACCGGTTCACCCACTCCGCCTGTCCGTCGGTTTAGAGGTGATATGCTATGCTTAAGCTCAACTTTGTTCCTAGAATTATTTGCAATGCTTCCTAAAACTAACCAGTGAATATGGTGTCTCGATCACTTACTATACTCATAGAAATTCCATGCAATCTGACCGTCTCTCTCATAAAAATTTCAGCTAAAGAAGCAGTAGTCCTTGTTGGTTTCACTGCAATAAAATGTGCGCACTTCGATAGCCGATCCACAATAAACCATACTCCTTCATTTCCATTTCTAGTTCTGGGTAAACCATCGATAAAATCCATTAATAACACTTCCCATTTCCAATTAGGTATTTCCAAAAGTTATAATAATCCGGCTTCCGGTGATTATCATCTTTGATTTGTTAACAGCATAACACCTAAAAACATAGACTGAAATGCTTTTCTTCATTCCAGGCCACCAAAATACTCCTTTCATATCCTTAACATCTTATGAACTCCAGGATTAATACTTAACCTAGATTTGTGGCATTCGGACAAAACTTCCTCCCTTGGCCCATCCACATCTGGAACACAAAATCGTCCGTTCATCCTTAAAGTACCTCAATTATCCATCTCAAAATCCGAACACCTACCTTCTTTGACTCCTTAAATTAATCCTTCTAGTATCTCATCCTTCCTCCGATTCCCCATAATTCTTTATTAAAGTGTCAGTGTAACCTCCAAAAGAGTCAAAACAGCGTTTCTGTTTTAGGCATCTGCCACTACATTAGCCTTTCCTAGCATATAAAGAATGCCCAAGTCACAAGCCGCTAAATACTCCAGCCACCTCTATTGCCTCAGATTCAGATCCTTTTGGTAAAAAGATAGTTTATGGATTTTTGATCCATAAAGATCTCAAAATTTTCACCTAATTAGAGAAAGAAAACTTGCTCCTAAAATATCTAAAGATTAGAAAGAAACAAGAGGAATAGAAGGATCCTTACCCAGAAAGTAGTGTCTCTACATTTTTAGTGCAAAGACAACAACTAGGAACACCAGGTCATGCTTAGCGTAGTTCTTCTCGTGAGGCTTTAATTACCTGATTGCATATGCAATCACCCTACCATGTTGCATAAAAACAGCAGCTAGTCCCAATCTACAAGCATCTGTAAAAACCATGAATCTAGTTTTTCCATCTGGAATAGCCAAAACTAGTGCATTGGCCAACCTCTTCTTCAATTCCAGGATTGCCTCTTCACACTTTGGAGTCCATATAAACTTCTCCTCCTTCTTAGTCAACTTAGTCAAATGGGAAGAAATCCTAGAATAATCTTGAATAAACCTCCTATATTATCCAGTGAATCATAAGAAATTGTGAACCTTGGTAGGAGTCTGTGGTCGCTTCCATTCCTGAATAGCTTCTACCTTCACGGGATCTATTAAAATACCTTCTCCTGTCACAAAATGTCCTCAGAATCTCACTTTCAATTTCCAACAATAGCACTTACAAAATTTTGCCTTCAGGACATGTCTCCTCAATGTCTCCTACACCACTTCCCAATTATGTTTATCCTCCTCCTCAGATTTGGAGTAGATAAGGTTGTCATCAATGAAGACTAACACAAACTTATTAAGAAAATCTCGAAAAACACAGTTCATGAGATCAACAAAATATGTAGGTGCATTAGTTAGCCCGGAAGGCATAACCAACCACTCAAAGAAACAATTGGTGCTCTAATAAAAATTAAGGATATGCTATCTTTAGCAACCCTCAATTGATGGAATCCGGTGGCTAGACCTATCTGAGATAATACCATAGCTCCATGAAGTTAGTTAAAAAGATCATCGATGTGGGGTAAGGGATACTTGTTCCTGATGGTTATTTTATTCAACTCCCTATAATCCATGCACGACCTTATAGATCCATCAGACTTAGCCACAAACACCACAATATACCTCCAACTCGAACGATTGGGTCTAACCAATCCTCTTTTTAACAGGTCCTGGTTTGACTTACCAACTCCTCTCTTTCTTGGAGCCATCCTTTGCTTAGGTTGAACCATAAGCCTTGCACCAGGGATCAAATTAATGCGGAATTCTATCTCTCGGTTCGGGGGTAAACTTTAACTTCTTTGAATACATCAGAAAAATTCTTAAAAACTTTAATAGACCTTAATTTCTCCTGGGCTGCTTCTAGGGCATACAAGAAACTACATATATGAATACCGCATTCCTTACTTGATACCTTAGCTTTCCTTCCTATATCAGTCACTAAAGATAATTCTCTTATTACATTTTAAGACAACCTCATACTTTGATAACCAATCCATACCAAGAATAATGTCAAATCCCTTAAAGTCTAAGGCATACGGGTTGCAAGAAAAGTGATGAGAAATGTGGGAAATTGGGTCATATTAACAAATTATATTCAAATGGGTTTACACTACCTATGGGGTTAGACACGCACATAGGGCTTTTTATAATACTAGGAATAAGATGAAATTTACCTGCTGATTCATAAGAGATAATACTAAGAGAGGCACCGGTACCACATAATGCTTGAATAAAAATACTATTAATCGGTAAAGTACCTTCAAGGATGCCTTTCCCTTCACATCCTTTGAATTAGACAGTTCATTCTTAATGGCATACACCTTGGGCTACTGCACCTTCTTCATGAGTGGGTAGTCCCTTACCATATTCCCAGGCTGATTGTAATTAAAACAGAGAGCCTTCTGGACCATCAGGGAGATAGGTCCACTTTGTTATTGCTGTTGTTGCTGCTGCTAAATTTTAGAATTCTTGCGAAACTTTGCAATGTGGCCCTTCTTTTGACACTCGTGGAAAAAAATCCTTATAACGACTTCCTTAAGCCCCATGTCAGGTTTTTACTTTCCTTGATTCTTCCAATTAGGATTAAACTTTCTTTTGTTAGAGCCGTTCCACTGGTATAGGCTTCTTCTTTTCTAAGGCCTCGTATCTCAGAGCCATATCAACTAAATCCACAAAGGCACCCTTAACATGGGCAATCATTTTCTTATGGTACTCTTCTCTCGTACCCAAAACAAACATCTCATTTTTCTTTAATGGGGTGTTGATCAATTCTGGTCCAAAACAAGATAGCTCGTTGAACTTTGTCTCATACTCGGCTACAGATAGATCCCCCTACTTCATGTCCATGAAGTTGCGGTACGTCCTATCCTTCCTGCTATGGGCAATAATTGGTCCTCAAAAACTTCTCTAAATCGGACCCACGAAAACTCTTCTTCTGGAATATTTGTAGTAAGGGAGTCCCATGCAGCTGCTGCTCCTTCTTATAGTTGTCATTCTACTACAAAACTTTTTTGTTCATCGAATAAACCTAGACCTTTAAAAATCTTTTCGCAAGATCGCAACCATACTTGCATTTCCATGACAGACTCCGTTCCGTTAAACGGTTTCCCTCCTAAATTGGTGTAATCTTTGCATAAGGTTGTGAAATTCACTCTTGGTTGCTCTAGGGCTACCTCTCTAGCAATCCGAACTCCTCTAGGATTTAGTGTTTGACCATTTGTAGTTGTAGCGTTACCTACTCCCCTACATCATCTACCTCTGTTACTCATGCCTTACTACCTAGATATAGTAAAATAATCTTAGAATACTTGGATGAGATTAATCTTGAAAGAAGGGTACTCATCTAACCTACTAATCTGATCTATCTATCAAATACACACACACATGAATAAAAATTACGAACAAGCACTCTCGAAGTTGGCCTCATCACAAAGCCTAGGTGCTCGCTTAACCTGGGCTCTGATACATGCCTTTCTTCCTTTGTAAGAGAGCCATTAAAAGTAGAAGAAAATGAAAGATAGGAAGAAACTATACAATCATAGAATCTTACCATAAATTAGAATAATATATAATAGATAACACAGGATATTACATTATTTTTTCCATAATAATAATACATTAGAGTCATTACATTACAATCTTCAACTCGACAATTATAACTATCTGCCTATAAAAAATACAGAGTTCATACATAGGCATAGCAAAGAGCTCTGGCACTTCAAAGTCTTCATCTTGGATCTTGCCTTTACTATTTAAAATTCGAACATTTACATTGGTTCTAAGTGGTTTCGGATAATAACTAATATCTGATCCTGGTCTCTCCAAACCAACGTTTGAGAATTTTAAGGGATCAAGTTGTTTATAGTGGACTATTCCACTATTAGGGCGTAAGATTTATATATGAACATATGTTTCATATGCTTAGATTATCATGACCCGCTTATCGAAATTAACCCACTTGTATTCATCATGTTTTCTAAGTGCGGTATTTGTGATAAGTACAAGTTGACTTACTTTCAATAAAACATGTCTATATTTTATTACAACTACTTTAATTCATTTGGTAACTTAATAGCATGGACAAGAGATCATTGGTTTAAAAACATTTTATGTAACGACCCGTAAATTTCGTATATTTAATTTGGTTAAATAAATAAGTTGTAATTAAAGGTTAACAATATAAAAATGAAATTCCAATTCAATAAAATAATGTAAAAAGTTGTGATTTGATTTTTAATGGAATATGAGAAAACAAGAGTAAGTATTTAATAATATGTTATTTATTTAGGATATTGAATAAAAATTTGTAAGCCAATTGTGATAAATGGTAATATTGTGATATAAGTTAATAAATTTGATTTCAATGCAATACCCATAAATGAATGGGATGAAATGACCGTATGTAAAGGTATACTAGGTTATTTGTCGAATAGTAGGAAAGAAAAGTAAATATCAAATTGATTGATGATAAATATGCATTGAATAGTAAATTGAATGTACAGTAATGGTAATTTAAAACTTATTTATAGTAAGACTGCATAAGATTCAGTAAATTAAGCGGTGGAAAGATTTTTCCTAGATATACTTTGAAGATGTGAAATTAAAGGTGAATTAAAATTGGTTAATGTAAAATAACATTGATTAACCGTAAATGGGAATAAATTTGAAAATAAAAATTTATGTTAATACAAGTGGATCATTTATAAACTTAAATGAAACATTCCAATTTAATAAGAGGTATTCGAATGTTATGTTTTTATTTAAAGGTAATAATTGGATTTAATTGGAATTTGTGTATATTGGATTATATAGGAAAGGAGTATACAAAAGAAACTGTGAATAGTAGAGTAGCAACTGAAAAAGGAAGAAATTGAAATAAGGGCAATAAACATTGTATAAATTAATAGTAATAAATGCCAACATTGAATTATAATAAATATAATTAATATTACAAGTGGGTGAACGTAAAGATAAGGGTTAAGAGTGTTGGAATAGGTATACTAGAATAACTATAAAGTGTAAATGTACGTATTTATAGCAACATGAATTATTGAAGGAAAATAATTGGTAAACGGGGTTTGGGCTAAGGAAATGTTATTAATTGTTTTGAAACCTTATTTATTATGGGAAATTAATTTAGCATAAGCAAAACCAATGCAAATATCTAATTTATCAGTAAAGCAATAATAATAAATAGTAATCAATGCGAATTTATGTAACAATAGAATGTGAAATTTGGGGAATAGATGCAAAGTATATATGAGTTGCTAAAAGTATGCATAATAAGTGCAAATTTAATAAATCAATGGGAGTATAGATTTAAGTATAGAAAGTGATATTTTTAGTTTAATTTAAAGTTTTGCAAAAGAAATGAAATTAACGTTTAAATATTTCGTTTATAGAGATTTAACTAAAATTTAAGGATATTTAAAAATATAGACTTTGAACCCGACATGGAATCCATCTACTTAAAAATTTATAGAAGGGATAAACCTTGATTATTTAATTTAATAGGGATTTTGGGAACTTAATTTATAACTTTGAATATAAATGGAATTGAAGATGGGACACTGCAATTGATAAATTTATCTTCTCTAAATTGATAATAAAATTTTGTTAAAGAATTGCTAATGATGAAGAAATATTATGGTGATATATTGTCAACTCTATAATTGAAATATAAAATTCGATTTAATTGATTTAATTGATTTAATTTAATTTTATTTAATTAATATAAAAATAGCCATTTTGGACACTGACTCGGATTTCGACGAAACCAGTTTCATCGGATCCGTATCAGTGAATTTTTGTAGGGTTTCAAGTTTCGTATCGGTCGGACCTGTCGTTTGATCGTACAGACGCGAAACGCCTTGAAATCGATTTAATTAAAAATCAATTTGAAATCAATTTGGAAATTTTGTTTTCAGCATAACTTCTTCATACGATCAAATTTGGACGTGAAACTTTTTCCATCGCGTTCAGAATATTTTAAAATACCTATTTGGATATATGGTTTAACAAATTTCTTTCCGGGGTCAAAACGGGCTTTTGGGCCAACTACCGTTTTAACACGTTTATAATTCGTGCCCACCTGTTCTATTTCAGTTTATCTATAAATAGGCTGTGATAAACCCTAGCCTCCATCTATTGTCATTTAGCTATACGTTCATTTTTTCAACTCTTTCTCTTCTTCAATGGATGCAAATTTCAGATCCAATTCTATCAAAAATTCAAATGAAAATTCAAACATCTCAGAAAAATCTCAAAAAAATATATATCGAAGATCTAACCGATACGAACCTACGTCTGCTGTTCGTTTTTCGAGACAGTGACCGGATTAATCAGAAATCGCGGTCAAAGTCAATTTGGGCATTTTTGATTTCGTCGTCAATCAACGAAATTGAGATATGGGTTTTGTAGAGGAGGTTGCCTGGAGTCGTTTGGATGTGGTCGTTTGGCCAGATCGTGGCCGTGGGGCCCGTAATCGGCAATCTAGGGTTTCGAAAACCCTAAAAGGGTGGCGGCGGCGGCGTCACTATAGGCGGCGGCGTCACTATAGGCGACCGCGATGGTATCGGTCGGAGGGGCTCAGTGAGGCGAGGTGATGGAGGTGGTCCGGGGCGTCATGGTGGCCTGAGGTGCGCGAGGTTGGTGGTCAAAGTCTCGGTCAAAGCTTGATATTGGGTTCGTTCGTCACTGTTGCAACCTGGGTAGAGAACGTACGTATCTGGAGGGAGGAAGGGGGTCCACCTTGGCTGACGTGGCATAGCTTAATGTTTGTTAGGTTTGTTTTATTTTAATTTTTGTTTTCAATCGTTTAAATCGCATAACTTTCTCATACGACCTCGTTTTCACACGAGATTTTCTTTGTTAGGATCGTAATAAAATTTCGGATCTATTGACGCTTGTTTGGACCAATTTAGAGACTGTCAAATTTTTGAGTTTAAATCGGATTTAAATTCGATTTAAATTCAAAAGGTGAGTGTTTTAACCCACTCACAACTTCTAAAAGTTTTTATGTTTGTTAAATTTATTTTAGATATGAGTAGAGATTTATTTATGACTGTTTGGCATGTTTTATTCATCATATCTGTTAAATCGCGTTTATTTAATATAACTGTTCATTAAATTTTATTACTGCATATAGATTGACAGTTATAGTTACTTATTTGCAGATAAACTGTTAGTTTAATAGTTGTTAAATTTATTTTTGAATATAACTGCCAGTTATTACCTGTTATATATTATCGGATATATATTGATATTGTTTTGTTATTGGATGATGATTGTGATTTGGATGATGGACGATGATGGATGAATGGATGTTTTATTTTATATCATTAAACTACAAGTTATCATGCATTTTTCGTTCCATTCGGGATTGTGGTTTGAAATGATATACAACCGCAAATTTTTATTTTTAATTTGCGGATTGAAATGATAAACATCCGTATCACTTGACCATAGGATAGAAAATTATATACAGGCACCGTGGTCTATATATAAAATATTTTAAAGTGATTTCTATGGTTTGGATGGGATACGGTTTATAAAAATTTTTAAGTTTTGATATTTTATAAATATTATTCTTCTACATTTATACATATGAAGTTAAAATTTCTGAATTTAGGCTGTGTATAAATCTGTTCAATAAAAATGGAAAAATTGAGAAAATGGAATTTGATAATTTATATTCTATGTTTAAGTTTGGAAATTTTAAGGTATGATATTTATAACTGGAGTTTTTCCAAGATAAATTTAAATGAATATTCTAGTATAATTAAATTTAAGGAAATATTAAATTTCTAGAAATTGGAGTTGTATTTATGGACTTTTATGTGAATATTCAAGACTAAATAATAGAACAATTGATTTGTTGAAAGAATAAAATTCCAACTTTAGTTTTGAAATATTAATACTCCAAATGGATATATATATATATATATATATATATATATAGAAATTGAAATGGTTTTGGAACTTGAAAGTGATATTTAAATTATGGTTTAGACTTTAAATAAGGAAATATATTTGTAAAGCCATGGAAATTATTTTTCTTTAAAAAGTAACCTTAAAGTCAAACCATTTATTTTATATACCGTTGAATATCCAAACCATTCAAGTTTTAGAAGTTATGGTTTTAAAACTATGAATTTTCGAAATATTATGCTTTGAAAGTATAATTCAAATGTTTGGTTTCCAGATATTATAGATTTTAAAGCAGTATGATTTTTGGAAAAGAATTATATTTGGATAAAATGATATCATATTGTTTTGGGTTTTAAAATGATATCGTATTCATAGTTTTTGAAATGGAAATTTTTATTTTGGTTTTTAAGTATAAACTATTTTTAAATGACCGCGGTGTTATAATAACGATGGGCTGGCAAAGAGACCGGGATCGGATATGGACATACTCTCTGTCGATACCGAAAACCACTTTGACTAACCGTGTACGCGGTGGAGATTCCAGAATGAAGTAGGTTGGTGGCGACGTTTCCTGTAAGGTAAATACGTGGACCCAACTCCCGTGAGTTGGCATAAGGTGGCTAAAACAGGAGCGATCGACGGGTTAATGAGGTCATTCCTCTGATCGGACACTCCTCTTCGATATTATACTTTGACTTTGGATTGATTCAGTGGCCGCTTTTACTTTGATTTTGGGGGAGTTTGTCCGAGGTGGGCGGCAGCTGCGCGCTGCGCGTTTCCATCGGCCCGGAAGCGTAATTGGTATATCTACCCTGGCATTGCCTAGTTGTGCCGTGTCACCTACCATACCGAGCCTTGTACGAGTTTGGATTTCTCCCTAGCCCGTGTGGTATCCTCTGGTGGCTTCCCGATCAGGAGGGACTATGATATTGGATGGACTACTGGGACTATTACGTGTTAAGGTGGAAAATGTAAAGCCTTAATGCTATTTAAAAGTATGTTTATTTTATAAATAGACACTATTATAATAGCGAAATATACTACATACGCATCTCTTGAGTTACTGCACTCATATTTAATTCTGTTAATTTAACTCACATAAGATCTTTTAGTTCTGACTCGAGTGTTTTGTCTTTTCAATTCGCTCGGGTCAGTCCGAGCGTTTCAGGATTTGGAGATTTAGCTCTGGAGGACGAAGACGAAGATGTATATTATTATTATTTATACTAGTGTACTACACACAGTTCCGCTGCATTGTTATTGGTATGTGTAACTCTGATATGTATTATATAAATATTTTGTAAACAGATTTATAAACTGTATATTTTACTATTATATTTTATTCTTCCGTTGCGAGATTCTGTTTTCTTTATTTCTTTCTTGTTTTTCTTATTTACCCCATAACAATCCGCCCTTCCGTATGGTTTGAATTGGCACGTGTGTCGATTTAAAGCGTGCGAAAAGGCTGGACGTTACATTTTACTTAAACAAGAAAGTTGGTTAAAATAAATAACCGATAAAGTCTAAAAAGGAACTTTATAATAAATAAATCTGATTTAAATCATTAGTTTAAAACTCTAATTAACCTTAAATTAAATCAAAAAATATACTTTGAACTTTAATTAATTTAAAATTATTTATAATTAAACTTTTGATTTAAATGAAATTCATTTAAGAAATTAAACCCTAATTAAGTTGATAATTAACCCTTAATAAATAATAATTAATTCTAATTTAATAATTAATTAAAATAATTAAAATTTATTAAATAAAAATAAAATTTTCTTTTATCTGAATTAATCATTATTTAAAACTCACTTAATTAAAAATAATTAACTTACTTAATAATCTCTTAAACTCTAATTACCTAACCTAATTACTTAGTTAATTAATTAAATAATAATTACCCTACTTAATAAATTAAATAAATTAAATATTAAATAATCAAAACTTAGACTTTTTGGCTTACTTAATTGATTTGAAATGAGTTTTCAAAAACAATCCAAAAGAAAGCACTTTAAAACATGAAATCGTGAAATTTTCCAAACTGCATTCATAACGACTATCGCTATAAACGATGTTTGCTAGAATTGATTTCTACGTGAAAACTTCATTTTAAGTATAGATATAACATATTTGAAAATGCAAATGGAAAATTGTTGAAAACTTAAAACAATGGTTAAAATTTAGAAAACATTTACTAAATTAAAACTAGAAAATGAGCCTTTGTTTCCAAATCAGATCTCAAGTGCTTTATGACTTTTCAAGGTGCTAACTTCACCACATTCACATCACATACACTTGGTTTAGTTTCACAAACATGCTACCATCATATCATAACCAATCAATCACGTATCTATATCCAAACATATTATTCAACCACCAGATTACAAATCCAACTCAAACACAATCATATAACCATATGTTATCCAAAACAACATGATAATTCAACACAACAACCACTATATTTCACAACATATAGTTAATCAAAATCAAGATATTTTCTTTTCTAAAACAAAAGTTTAACTCGTCGAAACTTTTCTAAATCAAAGCTAACTTTCACCAAAACTTGAAAACACTTTAGAATATTGCAAACTTTGAACCTTTGGTTACTCGAACACCTAGATGGTCTTGGAACAATGGCTTTTGGGATTGGCCTAGTGATGTTTGTGCTCGTCCATATAGGAATTTGGCTTAGCTATGTAGTTATAGGGTGGATGGTTGCACGTAGTTTGGAAAAGAAGTGTTGTAGAAGATATAGAAGTGATTTTGTGAATTAAAAGGGAGATTTCTAGCAAAATGACGTGGACTTTCTCACTTTTAAAATTATGAAGAGGAAGCCATAGAAGTTTTTCCTAAGCTCTTAGGGATTTTAAAGTAGAGAAAAATATTGTCAAATGATAAAAATGAAAGTTGGGAGGTATACATAGGCTTAGGAAATTAATTAAATATTGTACAATTATTTATATTTTAATATACATGTATGCATGCACCATCCCCCATCCCTCCTTCATTTCCTTCCACTTCAAGTACCCCCTTCTCTTCGCGCTAGTCAAGCCATGAATTAATGTACTTGAGTTGAAAATGTGTATTTTTAAATGTTATATATATGTATATTTTTATGAAATAAAATCTTATTTTAACTTATATGTTTAAGTGGGCTATATGTACATGCATATGTACATGTACACACTATGTTAAAATGGTTTATGTTGTATGCATGTGTGTTTGCAATAGTATTATGGTATTTCGAATAAAATTTAACCAATGAAAAATCGATATTTAGAAAATAATTTCCGGTTACATTTTCTATTTCTCTATGAACTATGTATATTGGTAAAAAAATTTGAAAATGATTTTATTACTATTAGTTATTATTTCAAATAGTTTTATTTGTTAATAAAAATTCATTTATTAATTATTTAAAAATATAATTAAATATTCATTTAAATCGCGATTAAACTCTGTGTCGTTACAACTATGTAATTTCTTATATATATCTAATTCGTTGACTAACCTTATTTGAAATGAAGGTGTTTTCTTTTTATTATATACTTTATATGTTGCATTATATTAATTAATTTTTTTAATTTAAAGAATATTTCATATAAATCCATAAATGGTAGGTTTTGTGATACTAGTTACAAAGTGTTGTCATCCTGAGTAATTTATCACAATGAAAACAAATATACCATTTTAAATGTTCCTAGTCAAGATGAATCGAGACTGCATAATGATATACCCATTGAGACTAGAGTATGTAACGCTCTCCAAATGTTGGGCAGCGTGTTACTCTTGACAGTTGGGGGCACCTAAGGGTTACATACTAACAATTATTGGATAACTATAGAATGACCCATTTGATAGTTTTCTATTGGTTAAGGCAACTAAGGTCGAATAGAAAATATTGATGTGACTAATTTACACTGCTCTTTCGACTTGAGAATACTTTGAATCTTTAATATGAAAGTTCTTCTTTGATTAGGGTCAAATTATGGCACAACGACCATCGAGTGAGTATAGTTGGATAAAATGGAAGTATTGCAAGTGAAGCACTATTCAAGAGATGATACGTCTTTTCAGTTATATAGGGTTAGTATCATGGTCAACTCAAGTCAGCCCAAAGTCAAAATCTCTGGCTAGAGTAGCTCGGTTAATAATAATTGTTATTATTAAATAGAGCAATTTATGTTTGGTCTATAGAGTTAGATGTGGACGATGTTGGAATTTTGACCATTACCAAATCCAATAAGTCCAAAGTGATATAGTTTTGACGAAGAGAATTGGTGTAAATAATTGTCATAACTGAGTAACGTTTAATAAAGTGGAATTAGATTTTACAAAGCCGAGTAATCAATAAATTTGTCCATATTGTCACGCCACCTACTAAGTGAACTGTGAACGTTAACATTGGAATAGTTCGATTTCGCTGATCGAATTTACACCCAAAAGTCACACAACCAAAACGATAAATTCTCTTAGGCCAAATAAAACTAATTTGTTTATAACTGTTATAATTTAATTTAATTAATTAATATTTATGAAATACTAATTATGTAATTTGAATATATTGATCGATATGATACATCGATAACAAAATAGGTTAAATATGATTGTACATATTTAATTGTGAAAAACAACCACAAGGACAAACTATAAAAATAAATTGGGTTGAAGGACAACAAGTTTCATTCTGGGCTGAAGGGAAAAATTTGAAAAAAATTAGGCTGAAGGATAATGCTAATTATAGCTACCATTTTGTTTAGTGTAAAACTGAATACAATGCTAGCTACAAATAGCATTTTGTATAGTACAAAAAGTGAATATAATGCTAGTTCTAACTCGCATTTTATATAGTACAAAAACTAAATATAATGCTAGTTATAACTAGCATTGTCCTTCAGTCTAATTTTTTTAAGTTTGTCTTTCAGCCTAAAAATGAAACTCGGTGTCCTTCAGCCTAATTTTTTTTCTAAAGTTTGTCCTTCTCCATAATTCCCTCTATTCAATTTGGGTTAAATGGGCTCACAACTCATGCACTTTGAAGTGATGGGCAGTGGTCTAGAGGAAGGTAAGGGCGGCTACTATGTGTGTATTTAGGGTTTGGAAATGTGTGGTAGAGATCTAGTTAGTTCTCTCTATCCTAACATATAAATTATGATCTCAAACCCTAATTACATTCCAATTCATTTTTAAGTAGCCACCTTATTATTCTACTTCTTCCCTTTAATGGCATATCCTAAAAAATAACCGAAAATCTCAAATCTAATTCAAGTTAAAGCAAAAGCTATTTGATAGTGAATGGTCATTTATTCTTGACTACCAATCTCACGAATCAAAGTATTTAAGAGAAAGAGATTTCATTATTTCAAAGTGGACTTTAGGACATCTGTTCTGGGTAATGTTTTTCGATATAACTAATCATATTATTGTGGTTTTATGATTTGTTACTTATTTAACCTTATGTGCGTATAGTTAGATAACTGTTATTCTATTAATTAGGAGAGATTTTTTTAAGTATTTATGTTGTCATAATGAAGATTGGATATGTATATGAAGTTTGTCGATCTAATTCATGTTTTATGTTCGTAATCTGATATTAAACATTAAATTTATTTTAAAATTATACATGTTTATATATATATATATATATATATATATATGGTTTAAATTATCACTTACAGTTTTAATTAAAATATATGTTTTCATTTTTTATGTATAATATTGGTCTAAAATTTTCTTATCGTTTTTTATGTTTACTTTGAATTTAAGTGCTAAAAATAATTTTTATTATTTATTTATATATAATTATTAACATTTAATGATTTTCTGACTTAATAAATTGATGTAAAATAATTTGTGTTTCTAAAATTAAGTCTTATATTTCATAAAGTTACTTCATTATGTCTAGTTCCTTAGGAAAAAGTCTATATTTTTTCAACTTAATTATATATTTTTTAATTTACCTTAATTTTGGCAAACAATCTATTATTTAGTTAAAAATATTATTTTAATCGAAAAAATTCCTGAAATTTTTCCCAATCCATAAAATTTGTTTCTAAATTTTCTAAAATTATAAAACTTAATTTTTTTATCATATAATTGTTTTGTATTAATTTGTTTTGGGCAATACCATTTAATTTGACATAATATAGGTATATATTAAATACTAAAATTGTTGTAATTTCATATCTGATATGTTTTCTATTTAGTAAGTTAAAAAATTAATAAATTTAATGTATATATATGTATATATTAACATATGTTTATTGTTATTTATGGTACAACGTGTAGTTGTATAATTAAATAAATTATTTCTACAATATTTCAGTGATAAAATATATTTTATACATATACATATGTGTACGTGTGTAGATTATCATTTGAATTTAATGACTATATATTCATGCACATATTTGACAACATACAATACATACAAAATAAGTTAATATATCCATCGCGATGTCAATCCCAACATCTCTATGTGGGCAGGTTATACCCTACACCGATTGCTATGTTCATAACGACCTACCTTTTTGGACCGTTTAAATCAACAATAAACCACATACCATTTAAAAGGGAGGATTGTTAATGGAGTAAATAAGAAAATAAGAGAAAAGAAAGAGAAAAATACAGAATATCACAGTGGAATAACAAAATATAATAATCAAATAAATAGTTCATGAAGCTGTTTTACAAAGAACATTTAATTCCACTATTGAAATACAAATTAGAGCTATACATGCAACATGTATAATAGGAAAATACAGTGGAACAATAAGATGCAGTGGAATAATACTAGTAATATAATACTAAACTCCGTCTTCATCCTCCAGAATAATGTCTTAAACACTGAAAGCTCAGGCTAATCTGAGCGTAATGAAAAGACAAAACACTCGAGTCAAAACTAAAAGATCTTATGTAAGTTAAATCAAATAAGTAAATATGAATGTAATGGCTTCACAGATGTTTATGGGATTTTACATCTTCTATCCAGTGTCTAACATGCGTACAATAACTTAAGAGATATTCGAGATTCCATCTCCTAAGGATCCATTAAACTATCTACATACACAACACAATACGCTATTATAATATGTCTATAGTAAAGTAAAGTATTAAAATAGCATTAAGGCGTTATCCATATCCCCCTTAACACATTTTTATATAAGCAACATAGTCTATACAGTACCGTAATTCCTCCGTAAACTGGAGGGCTATCGGAGGGCACTCTATAGTGTACGAAACAAACCAAACTCATAGTGGGCTCGATCAGGATAAATATGACAAGGTACACGAGGCAATGCCCAGTGTACGATACTACCGTTTTGGAGAACTGGGCTAGTGGTAATGCATAGCAGCTACTACCACCCATCTCGAGACACATTCCCATAATCAAAGGTGTGCACCAATCAAATCACAAAGTAATATATTTGTTTCGAAGAAGCATGCTCGATAGGGGGAGCGACCCCACTTGGCCCAAACATAGCTCCTGTTTTAGTCATTTTAATTATGACCCTGAAAGTCTAGGCTATCTATCATCGTTCTCTTACTTCATTCTAGTAGCGTTCGCCAAACCATCCTACTTCATTTTGGATTCTCTATCACATGCATAGTTGTTAAAGTGATTTCTATATTGGCAGAGAGTAAGACAATATCTGACCTCGGTCTATTTAACAACCAGACGCTTATTTCACACCGGTTGATTCTTTTACATTTCAAAACTGATTCACAATTGATATCAAAATATCGTATTCACTTTAAAATATCCTTCATTTCAAAAACCATCATATTCACTCAAAATATGTCATTTCACTATCATTTCAAATTCCAACGTAGATTATAACATCATTTAACCACATTCACGTTTAAATCAAGGATTTAAATAGAAAAAAATTCAACCTCGCGCTGTTTAAATTTTTGAAAATAGTTTAGATAGTTATAAATAGCTTAAAATAGTTTAAGGATTTTAAAGAGGTTAAAAATAGTCTAATATAAAATGGTTTGATTATTAGAAATGGTTTATATAGTAAATATGTTTTGGAAATCTAAATAATCTAAAATTTAAAATAAAAGAACTTTACAATTTATATTAAAATGATTTATTTTGAAAATGGTATCAAATCAAACTTTTTCTTCCATTTCAACAAATCTGGACCGTATCCGGATTTCAAACCAACAAAACTCAATTTTAATCTTTCAATTCAAATGACTCAATTTCGATTTAGCTCTGAATCAACGTGATTTCAATTTAATTCGAAATAACTTCAAGTTTCTAAACATTCATTTTTAACTTCAATTTCGAATCAACAATATAAATTGATGCTTTAAATTCAATTCCATTCTTGTTTAAAACCATTTCACTTCATATCAAATTAAAGCCCAATTTCAATTTACTTATTTAAACCACTTAAATCAAATTTAACTTCATTATTAAATTTTAAGATCCAAAACTTCAAAATAATTTAAATTTTCGAATTAAAGTCGTATATTGATTTTATCTTTTCATTCCCAATTTAATTCTTAAACAATTTCTTTTTAACCATTTCAATTTCAACTTTCAATGCCTAATTAGAAAAATAATTAAAATCATATAAATTTATAATTTATTTTCTTTAAAATAATAATATTTAATCAAAAATCCAAATACAAGATTTTTAAACCATTTAATTTAACCAATCCGGTATTCGTATATAATTTTCTATCCCATGGTCAAGTGATACAGATATAAATCATTTCAACCCGCAATGAATTTAAATTTCTGGATATATATCATTTCAACACGTATCCCCAATCACAATTTTCAAAATCCGTAAAATCACTCGGGTTTATCATTTCAAACCATAACAATTTTTTCCCTAATCTATAAGATGGTGCGGGTATGTATTGTTTCAACCGATGGTGATTTTCCTAGCAATAACTATGGAAACTTGCAGTGTGATAAACATATAAAATAGACATAACATCAAATCATCCAAAATGTCAACAATTAAACATCCATCACAATCATCATTCAAGTCAACTAGTAAATCACAATAATTAACTGGTTAACAATATCAGGTATTTAACTTGCAATTTAAATTCAATATTAATTTAAATGGAAACTTAATTCAATAAAATTCAAATTAAATTTAAATGGCAATTTAAAATACCAAATAGCAATCAATAAATTTCCAATTGCATTATAAATTTAATTTAAGTAACACATGATAGTTTAGTATTAGTGAGTGGGTTAAATCACTCGCCTTGAATTTCTAATCGATTTAAAATCCAAATAAAGCTCAAAAATTTAACAGTCTCAGAATGCAGCCAATCTAGTTTAAGACTGCTTGGAAATTCGGTATGATCGCAAGGGAGAGAACCGCATCCCAATCCGAGCTCGTATGAAAGAGCTATAATAATTAGAAGTTTGAAATTTTAAATTGAAATTAAAAATAAAATAGAAGGGCATATTTGTAATTAACGTACCTCGACATACCACTAGCCGCTGCTCTCAACGCCGTTGACCATCCAAACGCAGTGCCTACGGCCACTTGACCATCTATTAGAGCATGCCACTGTGACGCCCACACCGAGGCACCCATCTCCTCCCTGCGCAACGAACTCCGGCCTCACCCTTGTCCCACGCCACTACTGACCATCTTCCTCGATTTCTAGTGAACGACGGCCTCGTTGAGATGAACGACCACCATAGTTGAGCACTAATCGTCGATCTATACCACACTACGGCCTCCGATCGTCGATCGGACGATGATCCGTCGTTGAAATCAAAAACTTAACGACCCGGATTTTCGAACCAGTTAAAATAGCCAAAAAATCCGTCTGTTCTAAGACTACTAATGAAAACTACTAACTAGATACACCATATTCGATAATTATTCAACATTACTAGATGTATAGGATAAAATTTCAATTTTACAAGTTATCAGAGTAATCAAATTGATCTACTAGGTATCCTTATAAACAAACCAAATACAAATAAATCTAATGCTGTGCAACTCTAATAAGAGAGACAGCAATAGCCATTCCTGCTAACTCAATAAACATGTCAAATGCGGAATAAAATAGTAAGCAGGAAAAATACAATAACAAGATATAAACAACAACATTAACAAATAAACATGAAAGTGTTATATCATTTTAGGGGTGCATCACTACCACTTATGACTGCCTACGTACCCCTATCTAATTGGGTACCCAATTAGATACGGGATCAAGCCAACGTAGTTCTCCTACCGCAAATAGGACTCATGGAGCCTACGATGCAATAAACAAATATGCAATTCCAAAAACTACCCACTTAGGCCGAATCTTTAAATTTAGATTTTCAAATCTAATCACCTTTATGGAAACTATCTCTCTAGACTTTATTCTCAAATTCTTATTTCAAAACTTTTGAAATACACACACACACACATATATATATCCTTTATATTCAAATTATACTTTACTTCGGGATCTTAAATCAAATCACTTTTGAAAAGTTTATTTGGTAATCCCAAATACTGTAATAAAACATTTCAAACCATATGAAACCAGATCAGGAGGTTTCTCCCAATAACAAGGCAACTGGGTTCTAGCCTTAATACAATCGATAAATAAGTATATCCCTCTATTCTGAGAGCAGACTATACCAAAAACACATGCCCGCCTTTTTTGTTACATGTTACCCAAATCATTGGTAACATAACAAATCATTTTATATCCCGAAGCGATAAATCATTTCACACTAATACTCACATGTACTTTCAAATCTATAATAATTTTCGTTTCCCAAATCCTTTCAAAAATCATCTTAAAACCATCAGGTTTAGTCCTCGAAATTCTTTCTGTTTTATAAAACATTTTATAAAACCATTCATTATATAAATCACTTTTATATAATATAACTTCAAAATATTCATTACCAAACATTTCTATTTCTTTTAAAGGGAAAACTTTTCATAACAATTCCATTTGAAAACCAATTTTCAAAACAATTCATTAAATTGAAGTGAACCAAATATTACCGCTAAACACCTTATAGTCAAATTGTGAAATAAATCACAAGGTGTTAGCCTACAATTATTTTCTATCCAGCGCATGCATATGGATAATAAATTGCTCATAAACTGGTCGAGCAAAGTCAACAATCAATAATAATAATCAGTGCTCATAAACTGGTCAAGCAAAGTCAATAATCAATAAATAATAACCAATGCTCATAAACTGGTCGAGCCTAATTCAAACAATCAATCAATGAAATAAACATGATAATAAATGATACACAATGCTTCATTCTATCAAATATTTATAACACTTTAACGGTTTAATATTTATTTTGGAGCATTCGGGCTTTTCCTTCGACATGTTTCGTCCCTCGCCCAAGTCTCCTTAGATCTCACAGATGAAACACATGTACCTTTCGTTTCCGCATACCCCATTCAATATCTGACTTCTAAATTTTAAATTACTTAATTAATCATCCAAACATAATATCAAGCAAGGAATCAAATCATTGTTCTAGAAAACAAAGTAAACAAGCATTCAACAAGGATTTTCAAACAACTTAAAACTTAAAGTTCTTTCAACATAGCAATGGTTTTAATGAACATAAAATCAGAAATAACTTACTTTGGATTCCACTCCGTCAAACTTTAAGGCAAGGAACTTAAGATCTAACACATACTTCATACCTTGCTTCATAACCAAATGATGTAAGCTCTAATTCCTCCTTGCTAGTGCTTGGCCAAGGCTTGAGATGGAAGTTGGCCGAAAGTATAAAGAAGAAGTGGTGGAGCTTTGAACTTGAATTCTCAAAATTAGACCGCAAAAATAGGTCATATTCTCTCTTGTTTTTGGCTCTTTTACTCTCAGAATTTGAAAAACTTGTTAACTGAAAAGTTATTGAAATTTATTTTCTCTTAAATTTAAAAAAAAAGAATCACTTGATTTTGTTTAATTTTGAGGAAGATATGGTCCAAAGGAAAAGAGCTATTCCTGGATTCACAAAAATAAAGCTCGAAAATGCACTTCAAAGAATTGAGTTTCAGGTATAGCAAATCTCAAAACTAGAAAAAGTAAATAACATTAAAATTGTAGCCACTGAAATTTTATGTGGTTTAAAAAAAATTTCTTAATTTGGATCAGTTGTGATCAAGTGATGATCAAAACAAAATGGTCTATGCTCTGGCTTAAAAACTGGGCCAGAAAATGCACTTGAAAGAAGTGGATTTTGGACATGATTATCTTCATAATGAGACAAAGTGGTTAACATGAAAGTTGTAGCCACTGGAAAAATACATGATTTAAAAAAAATTACAATTTGAGTCGGTTTTAAAGAAGTTATGGCAAAGAGAAGAAGAGGTAAAATGTGGAGAAAAGAGGAGTTTGATTTGAAGAGAATAAACATTGATTTCTTTTGAATATTTTATAAATATTTTGACATTATTTCTTTATAAATTTTTATGAGGCATGAAATCCATTAAATAAAAGAGGAAGAAGATGAAGAAGCTTGAGAAAAGAAGAATAAGAAAATGTGAATGAAAGTAAAGAAGGAGGTGGATATTTATAGAAAAAGAAAGAAGTGGTAAATTTACCAAAACAATCTCTTACCAAATTACCAAACTAACCTTACTTTAACCTAAAGAAATCTACACTTTTTCAATAATTAATATCATCTTTCACATCCTTACTTTATGTCTTAGTCACTTAAAGATTAAGTAAAGAATATCATAATTATGTTGGCTTTGATTTGATGTGATTTGATGCTTACTTTTTCTTACTTTTGTTAATTCTTACTTACTTTTACTAATGAATTCTAGAAGTTTTCTAATCTTATTTAGTAAAAGTAAACATGTTAGGGAATTAATTAATACTTACACTATTTGAATATATGTTCCTATATAAGAAAATAAAGATGCGACGACGTTGCGACAATTTATTTTGAACAAAACGTTGATTTTCGACAAAATGTTTTACGGTCACATTTTGACGTTTTAGTTAAACTATATATTTATGTAAACCAAATTTAAAAATAAATTTGTATAATGATATTTAAAAATATAAACACTCATAAATTAATTAAGATAATTTCTTTAACCATTGAAACATACTTTTCTAATATCAGCATTTTGTCACTTTTGTCGATATAGGCAAATGTTACTATTTTTATGTTTGTTTCTACTTCCAAATCCCATCGAATATTATTTAAATAATAAAACTTTTTATATTTTATATTTAAAATCACTCTGAATAATATATTTTAAAGCGGTCAAATTTTGGGTCGTTACATTCACCCCTACTTAAAATAATTTCGTCCTCGAAATTACAAGGATGAAAAAAAAATATAGCGAAAAAACAACAATTAGCGAAAGTTATGCACACCAAAAAATAGTAATATCACCCATAACCCCGGTATGAGGTACGGTGCCTTATCCTATCCATTTTATTTATCAAATTAAGGTAGTTTCATTTTTAAAATTCCTAGGTTGGTATACTAACCCTAAATGAATTTTAATTAGGCACCTAACCTAAGCTCTGATACCACGTGTGACGACACGGATTTTCAAACTAGTTAAAATTGCCAAAAAATCCATCTGTTCTAAGACTACTAATGAAAACTACTAACTAGATACACCATATTCGATAATTATTCAACATTACTAAATGTATAAGATAAAATTTCAATTTTACAAGCTACCAGAGTAATCAAATTAATCTACTTGGTATGCTTATAAACAAACCAAATACAAATAAATCTAACACTGCGCAACTCTAATAAGAGACACGGTAATTGCCATTCCTGCTAACTCAATAAGCATGTCGAATGCGGAATAAAATAGTAAGCAGGAAAAATACAATAACACGAGATAAACAACAACCATTAACAAATAAAAATGAAAGGGTTATATCATTTTAGGGGCTACATCACTACCACTTGTGATTGCCTACATACCCCTATCAAATTGGGTACCCATTTAGATACAGGATCAAGCCAATGTAGTTCTCCTACCGCAAATAGGACTCATGTAGCCTATGATGCAATAAACAAATATGTAATTCCCAAAACTACCCACTTAGGCCTAATCTTTAAATTTAGATTTTCAAATCTAATCACCTTTATGGAAATTATCTCTCTGGACTTTATTCTCGAATTCTTATTTCAAAACTTTTGAAATATATGTATATCCTTTATATTCAAATTATACTTTACTTCGGGATCTTAAATCAAATCACATTTGAAAAGTTTATTTGGTAATCCCAAATACTGTAATAAAATATTTCAAACCATATGCAACCAGATCAGGAGGTTTCTCCCAATAATAAGGCAACCGGGTCCCAGCCTTAATACAATCGATAAATAAGTATATCCTCTACTCTAAGAGCGGATTATACCATAAACACATGCCCACCATTTTAGTTACGGGTTACCCGAATCATTGGTAACATAACAAATCATTTTATATCCCGAAGCGATAAATCATTTCACACTAATACTCATATGTACTTTCAAATCGATAATAATTTCATTTCCAAATCCTTTCAAAAATCATCTTAAAACCATCGGGTTTAGTCCTCGAAATTATTTCCGTTTTATAAAACACTTTTATAAAACCATTCATTATATAAATCACTTTTATATAATATAACTTCAAAATATTCAGTACCAAACATTTCTATTTCTTTTAAAGGGAAAACTTTTCATAACAATTCCATTTGAAAACCAATTTTCAAAACAATTCATTAAATTGAAGTGAACCAAATATACCGCTAAACACCTTATAGTCAAATTGTGAAATAAATCACAAGGTGTTAGCCTACAATTATTTCTACCCAACGCATGCATATGGATAATAAATTGCTCATAAACTGATCGAGCAAAGTCAACAATCAATAATAATAATCAGTGCTCATAAATTGGTCAAGCAAAGTCAATAATCAATAAATAATAATCAGTGCTCATAAACTGGTCGAGCCTAATTCAAACAATCAATCAATGAAATAAACGCGATAATAATTGATAAACAATGCTACATTCTATTTATAACACTTTAACGGTTTGATATTTATTTTGAAGCATCCGGGCTTTCCATTTGACATGTTTCGTCCCTCTCCCAAGTCTACTTGGATCTCACAGACAAAACACATGTACTAGTCGTTTCCGCATACCCCATTCAATATTTAACTTCTAAATTTTAAATTACTTAATTAATCATCCAAACATAATGTAAAGCAACGAAATCAAATCAATGTTCTAGAAAACAAAGTAAACAAACATTTAACAAGGGTTTTCAAACATCTTAACCCTTAAAGTTCTTTCAACATAGCAATGGTTTTAATGAACAAAAAATAAGAAATAACTTACTTTGGATTCCACTCCGTCAAACTTTAAGGCAAGGAACTTAAGATCTAATGCATACTTCATACCATGCTTCGGAACCAAATGAATATAAGCTTGAATTCCTCCTTCCAAGTGCTTGGCTAAGGCTTGAGATGGAAGTTGGCCGAAGGTATAAAGAAGAAGTGGTGGAGCTTTGAACTTGAATTCTCAAAATTAGACCGCAAAAATAGGTCATATTCTCTCTTATTTTTGACTCTTTTACTCTCAAAATTTGGAAAACTTGTTAACTGAAAAATTGTTGAACATTCTTTTCTCTTGAATTTAAAAAAAAAATCACTTGATTTTGTTTAATTTCGAGGAAGATATGGTCGAAAGAAAAAGAGCTATTCTTGGATTCACAAAAATAAAGCTAGAAAATGCACTTCAAAGAATTGAGTTTTGAAAGTGTGTAGGACCGTATAATATGGGTAAACAGTAATGCAGAGTATAAACAGTAAATAATGCGGAATATAAATGCAGTAAATAAAATGACACCAAAGATTCTATACTGGTTCGGAGCATCGTCCTACGTCCAGTTCCAGACTAACTTATGGCTTTAACTAGCAATACCCTCACTTAACCCGGAGGAATAGGTAAATAACACCTGAGCAGCAGAATATGATTTTTGCCTCAGTAGCAGAAGAGGACTTTCTCTTGCCTGAGCTGTAGAACAGGACTTTAACAAAGTATAAAAGTAGTTGACTCAATGTGTTCTTGATAACACTGATTTGTCTATTAAGATTACAAACTTCCTATAATCAACTCCTCAAGAATATAAAGAGTATGTGAAGATTTGAAAGGAAGAATATTGCTAAGAATCAAAGTATATAAAGTATAACTCAAAGATTCAAAGCAGTGAAGAGTATGAGAGCACTAGAGTAATCAAAAGAGAGAATAAAAAGAATTAGAATTAGAAATTGGTAATTATGAAGTATGAGATAACTCCTATATATAGTTTTTAGAGAGACGCAACTCTTAGTGAAGAGTTTTAGCCAAGAGAGACAACTGTTGACGAAGTGCAACTCTTCATGGAAGAAGGCGTCCGTTCAGAAATTTGACAGTTGAAGTCGGTTCAGTCGACTGGTATTTTTGATCAGTCGGCTGGTGTTTGAAAATTTAAAAATATTTGCCCGTTTAAAATTATAAGCAGTGTTCACTGTTGTGCATATGCACAGTCAGTCGATTGGCTCGAATAGTCAGTCGACTGGCTGTGCATATATTGCATAGTGAACTCTGTTTGTAAAGAAAAAATTAAAAAATTGAAAACTTGAGGATTGATTTTAACATATGTCTAAGAATCAACACGTATAATAATTACAATTCTTCTTTAGCTTCTGAACCGTCTTGTCATGAATCAAAACTAGTGATTCAACATTCTCTCCCTTTTTGATTGATGACAACCTGTATATATCTTAGAGAGAAAATTTTTCTCCCCCTGAATGTATGATATCTTTTTCCTGCATCAAATATGTTAGTGCACATACTTTTTCTCCTCCTTTGTATCGACAAAAAGGAGATACAGCAAACAAAATAAATACGTAAAGTGCAGAAATAAATATAAAAGAGAGACTATTTAATACAAATCTCAATAGAAAAATAAGTTGCAAGATTCAATATGTTTAAATTGACAATAAAGTTATAGATAAGCAAATAATTCATACCCAACTCACTCACCAAAAGACCCAGTCATCAAGATTCCAATTGTATTCTTCCTCTGGTGCGGGCTCCTTTCTTGGCCTAGAAGTTCCTTGAGCACCACTGCCTGTGCCACTAGTATCACTACTAGTATGCTCTTCGGAAGTTAACCATGTAAATCTTGGTTCTGGACGTTTACCATGTGCTATTGAAGAAGCAGTTGTGGAAGACGAACATGAAATTGCATCCCATAGTATAGAAAAGAATCCTTTTACTTTGTCTAATTTTTTATCAACTTTCTTTAAATGAGATCCTAGTATTTGTTGATTTCTAGAAAGGATCTCTACGGATTCTCGTAAACTAGCCGATTTTGCAAGACGAATTTCTTCGTCTTCTTCGGGATGAGATGTTCATTCTCGAATAACTGGTCCGCCTGATGGACGTTGTTGTTGCTGGAGATTCCATTCTTCATATGAGGTAAAAGCTGGAGGAGCTGATGGTAGTTTCATGAGACTTAATGTGCAAATGTTGATAACTCCAATGGAAGAAGTTTCGGATTTCGGTTGAGGTGTGCCCACATTTAAAAGCAATCTCATTGTATATTCTCCGAAATAAATTTTTCTCATATTACCGTTGTTGAAGGTGAGAAACTCATCCAATATTCTTCATAGCCAATTGACTTGAATTCCTCCCCATACCGCATATAATGCTTTGAAATTTTCTGGGTAGATAAGTTCATATGACCCTGTTCTTGGAAGGATACTCCTCATGAAAGCTTTGTGAAGAATTCTTGCTTTAAGTCGAAGGAGAATAGATTTTAGTTCTGTCATATTGTCACCCATGAACATATGGCTAACTCGATCCCTTTGTCGAATATTACAATCGACATCATCTAGTGGAATACCATGATTGGGAGTTTGAAGTATATGTGCCATTCGATCTAAGGAGAAGAAAACTTAATGCCCACAAACTAAACTCTAAACACAATCATCCATATTTGATGGATGTTGTTGAGGAAGATTTAAGTTTGCATAAAAAAGCTTTACCATGAGATGATTGATCTTGTGAGAATTAACATTCAAGTCAAGTAGAGATTCCAATCCGGATCTACGCAAGAGTTCTTGTAAACCATAAGCCGCGAAATCACTGTAGACCATGAATGAACCTTCAAAGATCCTTGAGTTTTTCATTTTATGTCATCTTGTTATTGCTACATCATTATATAGCCATTGTGCAATTTGGGCATCGGCACCATCTTCTATCATTAGAAACTAGCATATGAGCGACTCGATCCTAGGATTTCCCTTCGGCACTGCCTTATGTCCAAACAGCGACCGATTCCTACCATGAATAGTCAAACCATTTGATTGGTTATTGAATGGTTATATCTCATATTGACGCCTATCTTCAGGCAACAGTAGTTTTCTAAAGACAAGGGTAGAAACTCCGTTAAGCACAACTTCTATCTCTTAAAGCTAATGCATCGATGGTTCACTAATGTGAGCGTTTCTCGTTGATCCTACAGTTTGAAGTTTTCCTGCCATTGTCGAGCAACACCGGTACTAAGAGAATTGTATAGATTCTTGGCATTGTTGTGGCAACACCAATACTTAGAAAATAGAAAGTTTCCTAGTGTTGGGTGGGAAACATCGGTACTCAGGAAATAGAATGTTTCCTGGCATTGCCGAGGCAAAATCGATACTAAGGAAATCCCCAAGTGTCTCAGCATTTCCGTTACTTAGTGTTGTTTATAACTGTCAAGTGGTCCTTTTGGCAGTATAGGGCCTTTGCTTAACCAATTCCATGGTTATTCATTTTTGTGTAGGGTCAAATTTCCTCCAACCGATTTTTATTGCAGTCCGACTTCCATTTGTGGAACACGTCATTCCTAAATGCTAAACTCCAAGCACTTATAGAAAAGTAGATACCGTGGGGCGAGTCATTACATTGCACCCAGTACGAATGCACTCGTCCTATACTAATCATGGATCAATAGAGTTTGGTAATGTTTGTCTTGAATCTATGACAATTGACCTTGCTTGTTCCATGCCATATGTACTCTGCTGGGCCACTGATGTTGTTGTGGTTATCTACCTTATTCTTTGGTTCTAATCTTTTGGAATCAATGGTTTAGATGCTTAATTCTAAGCGTTCTCTCCTTGTTGTTGTCTCATTTTGGACAGCAACTAGTTTTCTACAAGCAGGAGTCAAGGTACTTGATCGATCTCTACATGGTTTTTTGTTCCAAGCATGGCTAAAGTCTAGGCTATGATGAATCTATGATGGTCGGAGGTTATCCTTCCTGATGTTGCTAGTCTTCATGTGGTATTAGATTCCTGAAAGACGAGTTATTTCCTCTAGATATTGACAGTGTTTGGGATACGATAGATTCTTGCAAGTTAGGGTTTGAGAACTCATTCGAGCACCTACTTCCATCCTTTGAAATTGATGCGTCGAACATTTGATTTTGGAAATGCCTTCCATCATCTCCTATCTTTGGGCGATGATAAGTTCTTCTTATTAACGCCTTCCTCTTGGTGACACCGAATTCTAAGGAGTTCGATTCTCTTATCGATATGATGGTCTGGATTTCCCATATTATTGAGGCAACACTGGTGCCTAGGAGACTGGTGTAGTTTCCTATCCAATTCCACAAATACTCAGCATACTATATTGCTTAGATCTATTGTAATGGCCAAAATTATCCATTCGCCTTAACAGAACTATGGTGTGTCTTAGCTTGTCCAAACTATACGTTGGTGTATGTAGCCCCTAGTCCATAGAGCCAGTCACTTCAAAATCATGGTTCAAGCGATTGGATAGATACCAGATGTTCTAGGCAACTCATTCGATTTCCCCCAATTTGAGTTATGTAGTAGGCTCCTATCTTTGAGAACCTGTAATCCTAACGCTCGATTTTGAACATTTTCACTCCTTAACTATCTTCGAAAACTTTCTAATAGCTTAGGTACTTGGAATTTCCTCTGATATAGCCTATTTTCGAGCAATGCAAAGTTTTCATAGGTATGAGTGGATTTCTCAATCAATTCATGGTTTGCCATTTCCCAACGTTGCTAGGGCAATACCAATACTTCCTTGATTGTATGAAGCATGCACGCATCGCTTGCAAGAACACGGTTCCACTGATGAGCAATGTGCGAATTGTGGTATATGAAAATATTATTTACTTGAACATGGTTTCATCGGTTCAAGGAGAAAAGGAATCGAGCGTACATGAACACAATTCCATCAGTTAAAGCAAAGAGGGAATGGAGCATACTTGAACTTAGTTCTATAGGTTCAAGTAGTGAGGAAATTGAGCATACATGAACATAGTTCCATCGGTTCAAGCAGTGAGGAAATTGAGCGTACTTAAACATTGTTCCATCGATTTAAGCAATGAAAAAATGGAGCGTAGTAGAACACAATTCCATCATTTCAACCAACAATAGGGAATGGAGCGTGTTTAAACACAGTTCCACTTATTCAAGCAGTGAATGAATAGAGCGTACTTGAATAATGTTCCTTTGGTTCAAGCAGTGAGGGAAAGAAGTGTACATGAACACAGCTCCATCAGTTCAAGCAACAAGGCAATAGAGCGTGCTTGAACAAAATTCCATCAGTTCAAGCAGCGAGGGTATAGAGCGTACTTAAACACAGTTCCATCTATTCAAGCAGTGAAGGAATGAAGCGTACTTGAATATTGCTCCATTATTTCAAGCAGCAAGGAAATGGAAAGTACTTGTATACAGTTCCATCGGTTAAAGCAGCAAATGAGTGGAGTAAGCTTGAACATAGTTCCATTGGTTCAAGCAGCAAAGGAATGTACCATTCTTGAACACAGTTCCATCAGTTCAAGCAGCGAGGGAATGGAGCATACTAGAATATAGTTCCATCGGTTCAAGCAGCAAGGGAATGGAGCGTACTTGAATATAGTTCCATTGGTTCAATCAGCGAGGTAATGGAGCATACTTGAACATAGTTCCTACGGCTCAAGCAGCGAAGGAATGGAGCGCACTTGAACATAGGTCCATCAATTCAAGTAGCGATGGAATGGAGCATACTTGAGCAGTGAAGGAATGGAGCATACTTGAACACGGTTCCAACGGTTCAAGCAGTGAAGGAATGGAGAGTACTTGAACATAGTTCCATCAATTCTAGTAGCGATGTGTAGCTTATAAGGGCATATGGGGAGTTTGCTTGCAACAGTTCCATTGGCTCAAGAAGCGAGGTGCGACTTATGGTATGCGCAAAGGGAGTTTGCATGCAAGAGCGCGGTTCCATAGGATCAAGAAGCAAGGTATGGGTTATGGAATGCGTACAGGGAGTTTCCTCGTAAGAGCACGGTTTCATCGGCTCAAGAAGCTAGGTGTAGCTTATGGGATGTGCACAGGGAGTTTGGACATTTCCAAGATTGCCGAAGCAATACCGGTTCTTAGAAGGAAGGGATCAATATTAATCATCGATTCAGAACGGTTTGGACCTTCCCAACGTTGCTGGAGCAATGTCGGTTTCTTGAAAGTATGGAGCTGATATGACCCATCGGCCTAGAAAGGTTAAGAGTTGACGCTTCCCATCTGTGATTTGGGGACAGATGCGCATTTTCTTAGCTATGTTGTTGATGATGTAGCATGAGAGTTTTGCTTGCAAGGACATGGTTCCATTGGTCCAAGAAGCTCTTTGGTGATTCTTTAGGTCTTTATGACAGGCTAGATAGAGACATCACGTTCTTTGGTCATGCGGTATGGAATCTATACTATTCTAGGAATTTTCTTGCTGATTAATCGAAAGAGGAAATAGACCTTTGTGCAAGTCCTGTAAGCAACATGAAAGCGACTCCTTCTAAGAAGATGGAGAAACATCTACCGCCGACAACATCCGTTTCCCTAGCTCCATCCATATGCCATCCATTTTTGTACAAGTGTTGTTTAGGGTTCGTCATTCCTTTATATAACAACATTCGGCATAGTGAACTTCTTAGGGTATTCTTCTCCTAGAACATTTTAAGTGAATGAAGTTCGTCATGGTGCAGAACCCCAATTTTCATTCTTTCTGCCCCTACACTCCTCCATTAACCTTTTAACCATGTCAGAGATGTATTCTTCGCTAGCACGGTAATCTACCAGTCGACTATCAGGGGCCACATCAAGTGTTTGACTCCGTAAATGGTCTCGGTTTGCCAGATGAAGCCTAGATTCTTCATTCTTCAGGAGAATCACTCTCATAGAATCCTGTTGGCGCGCGGTGGGTTTTAGCGGGGCAGTTTAAGCTTCATCTCCGGCATTTTTCCTGTTTACATTAGCGTTCAATTCTAATTTATCACCTTCAAGTAGTATGTCGTCTTCAGAATCAGAGACAATCATTGCAATACTCTTTTGAGGAATATTTACCCCGAGATTTGGGTTTGTAGCAGGTTTTCTTCCAGTTCGAGGAGCACTCCCTCTGCCTTCTATCACAATCCCTGCAACTACACCAACAACTTCTTTATACTTTTGTCTACTGTTTCTCCTATTGTAACGACCCATAATTTCGCTACTTCAACAATGAGAGATTTCATTTGTTTTAAATTTAAAAAGGTTTAAAACTTAAATAAATAAGTTATATATGATAGATGGTAATAGAGAAATATTTACTCTTATAGTTGACAATTTGAAAGGCATAAATTTGGATTTTAGAACAAATCAACAAAAGTTAAGTTTTGTTAAAAATAAGTAAATGCTTAAGTAGATAAGTTTAAATGTTTATTTAAAAATGATAAATCTTATTGAAAATATTTAATAAAGATAATTAAAGTATATTAAAATATTTAAAAGTATGTTAATAACCGTTTTACAAAAATAACCAAATTTTGTCGCATTTTGTCACTTTAACATACACTATAAAATTAGAGTTTTTGATATTATTTAAATATGATTTTAAAATATAAAGAGACATGTTAATTTATTTAAAGAAGTAAAAGTTCATTTTTAAATTTGGTTTACATAAATAAATAGTTTAACTAAAACTTCAAAATGTGACCATAAAATATTTTATCAAAAATCAACATTTTGTCGATTAAAAGTTGTTGCAACGTTGTCGCTCTTTCATTTTCATATATAGAAACAAATATTCAAATAGTAAGTATTAATTAATTCATTAATCAAGTTTACTTTTACTAAACATACTTAGGAAATTCTAAAATATAACTAACAAAAAGTAAGCATAAAAAGACAAAAGAAGTACAAAAATCAAAAAGTAAAACATCAAATCAAAGAAACATAATTATTATTTTCTTTACTTAATATCTAAGTGAAAATGACATAAAGTAATGATTTGAAATGTGATGTTAAGTTTTGAAAAAAAAAGATTACTTTATAAGTAAGTAAGGGTGTTATGGTATTTTTACAAAATATTATTTTAATCTAAAACTTTTCTATAAATAAGACCACCATTCTTCCACTTTCTTTTACATATTTTTACATCTACTTCTTCCTTTTTCAAGCTTTCTAAAAGCTTCTCTAATGGCTGCTTCTCTTCCATTTTCTTACTAACTTTTTTAAAACCATATCAAACAAAGTCAAAACACCACCAAACTTTGCGAAGACCTTAAAATACCATTAAAACATGGTTTAGCATCTAAGAAGTGAAGAAACGATGGAGGAAGAGGAAGAATAGATGGTGGCCGAACCTATGTAAGAGGAGAAGCAAGTTCAAGGAGCTTCGGAGCGAGAAAAAGAGAAGAAAGTGCTGCTGGGATCAAAAGGAAAGTCTACGGAAAAGATTTGGGAAAGATAAAAAATTTAGTGAAGTGTTGGATGATATGAATTTTGGTAGGAAGTGAACAATTTCGTTAAAGTTGAGTACTCATATTAACTAATTAATCCATAGCTTATTTCAAGTATAATGATAGAAAAGTTTAAATATGTTGAATGATTGAATGTTTGATAACTTGGTTGTAAAATTGGTTGATTATATGATTGTTTATATGGTTGATAACTTGTTTGATAAATGATACGAGAAATGATTAGAAATTAACCATAGTTAATTCACTGGAAATTAAATCCATATAAATGTGTATATGAAAATTATTTAGCATCTTAATGATTTCAAAATATCTAAAAAGATTGTAAATGATATTATAATAAGATATTATGATAATATGAAATGAAATGAAAAATGAGTTTGAAATGATGAAAATATTGTTTCAAATAAGTGGAAATAGTTTAAATATGGTTTAAAACAAATTTGAAGTGTTTAGGACAAATTCCGAAGCAATTCACAAAATTGGTCAATATAGAGCTCGTCGCGTAATGGCAATTCGTAAATTTCGACCCATAACTTCAAACTAATGTAGAGAATTATTTATAAGTCGGATTTCTTCGAAATAAAAATTCTTTAGTCCACAATGAAAATAGTTTTCATACGAAGAAATAAAATCAATATTTCATTAAATAGATTTTGAAATATGTCCAAAACAATTTTTTAAAAGCATAGCGGTTTTGCAGTTCGAAATCCAAAAGGGGATTTCTTTAAAATTGATATTTTAAATGTTTTAAAAATATGAAATAAATTTTAAAAATCTTTTAAATTGTATTAAAAGAGATTTAAGTTGAAAATATGGATTTCTAAATGATATAAAAGTCTTTTCGAAGAACATAGCTTTTATAACGCTATTTGCAACACTTTTCGCAACGCTTTCCGCGGCTGGTTTAAATAACCTTTGAAATGTAGTTTTAAACTTAATAATTTTTTTCTAATTCTTTTATGAAAGATTTTAAAAGAGTAATTAAGTAATTTAAAGGTAATTTGGAAGTTTTAATAAGAGTTTGAATAAATGGATAAGATGAATTGTTTCTACCACTTAAACAAAAAGTGAAGAATATTGAATGTATTAACAAAATGAGTATGCGGAAATGACTAGTACATTTGTCCCGTCCGTGAGATCTGGAAAGATAAAACAAGGTGTTTAACAAAGGTTAGGGATGGAGTAACCAGTGCCCTGAACTTACCTGGCCTATGTTTTCTCTTCTTAGGCGAGGGGTGGAATAGATCGAAAGGAAAGCCCAGACGCTCTAAAAAATCGTATTTAAGTTTTTCCAAGATAAAAGAAAAAAATTATTCTTTGAATGTTAACTAACCACTTCATATATTTTTATCGATGATTCATACAAAGGAACCAGGATCGGATTTGGGTGATTCCTATCTGAAGAACCGAGATCGGATTTGGGTGATTCCTATTTGAAAACCCCTTCAAACTAATTTTCAAAATAAAATATATTGAAGGCGAAGATCAGTGAAGACAAAGATATTCATGATGTAGGATTACTTGACATTAGTCCATGGAGGTGAAATTTACCATATCTAAGATGACAGTAGTGCTATGTTATGAACATCTTCGATTTGCAAAAATGTGATTTAAGGTAAGAAAGAAAATCTTTGACTATGATTTAATGAATGATTTGGGAATATTTTCCCTAAGTTAGAAGTTATATCTTGAATAAAAGAAATCTTTAATTAAGATTTAATGAATGATTTTTAAATGTTTTTCTAAGTAAAAGAGAAAATGATTTGGTATTATTCAAAGATCTAAGAAAGGTTTAAATAAATCAAATGATTTAATAAATGAGGCTTAGTGATTCCATATACTCTACAAAATAAAATGGAATAAAATAAAGAGAATATATCTAAGAAAGATAGTTGATTTAAATAAAAGATGAAGTTTGATATCCACATATGAACTCAACATCTTTTAAACCGATGACTGGTTTCGAAGGAACCAAAGTTGGATTTGGGTGATTCCTATCCAAAAACCACTTCGAACCTGTTTACGTGTTCGAAAAATAAAGATGTTTGAAGATAGAGATATTGAGACGAATAATAACGAAGGTCTACTTGTTGATTAATTGGGAATAAATTCCCGATTCACTATATTGTAGCAGTGGTCTCTTTGTTATGAAAAACCTTAAAATCACAAGGGCTTCTCACCTAGTAATGGCTGAGGAAAGTTCCTTCAGTTTCGTTCAGTCCTAGAATGAACTTGTATGGATGAATATCTAACATTGCATTTCTAAGACACAATGTTTAACTTTTACAAATGTACATCTGCTTGGTGGCGGAGAAGGCAACTTCTCTTAGCTTAACATCCTTCTCTGAAACATACGAGCTCAGAGGTAGTATGCTTGTGGGTGTCAAATGGAATCAAAGGAATGATAGTGTGGCATTCAAAGTGAAAGAAGATGTGTTACGTGAAAAGGTAATCGTTGCCTCGAGCCTCATCAACCGAAAATGACCGAAATAGGGTTAAATGCGGCAAGGCTAAGGGGGCCATTCCCAATTAGGGTATGATCATCCCCTTCTAGATATATTTCTTCCTGCTATGATGTTCGGGATGTAAATTAATGTGGTTTGTATGCTAGAGCACTCTCGGTTAAAGGTCTGTAACGACCGAAGGATGACATATTCGGTACTATCTGGTTATAGAGGTAGGTCGGTCTTGTGTTCGTAGAGGGCAGATGTTCTGTGCCTCGGGACATCCAGCTATAGTTGTACCCATCGGAAGGTGGTCCATTCACCTGGTCATTTGTATGGAAATCCATTCTCTAATAAGAACCTGCAGTTTTGTTTGTATTGGCATAATGATAGCCTCGAAATGCTATATGGGTAACCATTTCGAATAAGATTAATAAGTTTATTTACAAATGTTTTCAAAGAGACATCGGTAGAAATAATATCAAAGGTTAAAAATGTTTTAGTTATCATAAGGTAAAAACTCGTCCGCGTTTATGTATGGGCGTGGTCTTATAAGATACTCTTTCTTTCAAAAGATTTTATTCAAAGGCTAATATATGACACTGTCATTTATATTTGAGTTTCTCACGCTGGTTTATCAAGCCTGATCAGGGTATTTTCAGTACTTGGGTCAGATCCGAGTAGTTTTAGGTTTAGTTGAAGAATGTTGGAGTTTCCAGAGGAAAGATGGAGACCTTCATCATCGTATGGGCATATTATATTATCCGCTGTGGTTTGTTAGTTTTGTTTGATATTTGTCAGCATTTGTAAGGGTAGGTGTTATAACTGTCTAGGCGGAATCTAGACTAGACTCTGATATTGTATTTTAAAAAATTTCGGTGTAAAGATTATTATTGAAATAATATATGTTATTCCGTTAGTGTGAGATTCTGTTCTATCTTTATTTTCTTTCCACCCTTAATAATCCGTCTTTTCATGCAATTTGAGTTGGACATGTGTGGTTTATTGTCGATTCAAAGGGTATGGAATTGTGCGTCGTTACACTATTCAAGCTTGATAAGGAGGAATTCTCATGTTCCATAGCAGTTGCGGTTTTTTGTCTTGCTTTTGGGGCAACATGTGGCTGCAGCGCTAGAAAAACATCTATCTTGTCCATAAGAGTGTCTTGGTTATCTGCCATCTTCTAGTTGAGCTCATTAACATCTCGTTAATTTCTCCTCGAGTTATAACTTCTTGCTATGTGGTGGAACCTAGAGTTGGATTACTAGTATTAATTCTCATTGGTTGGTTGTTAGCATTGTTTACTTTAGTTTGTTAGGGATTGGATTCATCAGAACCAAGTATTATGCCTATGGATCTTCCAAATTCTAATCTTCTATTAGGATCCATAAGAACAAAAAATCTCTAACTAAGGAAAATCTGGGTCTATCCAACATGTTACACCAAAAATTCTCAATAGTAAAAATAGTGATTATCTTTCTAAGGAAAATCTAATGCTCTCTGTGTGTGTGTGTGTGTGTGTCACAAAAGTCATAATATTTAGGCATCATAAAGAACAAGTGAGTTAGACCCATCTCGGAAGAACCGCACCATAGTACAAAGAGGATTTCCCATCAACAGATCTGAAATATGAAGCATCTAGTTATAGAAAAAAAGAATCAACGTCCAAAATGATTAATGTGGCAGTATGCAACTCAGATGTAAGAGGAAGCTTTAGGCGGGAAGACAACTCTCAATCACAACTGTGCAGCAAATCATCTTCAACAATTCGAAGAAAAGATTCTCCACAAATAATGACATGGCAAGTTGGCTAAAAATAAGCGGCAATCCAAGGAACATGGGATCCTTTTGAGGAAAGAAAACTGACCTAAATATTATGGTACTTTCCTATATTAGATCTTTAATAATAAAAACTCATTAATGAAGAAAATGCTTAGACCAAATGTAATAAGCCTCTTTGCAATATAAGAATGACTAAATAAGAAAAGGATAATGGACTTAGAGACTTTCAGCCCAAAACACTGTAAAAGACTTGGTATTGTTTACTTTTAGTAATTCGTTTCCTTCTTATTCATCACTCAAGTTTGAAAGCTCCATATATATAGTAACTCGTGCAACGATACTTCTTGTCACTGTATTATTACACCTAGAACCTATAACCAAACCATTTTCCAAAGAGTTCCTCTTTCTCGATCCGAGAAGTGCATTGTTGGAATCGGGCTAGTCGATTTATTAGTGAAAATGGAAAAATATTATCTAGACGGGTGAATAGATTGACCTTGAAACAACGACGATTAATTACTATTACTATAAAACAAACCCGTATTTTATGTTTGTTACCTTTTCTTAATCTTGAAGGGAAGTCCAAATGCTAGGGATGGAGTGGAAGACCAAGGAACATGTGCTCGACCAATAGAATAGGATGAAAGCTCGACCCGGAGAGGCGACCGAAGAAACGTAGGATTCGAACCTACGACCAATTAGTTAATAGCCGACTGCTCAACCACATTGAGTGCACCCTAAACATGTATCATAAATTTTTACTGAATGTGTCCTTAACCAAGCCATTTCCTATGAGTCGCCGGCTCATTCTTCAACAGGCATGCCGTCAAAGATCATGTTCTCCTCCCACTGCTTGGGAGCTCACAGTTTCATGTCCTATTTCACTTCCCAATGGGGGTTCTTTTCACCTGGCCAAAATCACTTATTTAGTTCTTTACTATTAATACGCCTAGAACGCCGTAGAAGAAGAAGTAGGCTAGGAGCTGCCAGCAGATAAGATACTCAGTATATCAACATTGATTAGATCCGAAATATGTTATTGAATTGCTCATTGAATGAGCATTCTCAATATTATGCCTTAAAGAAGACTCAAACCTCCATGTTATTTAGCATGAGATTGTGAGTCTTGCGTGTCTACCATTTCACCATCAAGGCATCTTGAAAGTGAATCGTATTTCATGAATATGATATCTATAAACCTTTGGACCTCGGAGTGTTGGTGTAGACAAATATCTATGCTAACACAACCTAAAGTAGATAACCGGATCTAAGCCTGGATTCAGCCTTCTCAGTGAAAGCACCAAAATGTTAACACTACAAATGGATCAACAGCCTAGAGTAATGCGTGGAAGCACCAGCTCTACTTGAATAGAGAAAAGAAAACGATAAAGCAACAATAAAGTAAAGAAATATAAGAAAGACACAAATGTTTTATAGTGGTTCTGTTGTTAACTAAACCTATGTGAAAACTTTATAACTTTGTTAATATGACTTCCTTGGGAAATCAAGAGATTAAAGAAAGATCAGTTATAAGTACAGAGGTTACACATGTTCTAAGTTGCAGAATTACCTAAAGTAGTTGCCTTGGAGAATATGGTATAGAGAAAAGAGTTAAAGAAGAGATAAAGCTTCTGTGTAGCAATAGAAGAAAACAGATCCGGTTTTGCTTGTAATCAGGCTTGTATTTATAGAGAAAATAGTCGTATTGGGCCAAAATTCCACCTGGAGGTAGAGTCCAATTATCGGCCCAAAGTAGTACAAAGTTCCAGAATCTCCCGAGCCAACACAAGATGTCGAAGCCGACATGATATGTCGAGGTTGATTTGTCACTATAGTTTGAACCACTTTGATTCTCCTTGCATTCTTTATGCTATTTGATTTTAAGGTGTTTCGTGCTATTTCCATTGATCGTTGTCGTCCAAAACAAGGTGGTACCTACCTCTCTCCAAAACATTTCGGTATTGGCCTTTTTGTCTAAGAGGTCGATAGTGACTTTAGTCCTTAGCTCAGAATGACTGTAATTTTTATAGCACTCCTCTAATTTCGTATGGAGGTGTCCTAAGAAGTCGTGTCGTCTACGAAGTTAATATGAGAGGTTGGGGTTGACATGAGAGGTCGGGGTTGACTCCTCTCCTTGATGTATTTTGAGCCCAAATTTCTTGAGCACTCTTAGAATAGGTGGGCAATGATTCCAATAAAATTTGAGAGAGAAATAAGAGATTAGGAGAATTCACCACCGGCATGATCACGTCAATACCGACTTCTCTTATTTGCGTAATTTTTTATGAAACTTCTCTGAGTTGTTTCTATTCCAACTGTAGGTGCGATTCCAAGATTTCAAGTCGTTTCATCTTAGTCTCGATGTTCTAACTCCTATTGATTTCTGCTCGATTAAAAAACCAATTAACACAAGGCAATTGGTCGACCAATGATAGAACCAGGTCGATCAGTATCGGTCAACGATAGGCTATAAGCAGTCGAGTTATGCTAGTCTTTGATCGGGAATTTTAATTTACACTTGAACAATTGTGATAAACTATGATATCTTGTTTGTGTTCAAAGTAATTGAGGGGCATTTAGATTAAACTAAAGATTCTTGAGCCTAAATCAACATTTCTAATTGAATGCAAACCCCTATATAAGCTAGCCTAACCAAACCACAAACTCTCATATCAATTTACTATAATCAAATGCTATCACAATCCAACCTCTTCTCTAATCTCAAATCTTCTTATAAAATAAAAATAAAATCAACCTAGTAGGGCGCAACAAATGGGAGGATTGTAGTAGATAATCGAAATAGAGAATAGTTCAAATCGAATTGCTACAATAAAGGTAATATCAGACATATGATTTTAATTAATAAATTAAATTAAGTCCTTTCTCTCTAATCCAGATTCTAATAGTTATGTACGTAAATGTTATTTATGGATTCGAATAGGGAGTCAACATGGAGAATATAGATAAAAGTGATCAAATTTTGATTAGACTGAGAGATTTGGAAATGCTTAATAGGCGAGTGAAAAAATTATAAGTTTTGTAATTAAACTAGATTTATTTCATGGTAATCTATTTTTAATTATGCCTATCTCTAATCGATTTGGATTTAAATCAGTAAGTGCATAATGATTAGAAATAAATATACAAGTGTATATGATCAGCTTAATGATTAGATATATAATTGCACATGGCTAATGATTATATTTATAACTGCAAGTGTGTAACGATTAGATGTAAATTTATTGTTTACATGTAATGAATTTAAATGAAATAGATTTAAATAAATGATTATGGAATGGATTATAGTAAAGATTTAATAAAAGTTGGAAATTTACCTATACATGTTATCCCGATAAATTACATGAAATTGATATTAACAAAATTGGTATTTTGGATGTAATAAAAGAATATAAAATATATAAGGATTTTATTAAGATTTAGGATTAAAGTGATATTTTAACTCGTTGAAATTTGGTATGTTGCAAGTAGATTTCTATGTATTACCAAGTTATAGTAAATAAAAGTAAGATGTTTGAAATGACAAAGGAAAACACCTAAAAAGAAAGATATGTGCTAGATATGGATAAACACCGTATTTTGCAGTCTTTTTCAAGAATTAAAAAGATAGTTCCTTGTGATTACAAACACCGAACAAACATACTCCCTTTTTGGATAAGATGTTGAAATCTGCTATGTGACATTCTTATGATAGGAATGTAATTCTAATGTATTAAAATGCAATAGGAAAATGGAATGGTAAGAGATAAAGACTTTACAATTCTTTTAATTGTTAAGATATGAGAATATCAACAAAGCAACAGAAGAAAACAAGGAAAAAATAGGAATGAAAGTCGGGAAATATACAAAAAGAATATGCGATGATATTATAAATCAAGTAAGAGGGAAGTAGCAAATGAACTTGAAGAAGAAAAGTAAAACGCATAAATTGATAACTTAGGGTCAGCTATAAGGACTGTGTTGCAATCGTTTCTAGGTTAAGAAAGGTAAGCTGAATGTAGATTTGATATACAATTTAGTACCCTGTTTGTGATGGCTGCTAACCGCAATTGGGTATCCGATTCATGAATTGAAGTTCAGAAATAGTATAAGTTTAGAGGCAATTTATGTCATTATCGGAGGCTACAAAGCAGATATAAGCATATTAAAGTCATGTAATAGGGGTTGGATTGGAGTTTAGGTTATACAGTGAAAGTTTTTTTTATCATGACAAGGAGTTCTCCCCCGTCGATTTTGATATCATGAATATTGATTTCATCTCGACATCTTTTTTAGATTTGAACTTGAAAGTAGATTGAATTCACTATGACAAGGATCAGAGAAGATGATGCACGCATAAACGGGGTTGAGAAGATAGTCGCCAAGGAAGAGTTGGTCTCCCACTATAGGAAGACGAAGACGAAGTCACGTATCTCGAGCACCTGAGGCTGTTTTGGAATGTCGAATCATTAGCACACTGTTTTTCTCACATGAGATAGTTATGAGGACATGGATCCTTGCTTCTACTTGTTTTAAAAATTGCGGTAATGAATGGGAAAGTTAAATGGGCCATTTGTACGTAACCGAAGCAATTTTTGTTGGGCCTAGTTTACACCTTCGGAAATGGAAAGTAAAACTTAGACGGATGTTGCACTAAAAATGAAGAATGCTAAAGGTAATGTTTAAAGTTTGAAAATGCGACGTATTATGATGTATTTTATTGCATGTACAATATTGACCTGTTGTTGCTGGGCTTTTTTTATTTGATTGTACATTGTAATTTATATATAATAGCAATAAAAAGAACCCATTTTCAAAAAATGTATATAAGAGATATGTATATAAGTAGCCTCAAATATATGTTTATGTCGGGTGTGAATTATTATAATTTAATGTATAAATTATGTAACGAAAATGACAAAAGTTATTAAAGTAGGTTCAAATGCAAGGTCGGTGGATTAAATAACAGGAGTCTACACATCGTAAAGGACTATCAGCTGTTGTGTAACATCATACTGACATGGGACATGTCTAACCATAGGACCAATGTTACGCTTACGTATAGATGACGAGGTACCCTCAAGATAGAGTAATCAGCTTCAACTTTATTTTTAGTGGAGGGAATTACCTTGATTGCATAAGGCAATCTAAAAGGATCATGAGCAAGATCGTGCAATATGTAGTGGGTGTTGGTAACAAATTAAGAGGTAGGGCTGTCATAGGACGATAACGTCATCAATCCTAAGCGGTCGATGGAGAGGACAGGTTACACCTAGCTGGTCTTCGTCTACTGCCTACTAGGGTAGACCACGTTGGTTATGCACCCCCATAGTTATCTGCTGATTTTTTTGATATACCAAGGCTAGTAACCTATAACGAGATTCCTTCTAGCATAGACGGGGTGGTTAGTGGAGCCGAGTCCATACTATGAAGTGGACAAAATAGAAAATCCCTAAAGAGAATATGGAAAAATGTATGAAAGGCCATCGATAAGCACTGTAGAAATTAATCGAGTTATATGATAGCATGATTGTGATATGGTGAGGATAGTGGATTCTAACGAGGTGTTGAACGAAAATACCAACGAGGATAGTATCTAAGTCTATAAGGGACTATAGGTTACATACACACACACACACATACATGCAGTTATGAATCTACAGAAAGTATATGGAAGCAGTTCATATGCAACACTGGGTCAAGACATCTAATAATAAGGTGTAAACAAACATAACTAGGAATAGTGAATGATCGGTGTATACTAGTATTATGTATAAGATGCCCAATTTTGCCAATCACTACAATATTATTCTTATCCCTTCCTCATTACAACCTAAAGGATAGAAGGGCGGGTACCGGTGCTTAGCATGTTAGGTGCTGATAAAGACACATGATTTTGGGAAGTGTCAAATCCTATACAATACTTATTGATATACTATATTTTGATTATTTTGCCACAAGTTATTTTGTTAGAGCTTCGACATGCATTCTTTTGTTTTATTTGTAGAATACCAAACCAACAATCCATGCTTTAATGGACTTGGATTTTTGATTTAGTGAAAACTATAGGCCACTGGAATATGGGTTGATATATTTGAGTTTAGGTTAGTCGATCCTGGAATTAGGAAATGCTGAGTGAACGTATTTTTATTTTGACTATAAATATAATATATATTAAATCCTAATATTTCCAATTATAGAATAGAATATATGGAATATCCCTAAAGCTGGATGGTACATGACTCCCTAGTCGGGCCTTCATTGCTCAATGAATGTAGATCCCACACAATTGTTGATTTATCGTGTATAAGGTAAATAAGAATCTGTATGTTATAGATAGTGGGAGATATAGAAGTTTCTAAAGAAGAGTGTGAAATGATTGCTCCTAATTAGTAATTGGATTTTCAATATTAAGAGAGAAACAAGTTATTAAATGGAAGAAAGGGTTTTCATAAGGAAATAATCAGAAGTCTACTTTTAGCCCAACCCAATAATAAGAAGATTTTAAAGAATTGTGAAAAAGGTATAAATTGTATACCTAATAAGAATTTTCAATGAAAATGATTGAAAAAGTGAGTAAATATTGGATTTTAGGGAAAATATATTTATATAATAAAAGTTTTGTTATAAGAGTGTGTGTATGTGTGTGTGTATACATGTATATATATGTTTAGTTAAATTGAAAAAAAGTATAGAGTATATATATAGCTCACTGGTTTCTCAATAAAGAAAGAAAAGTGCAAATATAAGGTTTGAGTAGAAATTAAAATTTGTTAAAAATCCAAAATTTCAGTAAGAATTAATTTTGTAAAAAGTTTTTCGTTTTGGAAGGAAACAATAGAGCAGTATACTTCGAGAATTTTTCTATGTAATGAGATTTTTAAATTGTAAAGTAAAATTTTATGGACGGATAATAGGAAGTGGTATAAGTTTGGAATAAGGGGAATAGTACCGAAAAGACAACATATTAAGAGTGAACAATTGGAATAAGTGCAGTTTAGGTAGAAGAGTTGTGAAGTAGAAAAGTTATGCAATATAAGTAGAAATGAGATTTGATTGATTGTAAGGTTGGGATTTGACATAATTTAATTCATTGGAATGAAAAGAATAACAATATAAGTTTCTATGAATCAATCAAGTTATAAATAAATGTGCATTGTTTGAAATGACTAGGAATGTAAATGTAAAGAAAGAAATATATGAAATATGAAAATTCATGCATTTTGTACTGTCTATTTCAATAAAGAAATGAAGTATAATTTCTTGTAATCTCACACAAAACACGAATTATCTCTTAAGAGATTCATAAAAAATTATAGCGTTAACAATTCCTTTTGAAAGGGGAAAGTAGTTCCGATGCATTAAAGTATAGGATCCTTAAGTACAATGAAAAAAATAAACTAATTAGAAATCATAAAGGAGATTTTGAAAAGAAATTTTTGCCAATAATCTAATTAGAAGCAATATAAGAAATTAAAAGCAAAATAAAGAAAAATGGACATTTTCCTTTGTTGTGTGCATTTTAAGTTTCTTTTAAAAGTCTCCCTTTCGTGACATTAGAGACTACACTAAAGATGGGAAGTGGAGATAGAAAGAAATGATAGGATGAGATTTTGAAAGAAAGACTTAACCGAAATTTTGATTAAAAATCCAATTTTTTTCAAGAAAAGGCTAAAAAGTTCTTTATAAGGAAAATGTTTAATTGAAAATAAAGAAAAAGAAACTTTTAATTATGTTTTATTAACATTATATCTTAGGTTCAGTGAATAGGTTTAATTCAAAAATTGTAAATTAAAGTTTTTAAATGGTTCAAACACCAAGTATTTTTGAACTTGATAAAAGATTTAAGGGATACTTTTAAAGACAAAGATTTTAAGATTAAGTGTTACAGAATTTTTGAAGTTTTAATTTTTGAAAAAAAGGGGTAAAGACCAAACCAAGATTTTAAATATGGAGTAGCTAATAATTAGAGCCTAGGGTAGACTGGGTAAAGGATAAGATTATGAAGAAGGTAGCAATGATTACTCTTAAAGTAGTAATAAGGAATCTGCATAGTATGTAAAGAATTATGGTAAGAACCTATGAATACTTTGTTAGACATGAGTGCGAAATTTGAAAATACCGTCAAGCAGTTTGTATTAAAAGAAGATGGTAATAGAGAATTATGTAATGGCAAACATACGTGGAGGATATGGGCAAACTTAAAGTTAAGATATAAGGATTTCAGAAGGATGGCATGTTAGGAAGGTCCGTTCAAGTCATAAGTGATAGAGAAACAACATCGTTAGTGTTAGTTGATATTGTGGGGTAACTTCTAACAGCTATACTAGTTAGTAAGAGTTGTAAGCATTAGTTGTCTTTATTGGGGGTTAAAGGCATGTATGATTTTATAGAAAATGTCCCTTTTATTTTGTTTTCCATGTGGACTGCTATGTTATAGGAAAACAATAGGATAAGGAAATTTTTGAATGGAAAGTCAAATAATGTAAAAGAAAAGAAAATAATAGAGACTGAAAGAATTAAGAAAATTTATTTAAATGCCACCAAAATGGAATGGAATAAGATCGATAAATTTCAATAAGCGGAGGACAAATGATGAATGTAAGTAGCCATGGATCAATGTCTCTGTACCTCAAAGGTTGGAATTTATAATTGAATGGTTGCTGGTTGTCAACACAAATGAAAGAAAAGTTTTTGGAACTTTAAATTTACTACTTAAATACGAGAAATTCGCTATGGAAATTAGATTGTTGACTAAACCCCTATTTCTTGGGGTGTGGAAAAATCTATTTTTGAAAAACCTAGACATATACTTTTGAGAAATGAAAATATCTCTACAAAATATTTTGAAAGATTTTTAAGTTTAAAATTTTTATGAATATTTTACAAAGTAATATGAAAATAATTTTGAATTCAAAACAAAATAAATGTCCAGTTTTGGAAACATCACATACTTGACACTGAAGATAGTTGACAGATTGGTTAATATGGATTTTATATGCAACAGAAGTGGCGGTAAAATAAAATATGGTTAGAAACAAGAGAGAACTGTTATAGTTAGAGAATCACATTCTCCATACCTTATTTATAACAAAACATTAATATTTTGAAATAAAACTTGTTCTGAAAACTTAAAAAAGAAATTGACTAATACAAACTATACCTGAAAAGTTGGAAAAGGACTGAGGGCAAAGGAGAAGATTCTAAGATACAAAGGAAAGAGATACATAAGAAAAGAATGGAAATATGGATTTCCATCTAGACCCTTTTCTAGCATAAGAAAATAGGTTGCTTAGAAAATTGGATTTTTCTAAATTTGAATGTTAGCAATGGTGTGCTAGGAATTGGATGCAAAATTTGTTGAACTATACCTCTATTGGTAGAAGTGTGCGGAAAATTTGGCTGAAAAACTATTTTTGATTTTCAAAAAAATTTGCATACATGTAGAACTGCCAGTATAATTAGGATGTTTGCATCATATTTTCAAGATTTGGTTTAAAAGATGCATTCATATGGGAGGCTTCGGTATTGAATTGCTTTCTTTGCATATCATATATGTTGTTATATACCATGTGTCATACACGATTGGTTGCAAAATTAATAGCACACTCATGATTTGTTAGAGTAGAATGGATGTGCGATAGATTGCATGATCGACCCCTCGAGGAATATCGTGGACGAAATTCTTTTAAGGGGAAGAATGTAAAACCCCACATTTTTACATTAATTAATTAAAAAGGAATTTACTAAGAAATAGTAAACAATGAAAAGTAGAATTTTCACAAGTGTTGGAAGTTGGCTGCGAAATTTGCACAATTGTGTTCATGGTGATTTTCTTATCAATTTTCATATATATTGTTTTTCGATTAGAGTTTAAATGGAAAAGTTATTAGCATTTACGTTTTAGGGTCGAAAATAATTATATATGTAATTAAGGAAATAAAAATGGTTAATTAACATTAATCGAAATCATTTAAAGTTAACAGATAGTCAACGTAAAATTAAAATGTTAGGAAAGTTATGATGGGAAGGAAATGACAATGGTTGTTTAAAATAAGAATAAAATTATCAAAATCTACACGCTATTTGATTAACGCGTAAACAAGGCAATTGGTCGACCTATGATAGACCTAGGTCGACTGGTGGCAGTCGGCCATAGGCTATAAGCGGTCGACCTATGCTAGTGTTTGATCGTGAATTTCAATTTACACTAAAATAATTGTGATAAACTATGATATCTTGCTTGCATGCAAAGTAATTGAACGACTGTGCTAAGTAATGACATAATCAATCGTTAATTTGATCAATAATATGAAGATTAACAACAAAAGTAAACATCAGAATGTAGAATCTGATCCCAAATGTTGATTTGAAATCATAAATAAAACCCTAGTGGCGATTCCAGTGTAAAGCTCCATAATTCAAGTTGATCGATGTAATTAAAAAGGAAGATCATACCTTAAGGTTACCTCGGATGCCCGAAATCAAAGGTTTCGAATAATTTTAGAGTTTAAATATCCTTTTGCTTAAGATTGCATTGCAGGTAAAAATAGGAATGAGGTAGAAGCTTGACTATTTGTAGCAAAAAAGGGGGATATACAGTCGCCATTGATCAATTTTAAACGGATGGTTGTATCTGTGAAGAATACCGATAGGTGGCAAGTGTCATTTTCGAGATGTTGACTTCAAAAGTCAATGCTTCCTTTACACTAGAGGTCAAGTATTACTACTATTATTCTAAATGAATACAACATATCGGCATTACTATAATCTCGCATCAACAAATGATGTCGAAAGTGTGAAGAGAATATGTCATCAAAGCGAATGTGAAAGATCTACAATGCTGCCTTACATCAACTAAGATTAATAGACATTGTTGCAAATCATTAATGAAGCTAAGGATATCAAATATCACCAATGCTGCACGCCGCTAATACCACCTTGATTCAATAAGAGCTATTAGAGGATGCCGCATCCTACGTATCACCAGTGCATGACCTTGTGTAAAGCTAATACAATATTCATCAAGGCTAGACTGATGTTGTGCACCATTGACATTGTATATTGTAAGTCATCAATGTTAGGCGGCATGATGTCTCATCCATGTTGCATCTTATTGATGTCGCGTTTTACCAATATCGCACTTTATCCAAGAAGGTAGAATCGATGTCGCGTCTAGTTAATATTGCTTTAGGTTGATACATGTCTCTTCAATACCATTTCCTTATGATTTCACTCTTCTTTGATGCCGCTTATCTCCAATGTCGTCTTTTATTAACGTCATCTATCATCAATGCCGTTATTATCAATGTTACATGTTATCAATGCCGCTTGTTAACAATACTATATCTTAATGATGCCATAGTCCATTAATACACCAGAGAATGTGACGCGTCATCAAATGAAAGCAATATCCTTAGTGCCCTTGAGGTGAATTTCAATGTCGTAGCACTAGCATGCCGCATAACATCTATGCCGAGTCTTACCACCCTATAAATACCGACTTAAGGGCATGGAGGAGAGGGTGAATTGTGCTTTTCTCAATTCTTATATTTTAAATTTTGTAACCATAAATCGATTTGGAGATTTCTTGTGATAATTGTGTTATTTTGGCATTTGCACATAAGGACACGTACACTTAACTATTTCATAGCATATCAATAAAGATTTCATGATTCATGACTTGTTCTCTATTCCAAAGCATATGTGAAATTTAATCCTAACTTGCTTTGAAATCTTAAACATTCATAGTCTCGATTTCTATTTAGACAAGATTGTTTTACATTAGTTTCAAGATGGCATGATTTCGACATGAGTTTTGAGCATAGCTTAGATATGAACAATTATGACTACATTATGCACTGGAACGTACCAAACCTACTCACTTAACCCTTTTCTCAATTAAACTCCTCTTTCCTTACCCTTTTTTGGGTGTTAGCAAAGAAATTCGTTTATATTTTGGCACTAGAAGGAGGGCTTGAACCTCCAAGTCTGCTTAGCCCATAAGTGGAACTACCTAGACCTGTATATCTAGGGTTTAAAGTATTTATCCCTACCAAGCATACCCCATTAAGTAATTATTCCAAACCGGCGCACTCTTGATTCTTAACCCTATTTAATCACATCAACTATGCTGTGCTTAGTCATGTTCATTAAACCTGTTAAAATCTCCGAAAAAGGATCTTTTAAGCCTCAAATGGTTAGACCAACCCACCAAATAAATAATGATCCTCGGCTTCATAAGGAACAAGTATTAAGAATCATGGCATTACAAATCATGGCAGACAAAAAAGAAGAGTAACTCCTTATGATCAGGATAAATGTAGCATAAACCCATTTCACATAGGGCCTACACCAATCATTGCTTTGGGAAGGAAATAAAAAAGAGATAGCATTTTTAGGAAAATGATAAAGAAAATCCAACTTAAAGCTAAGGGGAGTATTTTCAAAAAAGGAAATAGAAAGAGACTTTGACCGATTCACAATAAAGTTGAGGAGTTTGCTTGGCCAATCTCATAAAACGAATGAAACCCAAAATTCTCTAAAAAGGAAATTGGTTAATAAAGATAAAGAGTCTGTTGCAAGCAATAAAAGAGTTAAGTTCCAATCAAAAGGATCCTTCTCAAAAAGATCATAAGTTTCTAGGGATTATTCTCTTACTACTTCCTATGAGAATATCTATCTTTTAACCAAACAAAAGTTCAATTATTGGCCTTCACAAAAGAAGTGACCGAAGAATGAGAGAAATATTTGAGGATTATATTGTTATTATCCTCGTTTTAATGGGCATGACATATATCATTGTCGAAGTTTGGAAGGGATGATTAATAATTTCCTATGACAAGGAACTTGAAGAGTTTGTAAAGAAGTGTCGAAATTGACAATAAAGGAAAATTTCTCAAGTGCATTTACTGAATCAATCATAAAAAAGAGTAAGCCTTTAGTAATGCTAGGAATGGCCTAACCAAAGCACCTACAAGCCTTCGGTCCTGCCTGCATGGCTTGGCCGAAGCTCCTTCTAGAGGAAGGACAGAGTAAGCCTTTGGTTCCTTGGCATATTGTTTCGAAGCAAGGATTGACGATGGACCCTACTAAATTGAAAGATGTCCAAGGATGGAAGATTCCTAGTAATGCATCGAAGGTTAGAAGTTTTCTAGGGTTGTCATCCTACTATAGGAAGTTCATCAAGAGCTTGAACAAATAGCATCCACTTTGACCCAACAGACAAAGAAGAATCTAGTTTTGGGTTGGGATGATAAATGTACCAAGGCATTTGGGAATATTAAGGGGTCATTGACTAGTGCACCCGTGCTTACTATTACAGAAGGGAAGGTTGTTGTCTACGTTAGTAGACAACAAGAGGACCATGAGAAGAGGTATCCAGTGCATAATTTAGAATTGGCAGCTATAGTTTTTTCTTTAAAGATGTGGAGGAATTATCACTTGGGGGCAAGGTTTGAGTTATTCACTGATCATAAATCAATCAAATACCAATTTTCTCAAAAAGAATTGAATCTTAGGCAGCAGAGATGGATGGAGTATGTAAAATTCTTTGACTCTGGTATTCAGTATACCCCTAGAAAAGGGAACACGGTTGCAGACGCTCTTAATAGGAGATATGCTGTGTAACGACCCGTAAATTTTCGATAATTAAAATAGCTAATTTAATAAGTTTTCGTGATTTAATGTTAGAAAAAAATTTGTAATTCGTTTGAAATAATAATAACTGGAATGAATTGCAACGATAACTATCCAAGTAATGAAAAATAAAAGCTACTTAGTGAATGCCTTTGCAATCAATAGTTGAATAGGATAATAAATGTTGAATTCATTAGGTATAATACAGTAATTGATTGATAAGTATAATCTATTTCAAATCAAATATTGAATATTGAACAGGTAAATTGTTTAAATTAAATATTTAAAACTTACTGAATAATTGAATAACTGTAAAATGAAATAGTGTTCTAAATTGTGAATTGGTTTTAAAGGTTGAATCTTATAAATTCGATTTCAATATTTTAAAAGATTATGAATTATTGGATAAGCGAAATTGTTTAAATTTAATATTTGGAATTTATTGAATAATTTAATAATGAAAATTGAATAACCGTATAATGGAAATAGTTGTTTTATAATTTCAATTCGTTTCAAAAGTTAAATTTTATAAGTTCGTTTTGAATATTTCAAAAGATAGTGATTTAAGAATAATCAAATTTGTTTAAATTTAATATTATAAATGTTTGAATAATTAAATTCCGAATTTGATATGATTAATTTGATATTGAAATTTAATATATGAAATTAGAGTGAATATTTGAAATTTGATTTAATATGATTCAAATTGGTTTCCAAAGTGAATGTAAGTTATATTGGGATTATAATAGAGTTAATAAGATTTTAAAATTGGAATTTATTGGATAATTGAATAACGGGTTTAATATGATTAAAAATGATTTGTAAAATTTTATTTTATCATATTAAAGCTAGAATGATGTTGTACAACTTTTAAAATCGAATTATAAGTAAATTTGTGAAAATTGAATATTTTAATATTTAATTATCGAGTGGAAATAGCCAAATTTTGAACAGTCTCAGAACTGGACAAAACTAGTTCCATTGGATCTGTAATAGTTTGTTATTATCGGATTTCAATTTTCGTAGCAATCGGAGTTGTCGTTTGACCGTGGCAGCTCGAAACGCGTTGAAATTGTTTTAATATTAATTTGGCGAGTTAAAATAGTCATTTTTCAAACGGCCTCGGATTTCGACGAAACTAGTTTCATCGGATCCGTAATGTGATATTATTGTAAGATTTCAAATTTTGTGTCAATCGGATTTACCGTTTATCCGGGGCAAGCAAAAACGCACAGAAATTAGTTTAAATCGATTTAATTTAAATTGATCGTTTATCGCTGTAACTCTCACATATGATCGAATTAGCTTCCGAAACCTGTTCCATTGTGTCCGGAATGCGGGATAAACCCTAGGAACGCCAGTTACCGCATGAAATTCGAAGTTTGGAAAAGCCGGATAGATAATATTCATCGTTTCCTATAAATAGCCTTTATTCACAAAAAAAAAAAAAAAAAACCTAAGGTTACAACGCAGCCGCTCTTCCTACAGTTAATGGCCGATATTCATTCCTATTCTCCCTCAAATTTCTCCAAATCCATCGATTATTTCGAAAAGTTTTCAACTGTAAACTTGTAGAGAGCATCGAGTTCTTCGATATCAACGGTTGTGATTGGATTTGGAGCGACGATCTGAGACCTAGGGGGCCGCGTCGGCCTTTAGTTTGAGCGCGAATCTCGAGGCCAGGCAAGGGCCGAGCTCCACCCCATGGCAGGCGTAGGTGGCTCTTGGGATGCTCGTTCATTTGGCGTTGGTTGATCGACTTGGAAGCGATCGTGCAGGGAGTAGAATTTAACCCTAGTTTACGTGTTTGGGTTCCTTGAACGCGTGAATAGCCTGGAGCTCGCGCGCGTGATGAAGAAGACAGTGCGCGCGGCCTGGATTCATCCAAGGGTACATCAACGGCCTGGATTTTGTAGGGTTTAAAATTAAAAATAAAAATGTAAATTGTTTATTTTATAATTCGGGTTAACTTTAAACTATCATATCTTATTCATACGAGGTCGGATTCGAACGAAACTTTTTGCGTTGGAATCGTATGGACGAGCTCTACGCTATGGAATTGGATTGGAGTCATTTGGAGCTAGAGAAAATTTTGAGTTAAATCGAACGTCGTTCGATTTGATTTAAAATCGTAAAAATCAAGTTGAGTGTTTTATAACGCTCACACCACACTAAATATCTTTATGCTAGTTAAATTTGGTATTATGAAGTGTTATGATTTTATTTTCGTTGTTTGATAAAAATTTAATTGTCATATAGCTTGTCATTTGAATTAACCATTGAAAAATTAAATTGACAGTTAAATTGAAATCAAAATTGAATTGCGATTAAATTACCTGACATTGATAACTATGAAACTGCCATGAATTGTATTGTTTATTGGATGATGTATTTTGATGGATGCTATTGATTGATAATTGAAAGTTTGGATGTTTATTTGCTTATATAGATCCTTTTATGCATACATATGATACTGTGATTTAATTTAAGTAATATATACTCATCCCTGACATTTAATTGAAATAAAAAATTACTTGGCCATAGGATAGAAAATTATATACGGACACCGAATTGGCTAAATTAATAATTTTTGAAATCATCGATTTGAAATTTATTTAAATGTTTTGATTTAAGAGTTATAAATAATAGAAATCGATTTATAGAAATTGAATTCATCGGAAAAATTGAGTTGGAATGTTGAAATAAATTTTAGTTAAAGGAATTTTGTTAAATAATTAAGTTGAGGCTTTGAAATTTGAAATTGGATATGATTGAACGTCGAAATTTGATTTGTTTAAAGATTTAACCCTAATTCAAGCTTTGAATATTACTAAGTAAAAGTGATATAAAAATGATATTTTGAAAGCGAGTATGGAATTGAATCATATTGGGAATTTGGATTTAAACTTGAATATTGTTGGAAATTTTGTTAAGTGTTATAAATTGATATTTTGAGAAATCAAGCTCCAAATCGATATAAATTGAAATGGAATAAATTAAAGGTAAATGAAAAATTGAACTAATTCGAAGTAAAAATTTACGTTGATTGAATTGGAATCAAAATTTAATCGGTAGAATGGAAATTGGAATTGATTTGAATTGGAGAGTTATAATTGAAATGGACTGATTTTGAAGCTGTCTTATTTTGTTTTCCCAAATTACTCGGTTATATAAAGCATTTGAATACTTAAACTATTTTAATCTATTTTAAATATACTTAACCCAATTTAAATTATTTTAAACTAAATTTATCTATTTCAAATCCGTTTTAAGATTTTAAAGTATTTTAACTATTTCTAATTATTTAAAACTACTTTTAAACTACTTAAAACTATTTTTCTAAAATCCTAAGCTGGTCAATAAGGTAAACGTTTATATTTAAACCTTGAATTTATATACGAATCGGATTAAATGAAGTTGCAACCTAAATTGAAAATCGAAATGATTTTGAAATCGAAATGAGATATTGATGCGAAAATTGATTTTGAAACGGAATCTGATATTTTGAAAGATACGATGATATTTGAAATGGATTTGATTTTTGAAGCGAATATGATATTTTGATATCAATTATGAAGCGATTTGAAATATAAAGAGCCAAAGGTGTAAAAATACGTAGTTATTAAAGAGACCGGGATCGGATATGGACATACTCTCTGTCGATACCGAAAACCACTTTAATAACTATTATACGCGGAGTGATGATCCAGAATGAAGTGGATGGTTTGGTGAACGCGTTGACTGAAGAAAGAGAACGATTATTAAATGACCCCTGACATGACTAAAACAGGAGCCGCGCCGGACCATTGAGGTTCGCTACCTCTAGCGGACACACTTCTTCGATATCATATCTATTACATTTGTGATGCGATTTGGGTGCACCCCTTGATTTCGGAGTGTTGTTTCGCGGTGTTGGGGTAGCTGCTGGCTATGCCCAACATCAGTCCGGATCACGCAACTACTAGTATCCTAGTTGGTATCGCCTCATGTACCTTGTCATACTGATTATCCTATTCGCGACCACTACGTTTTGATTTGTACCTTGAGTATATGGATTGCCCTCTGGTGACTTCCGGTTTTGGGAAAACTACGGTCTTGTATATGCTTTTGGGAATATAAAATGTGTTAAGGGGATTATGGTAACGCCTTAACGCTATTTTGATATTTTATATTACTGATAGGCATTATCTACTTAGCGTATATTACTACATAGTAGATAGTTTAACGGATCCTTGAGAGATGGAAAATCCCGTAACATCTCTTAAGTTATTGCACGCACGTTGACACTGGATAGGAGATGTCAAACCCCGTAAACAGCTCCGACGCCGTTGCACTCATATTTATTTACGATTGATTTAACTTTCATAAGGGTATTTAGTCCTGACTCGAGTGTTTTGTCTTTTCATTACGCTCGGGTCAGTCCTGAGTTTTCAGATTTTGAAGATCTATTCTGGAGGACGAAGACGAAGATTTGGTAGACTATTACTATTATTACCCTTGCATCATGTTATCTGCTGCATTATTTAATCGTTCTGTTGTATATGTATAAACTCTGATAAATGTTGTATAAATAATTGTCAAAGTATAGTAGACAGCTTCATGAACTGTTTATTTGACTATTATATGTTATCGTTCCGCTGCGAGATTCTGTGTTGTTTCATTTCCTTTATTTCTTTTCTTTTCTTTTCTTATTTACCCCAATAACTATCTGCCCTTTTGAATGGTTTGGAATCGACATGTGTATTTGATCGTCGGTTTAAACTGTCCAAAAAGGCGGGTCGTTACAGTTGGTATCAGAGCTTTGGTTTAGCAATAAACCTTGGCTCTAGTGGGGAATAACTCATTGAAATAGAGGTAAACTATATGAATGAGTTGAGTGTATATGAGAGAGCGTATTTGTTAGTGATATAAAATGTTTTATATTGTGTCGGTTGATTTGTTGAGTGGCTTATGGATTCTGGTCAATACGAGTAACTAACGTCATTGGCAGGGATCTCTAAACACTTAAACAGAACAATTCAACATAGTATTGTTTTAAAATAGGGTAAATGAAATAATTTTCCCTAATTATATTTTGTATATAAAGGATTAATTTTCAAAAATTATTGTGACTTACCTAGCTTACCTGGTTGTTAGGAATGAAAATATTGGTTATTATTACAAATTGGATATTGTAATTCAATAAATAAGATTTATTACAAAATGAAAATGATAAAACACTTGTGGAATGTTTAAAGAAAGAAAATCCTATAAGAATGTTTTATAAAGGTGACTTATGAATTAAAATAGATTTAAATTGGAAAATATTGAATTTAAGACCCGGAGATTTTGGAAAATGGTTTTCAAAGCTTTGAAGAAATATATAGTGATATTAATTGGAAATTGTTTATGGAAATATTTTGAAAGGATTTTTAAAGAAAGGAATGAATTTAGTACTCCTCTCTTATGTCGCTGGAAAATAATTTCGGTGATGACTGCGCAGCATCATCGACGTTCATTTTCGAGTCTCAAAGTGGGGGAGACTTCTAAGAAGCTTTGCTTTTCTTCGAAATTATTTTGGGCAAATGGGTTTTGGTTTAAACTCCAAAGGTATGATTTGATATATTTAAAAGGATATAAGTATATATGTTTATTTCAAATGATTTGAAAAGAACCGGGCATTTAAATTTCTAAGGTTAATTAATAATTTTCAAATTATTTGAATGAAATGTGAATAACCAAAATTTATAAAATAAGAGGATTAAGATATTTGAGCTATTGTTTGGGAACTTTAAAGTTGAAAGGTAAAGAGGATTTAAACTAATTAAGTTTGTGAACATTCTAATTAAGTAAAATGAAATTCTATAAATTTGTATAATACCAAAATTGCATTCTGATAACATATAACAAGACTTACCAAATGTTAAAAGTTAAAATGATGTTTTGGATATGTAATGAGATGTTGTACAAATAAACAGAACCTGAAAGTAATTGAAGTATACAAGTAAGGAAAACTCAAAATGAATTAAAATGTATACAAATAAAAATTTTGGTTGTGAAAAAAAATGTTATATACTAAAATATAGCATGAAATGATGAATGGATAAATGGAACAAGTGAGTGAACTTGAGAAATGAATCGTATTATATCTTTGTAAATTGGTTATAGAAAATAAATATAAATTGCAAAGGGATTGTAAAATAATTGAATTTGTAACCTTTGAGATATCTGTAAACTAAGAGAAGTCATATATGAGAAGTTAGACTTTTATGGAATGACTATAAACTAAAGTGTTGATTAATAAAATGTTCCACAAATGAATTCATTATTAACTGAAATTATGAAAATGAAATAAATGTAAACAAAGAAATTTCTTATAGCTAAGAATCAATTGGAAAATGAAAATGAATTTAACTAAATTACATAGAATGTTTAAAATGAACTTGAGTAAGTAAATTCTATGATATGATGTTTAAGAAAAGATAATGTTAAAGAACATGCTATGTAAAGAAATGAATATACTAACTGAATAATAGATTGTGAATAATTAATTGAAAAAAAGAAGTCAATAAAATAATTTAGTATAGATAAATTGGATAGAAATCCATTGGAAGGTAATGCGTGAGATTGTACGTATATTATTTTATTTGCATAACGATTTGATCCAAATTCGAGCATAAAATTTCAAGATGATTTATATCGATCCAAGTTAGGATTTTTCACTCGATTTTCGACGGCGAACCCTGGATATGGATTTTTAATTTGATTCTGGAATTCTCTATCATGGTATATGGCTATGCAAGGAGAGTAACAGTTTCCAATCAAGGGACCAAATCCGAGTCCGCACTAGAGAGTCGTGTGAACGATACTAGTTTGGAAGTGAAATTGTGTGATCGAATAAGCGATTAGATTGATTTTGCTCACGGATGATATGTACGGCTTACGGACTTAATTAAAGTTAATATTGGAAATTTAAGATGCCAAATAAAAAAAAATGATTCTTTTAAAATTTTATAACAGGATATACATATATATATAAGAGATAAACCAAATGGAATGTAAAATTAATAACTTGGTTATGTTGGGTATGACTTGATTGTTATATGATTGTTAGTTGATTGTATATAATTCATTAAGTGAAAATTTAAAGCTATAAATCATTGAAATCAAATTGGAAGTTAAATGAATTTAAATAGAAATTAATTGGATTCAAATTTGAAGTGAACTAATGTAAATATAAAATTAGTGAATGTTAACTAATTGAATTGAGAATGAATGTTAGTAAAATCCAACGTTAATGAATCAACTGTGATTAAAAATTGAAACCCAAGTCAATAAATATTAATGAGAAGTGAATTTATATTGATTGGTTTTAAATTTGTTGGATGATAGTTGGATGATAGTTGATTGATGGTTGCATTTGTTGTTGTTGCATTTGCTATGTTGGCACATGTAGTTATTATGTTGCTATATTGTGTATATTGATATTATTTTCATATATGCATGTTTCTCATGATTTGTTGAGTGTTTAGTAGGTGCGGATTTCGCTTGCTTCGCATTTGGAGCTCGCTTTCGCGCTATATTATTCGTTTATGCTCGCTAATAAAAAAAATACGGTAAATGTTTATTTTATCATTGGATTTGGTGATTTTTGATGAGCCACTTGGCTTTTGGATTTTCTTTTGTTGGTTTGGGGCCCATAGAGGCGTTTTGTAGTTGTACCGATCGAGCCGCGCAAAGGAGACTCTGCCGAAATTTTCCGTAAAATCCGGATGTTAGAAAATTTTTCAAGTTTTAAAATTTTTTATAACTTGTTTTGATAACTAACTTTTAAAGTTAGAAAGCCGTTTGGAATGACTTAGTAAAAGTGTAGTAATGACTTTGCAAATGGAATTTCATTGTTTATAAGTTGGTAACTTTAAATAAAATATATCAAATGTCGAATTTTTTTACTTAGTTTCTTTTCCCTCTTTTTCCTTTTTGAGGACGAAAAGTTTTGAGTGGGGGAGAGTGTAGCGACCCGTAAATTTTCGATAATTAAAATAGCTAATTTAATAAGTTTTCGTGATTTAATGTTAGAAAAAAATTTGTAATTCGTTTGAAATAATAATAACTGGAATGAATTGCAACGATAACTATCCAAGTAATGAAAAATAAAAGCTACTTAGTGAATGCCTTTGCAATCAATAGTTGAATAGGATAATAAATGTTGAATTCATTGGGTATAATAGAGTAATTGATTGATAAGTAAAATCTATTTAAAATCAAATATTGAATATTGAACAGGTAAATTGTTTAAATTAAATATTTAAAACTTACTGAATAATTGAATAACTGTAAAATGAAATAGTGTTCTAAATTGTGAATTGGTTTTAAAGGTTGAATCTTATAAATTCGATTTCAATATTTTAAAAGATTATGAATTATTGGATAAGCGAAATTGTTTAAATTTAATATTTGGAATTCATTGAATAATTTAATAATGAAAATTGAATAACCGTATAATGGAAATAGTTGTTTTATAATTTTAATTCGTTTCAAAAGTTAAATTTTATAAGTTCGTTTTGAATATTTCAAAAGATAGCGATTTAAGAATAATCAAATTTGTTTAAATTTAATATTATAAATGTTTGAATAATTAAATTCCGAATTTGATATGATTAATTTGATATTGAAATTTAATATATGAAATTAGAGTGAATATTTGAAATTTGATTTAATATGATTCAAATTGGTTTCCAAAGTGAATGTAAGTTATATTGGGATTATAATAGAGTTAATAAGATTTTAAAATTGGAATTTATTGGATAATTGAATAACGGGTTTAATATGATTAAAAATGATTTGTAAAATTTTATTTTATCATATTAAAGTTAGAATGATGTTGTAGAACTTTCAAAATCGAATTATAAGTAAATTTGTGAAAATTGAAAATTTTAATATTTAATTATCGACTGGAAATAGCCAAATTTTGAACAGTCTCAGAATTGGACGAAACTAGTTCCATTGGATCCGTAATAGTTTGTTATTATCAGATTTCAATTTTCGTAGCAATCGGAGTTGTCGTTTGACCGTGGCAGCTCGAAACGCGTTGAAATTGTTTTAATATTAATTTGGCGAGTTAAAATAGTCATTTTTCAAATGGCCTCGGATTTCGACGAAACCTGTTTCATCGGATCCGTAATGTGATATTATTGTAAGATTTCAAATTTTGTGTCAATCGGATTTACCGTTTATCCGGGGCAAGCAAAAACGCACAGAAATTAGTTTAAATCGATTTAATTTAAATTGATCGTTTATCGTTGTAACTCTCACATATGATCGAATTAGCTTCCGAAACCTGTTCCATTGTGTCCGGAACGCGGGATAAACCATAGGAACGCCAGTTACCGCACGAAATTCGGAGTTTGGAAAAGCCGGATAAATAATATTCATCGTTTCCTATAAATAGCCTTTATTCACAAAATAAATAAATATATAACCTATGGTTACAATGCAGCCGCTCTTCCTACAGTTAATGGCCGATACTCAATCCTATTCTCCCTCAAATTTCTCCAAATCCATCTATTATTTCGAAAAGTTTTCAACTGTAAACTTGTAGAGAGCATCGAGTTCTTCGATATCAACGGTTGTGATTGGATTTGGAGCGACGATCTGAGACCTAGGGTGTCGCGTCGGCCTGTAGTTTGAGCGCGAATCTCGAGGCCATGTAAGGGCCGAGCTCCACCCCATGTCAGGCGCAGGTGGCTCTTGGGATGCTCGTTCATTTGGCGTTGGTTGATCGACTTGGAAGCGATCGTGGAGGGAGTAGAATTTAACCCTAGTTTACGTGTTTGGGTTCCTTGAACGCGTGAATAACCTGGAGCTCGCGCGCGTGATGAAGAAGACAGTGCGCGCAGCCTGGACTCATCCAAGGGTAAATCAAAGGCCTGGATTCTGTAGGGTTTAAAAATAAAAATAAAAATGTAAATTGTTTATTTTATAATTCGTGTTAACTTTAAACTATCATATCTTATTCATACGAGGTCGGATTCGAACGAAACTTTTTGCGTTGGAATCGTATGGACAAGCTCTATGCTATGGAATTGGATTGGAGTCATTTGGAGCTAGAGAAAATTTTGAGTTAAATCGAACGTCGTTCGATTTGATTTAAAATCGTAAAAATCAAGGTGAGTGTTTTATAACGCTCACACTGCACTAAATATCTTTATGCCAGTTAAATTTGGTATTATGAAGTGTTATGATTTTATTTGTCGTTGTTTGATAAAAATTTAATTGTCATATAGCTTGTCATTTGAATTAACCTTTGAAAAATTAAATTGACAGTTAAATTGAAGTCAAAATTGAATTGCGATTAAATTACCTGACATTGATAACTATGAAACTGCCATGAATTGTATTGTTTATTGGATGATGTATTTTGATGGATGCTATTCGTTGATAATTGAATGTTTAGATGTTTATTTGCTTATATAGATCCTGTTATGCATACATATGATACTGTGATTTAATTTAAGTAATATATACTCATCCCTGACATTTAATTGAAATAAAAAATTACTTGGCCATAGGATAAAAAATTATATACGGACACCGAATTGGCTAAATTAATAATTTTTGAAATCGTCGATTTGGAATTTATTTAAATGTTTTGATTTAAGAGTTATAAATAGAAATCGATTTATAGAAATTGAATTCATCGGAAAAATTGAGTTGGAATGTTGAAATAAATTTTAGTTAAAGGAATTTTGTTAAATAATTAAGTTGAGGCTTTGAAATTTGAAATTGGATATGATTGAACGTCGAAATTTGATTTGTTTAAAGATTTAACCCTAATTCAAGCTTTGAATATTACTAAGTAAAAGTGATATAAAAATGATATTTTGAAAGCGAGTTTGGAATTGAATCATATTGGGAATTTGGATTTAAACTTGAATATTGTTGGAAATTTTGTTAAGTGTTATAAATTGATATTTTGAGAAATCAAGCTCCAAATCGATATAAATTGAAATGGAATAAATTAAAGGTAAATGAAAAACTGAATTAATTCGAAGTAAACATTTACGTTGATTGAATTGGAATCAAAATTTAATCGGTAGAATGGAAATTGGAATTGATTTGAATTGGAGAGTTATAATTGAAATGGACTGATTTTGAAGCTGTCTTATTTTGTTTTCCCAAATTACTCGGTTACATAAACCATTTGAATACTTAAACTATTTTAATCTATTTTAGATCTGTTTAACCCAATTAAATTATTTTAAACTAAATTTATCTATTTCAAATCCGTTTTAAGATTTTAAAATATTTTAACTATTTCTAATTATTTAAAACTACTTTTAAACTACTTAAAACTATTTTTCTAAAATCCTAAGCTGGTCAATAAGGTGAACATTTATATTTAAACCTTGAATTTATATACGAATCGGATTAAATGAAGTTGCAACCTAAATTGAAATTCGAAATGATTTTGAAATCGAAATGAGATATTGATGCGAAAATTGATTTTGAAACGGAATCTGATATTTTGAAAGATACGATGATATTTGAAATGGATTTGATTTTTGAAGCGAATATGATATTTTGATATCAATTATGAAGCGATTTGAAATATAAAGAGCCAAAGGTGTAAAAATACGTAGTTATTAAAGAGACCGGGATCGGATATGGACATACTCTCTGTCGATACCGAAAACCACTTTAATAACTATTATACGCGGAGTGATGATCCAGAATGAAGTGGATGGTTTGGTGAACGCGTTGACTGAAGAAAGAGAACGATTATTGGATGACCCCTGACATGACTAAAACAGGAGTCGCGCCGGGCCATTGAGGTTCGCCACCTCTAGCGGACACACTTCTTCGATACCATATCTATTACATTTGTGATGCGATTTGGGTGCACCCCTTGATTTCGGAGTGTTGTTTCGCGGTGTTGGGGTAGCTGCTGGCTATGCCCAACATCAGTCCGAATCACGCAACTACTAGTATCCTAGTTGGTATCGCCTCCTGTACCTTGTCATACTGATTATCCTATTCGCGACCACTATGTTTTGATTTGTACCTTGAGTATATGGATTGCCCTCTGGTGACTTCCGGTTTTGGGGAAACTACGGTCTTGTATATGCTTTTGGGAATATAAAATGTGTTAAGGGGATTATGGTAACGCCTTAACGCAATTTTGATATTTTATATTACTGATAGGCATTATCTACTTAACGTATATTACTACATGGTAGATAGTTTAACGGATCCTTGAGAGATGGAAAATCCCGTAACATCTCTTAAGTTGTTGCACGCACGTTGACACTGGATAGGAGATGTCAAACCCTGTAAACAGCTCCGACGCCGTTGCACTCATATTTATTTACGATTGATTTAACTTTCATAAGGGTATTTAGTCCTGACTCGAGTGTTTTGTCTTTTCATTACGCTCGGGTCAGTCCTGAGTTTTCAGATTTTGAAGATCTATTCTGGGGGACGAAGACGAAGATTTGGTATACTATTACTATTATTACCCTTGCATCATGTTATCTGCTGCATTATTTAATCGTTCTGTTGTATATGTATAAACTCTGATAAATGTTGTATAAATAATTGTCAAAGTATAGTAGACAGCTTCATGAACTGTTTATTTGACTATTATATGTTATCGTTCCGCTGCGAGATTCTGTGTTGTTTCATTTTCTTTATTTCTTTTCTTTTCTTTTCTTATTTACCCCAATAACTATCTGCCCTTTTGAATGGTTTGGAATCGACATGTGTATTTGATCGTCGGTTTAAACTGTCCAAAAAGGCGGGTCGTTACATGCTGCCCTAGGTGCTATTTATAGATGGAGATAGTTAGAGTTTCTCCCAAATTTTAACCTCTAACCATCAGCAGAACCCATCCAAGATTTTCTATCAGTTATGAAGATTAAACTAGCCTTGATGGATCATAGAGGGCACAAGCAAGTAAAAGATAAGGATTTTTAGTAGAGATTTTAGAAAAATTAAGAAAATAAGAGCATATTCCTGTGTTAGGAGGTACCCAGTTGATGAGAAGGGATATTTGAGAAGAGATGACGTCTTTGCAGCCCATTGATTGATGGCTTGATGAGAGATGTGCTTGTGAAGTGTCACCACCCAAGGATGACCATTTATCCTTGAGGGAATAAGATGTACAAGGACATGAAGAGAATTTTCTTTTGACAAAAATGAAGAGGAGCATAGTGGAGTTCGTCGCTGGGTGTTTGACATGTCAAAAGGTAAAAGTTGAGCAAGGAAAGCCTTGTGGATTATTATTACCTTTGGAAATTCTGACTAGGAAGTAGGAGCATATTTTTGATGGATTTTGTCAAGGATTTCCTAAATGTAAGAAGGGCGATAAGGTTATTTGGGTTGTTGTAGATAGACTCACCAAGTGCTCATTTTGTTCTGATTAGGAGAAATTGGACTAGCGCCTCCCTTATCCAAATTTATATTAAGGAAATAATCGGTGTACATTGAATTCCTATAAGCATAATCAATGATAGGGACCCCTTATTCATTAGAGAGTTTTGAAGGAGCTTATAAACAGCATTGGCAACCTCTTTGAACCTTAGCACGGCATATCACCCACAAACTAGTGGACAAACAGAGAGGGTAAATAGATATTTGGAAGACTTGTTGAGAGCTTATGTCTTGGACTTTGGAGGACAATGGGAACAACATCTACCTTTGGTTGATTTTGCGCATAATAATAGCCATCGAACTATGATTGGTTTGGTTCCTTTTGAATCATTTTATCGGTAGCCATTCAAATCGGCTAGTTGTTGGTGGGAAACCATTGATAAAGGATTACTCTTGCCCGATTTGATCCATGATACCATGGAAAAAGTAGAGTTGATCAGGCGAAGGATGAAGGTAGTGCAAGACCGACAGAAATCTTATGCGGATAAATAAAGGAATGAGCTTGAATTTGAGGTTGGAGATATGGTATTTGTTGAAGTCTCCCTTTTTAGAAAAGTTGTCAGGTTTGGCAAGTCTGGAAAAGTGGTGCCTAGATTTATTGGACCATTCGGATTTCTTGAAAGAATAGGAAAATTGGCATATCGTGTGGAGCTTCTTAACAAATTGGCAGGAGTCCATGATGTGTTTTACATTTCTCAGCTTTGGAAATACCTTCATGACACCGCTAGCAAAATAGAGCCTGGTCAGTTAGGGGATTTTGAGATGGATCCGATAGTGCCTCGTGCCACCACACGCATTGTAGAGCACGGTACAAGGAGACTCCACAATAAAATAATTAAGTTGGTCTGAACATAATGGGGGAATAATCCGGCGGAAAGCACATGGAAGACCGAGGAGAAGATGAAAACCACTCAACCAGAGCTTTTCATTAGTAATTTTTCTCTTCAAAATTAGGATTTTGGATGCATCGTTGTTGATAGATTGGAGGTGGAAGATGGTTGTTACACCCTTTCACAATCACTCTACACTCGAATAGAAATTTTTACGCCTATTTATGATATTTGCATACATGCTAACATGACACTCATGCTAGGATTGAGATCATTTTAGAAAATCTGTAGTACATAATCACATGACACTATTCGCCGAGTAGATGTTTTGGTGGAAAACTTGATTGCATAACATGGATGTTACTGGAGTTACACTACTCGCCCCTTGAAGATTTTGGAACGAAATCCTTTTTAAGAGGGAAGAATGTAACACCCCATGAAATGAAACATAAATAAAGTAAATTAAATTAAATATGATGAGGATATGAAAATTTTATAAAATTTGGAATTTGACCATGAAAGTTATTTCGTTGCGTTTGTGGCAAAATTCTGATCAATTTCCATTTATAATATGTTGAAAAGGGAGCTCAACCAAAGATATTATGAGCATTTGAAGTTCTCATATTTAATTCACTTAGTTTGAATTCAAATTCAAATGAGAAAACAAATTTAGGATTTAAATTTCAAAATTATCATAGAGACTAAGTAAATGTTTAATTAACACTTAACATTAAAAAGTTAATTATAGAATAAAATAACATGACAACGGAAGTAAATAAATGTCCGTGAATAAAAGGAGAGATCAACCTGAATAGGTCAATCAGTCGATTGGTCTCCCAAGGGCGATTGACCGCTTGGCAATAGTAGTTGCCAGTGGCAGCTAGGGTTTTAAGACATGTTTTATTTGGGTGTGCGCTCCAGATTTTCCCGTTTCCTACCTACTTCCATCCTATGGTTCTGGTGCATTTCAACTCCTATAAATAGATCCCTATCCTCTGCACTTTTATTCATATTATTTTAGGGAATATGACGAAACTCTACCATTGCTATCTCTCTAAAAAAATTCAAAAACTCCATAGAGAATTCAGGTAGGATTCAACTTATTTCCTATCTGTTTCCTCTTCCTTCAATCTATTCTTATACTATTTTTCACCAATGATTCTGAAAGTAATTAGTATATATAGCTCTTCCCTATTGTGTGTGTGTGTATATATCAAAAGAGAGAGATTGTGGAAGAGATCGGAAGGGTACAAATCCATTTGAGTGAAGGTAAGGCTAATCTGTGTGTGGAAACCTTAGTATATCTTGTCAGCAACTGTTTAATGTATTTCTTTTGGATTTGAATATGCCTTAGGATTTTGGCATTTCGAAAATATGATAGATATAAGCCCCAAAAATTTCTTTTTATTTCGAAGTGTCAATTCTATGTTGGGATCCTCAATTATTTATTTTAGTTTGATGGAATTTGTTTCATTTATGCAATTTTTTTATAATTTCATAGGCTATTCCATTTCTCCTTCTTCTTTGGGTTAAATTGTGATTCTTTAATAAAAATAAGGGGTTTAGATTACGAATTCTATTCATAGTTTACACCATTTAATCTTAATCATTATTTTATAAAAGAGGAGTTAAATAGAATATGGGATTTAGATTGCAATTCTTATTGTTTAAGATATTCCATTGAATTCATGTAACAAAATTGAGTTTCTTTGTTATTTACAAGTCTGTTATTGCAGTTTTAATTATGAATATTTATTCCCTACTTCGGACATTAGAATTCAAAGAAATTCTTGTAAATTAAAGAAAATTTATAGTAATGATTGGTTAGGGAATTGACATATTACGCTAGTTAGATTGTAAAATCAGTGTGTCTAGAACTTATTAGGCGTGAATATTTATTTATTTATATTTACATAATTAACTTATAACTATTGCGTATATGGCATAGTTAATTAGGCATTTATTTACATGTATTTTCCCCATTTGGAAGGTAATTGATTTTGAGGCAAAAAAAAGATGAAACTCTTATATAGTCTATTTATTATTTTAACGTTATAAGGCCATGTTACGAAACGGTGAGATTAATATATATATATATATATATATGGTAAATAATTTATAGTTAAGTCAAAGGGATGCAAGGTCAATAGAATTACATGACGGAAGTATTCCCTTCACTTTAGGGCTACTGGCAGTTGTGTACACTTTTATTGATGTGACATATCCTTATGATAAATATTTGTAATGATGCGAGATTATTTCAAATTCAGTTGGGGAAATATGCCCAAATAATCTGGCTTCCAGTTCCTATGAATAGCGAACTAATGTGAGACGCCATTATGAGTATGGGCCATCAGGCAAAGGGCACGCTACGGGGTTAGAGGTATTAAGTGGTTGGACCCACCTTTTTCCCCCAAATGAAGTATTAAATAGCCAAGGGGATATGTTAGGTGGTATCTCTACAGGGGTTTGCTTCTAGGAATAGGTCTTAAACGATGGGGTCTGCCTATTTTCCACTTGGAAGTATTAAGTGGATATGAGATTCCATATAATGTTAGCTAAATAGTAACATTGAGAAGCATGCTTTTGGAAATAGGTCTTAAGTTACAGGGTCTTCCTATTTTTCACTAGGACGTATTAAGTAGCTTAAGTACTGTCTCTCGCATTATTAGCTATTTATGACATTTGATTGAGATACAAAACCTACTTATGGAATGGAAGGTATTAAGTTGTTGGACATGCCTTCTTTCCTTATAAATAAGTATAAAATGACTTTAATGGTTATATGTTCGTAGCATATTCTTATTTTGACATATACCGCCCAAGTACTGAAAAGGTTAGACTCAAGGTTTATATTCATCAGAAACTTGTTGTTCTAACTCTCTCCTCATTACAACACTGGTTAAAGACGAAGTGATGGTGGTGACGATGCTTAAAGGTAAAGAAGCTTGGCTAGGGTTAGTATTTACTATTATTTGTTTTCATGTGTATCCATGGATTAAAAAAATTGTTGTAACTGATATTATATTCCAATTTTTATACGGTTTTTTATGGGATTTTGTGTTATGACATTTTTGTGACTTGGAATAAATTGGTACATTTCAGTATTATACTTTGTTCATTCGGTGTAAGTTTTGAAATTTTAGTGATGACTCTGCAATGCCATTTCCTTTTACTACAAACAGCTTGCCTTAGAATGGATCTATGTTTTGATGAACATCTTCAGGATCGAAATTTAGGTCTGTTTTGGGATGGATTATTACATATAGTCGCCATTGATCAATTTAAATGGACGGTTGGATCTGCCAAGAATACCAATCGACGACAAGCGTCATTTTCAAGATATTGACTTGAAATCTCAATGCTTTTGCTTTACTAGGAGGGGCATATGTTACCACTATTATTTTAAAGAAATACAACATCTCGGCATTACTATAATCTTGCATGAACAAGTGATGTTGAAAGTGTGAAGAAAATATGTCATCAAAATCAATGCCAAAGGTCTCCAATGCCACCCTATATCAACAATGGTTAATAGAGAATGTCGCAAGTCATTAATGAAGCTAAGGATATCAAATACCACCAATGTTGCACACCGTTAATTCCACTTATTTCAACAAGAGCCATTTATGGATGCTGCATCTTGTATATCATCGGTGGATGACATTGTATAAATCCAATACAATATTTCGTCATGGTAGGAATTGATGTTGTGCACCATTATTGTTATATATCATAGGCCATCAATGTTATAGCAACATGATGTATCATCCATGTCGCACCTTATTAATGTCGCAATCTATTAATGTCGCACTTCATTCATGAAGGTAAAATGGATGTCACATCTAGTTAATATCGCTCTAGGTTGATACCGAGTGATGTTCACCCACCCCAAGGGCGGTGACCACAAATGGTAACCTCATTCTTGATTTTTTGACCCGCCTCTCGACTGTAGGCCATCTGTCAACCAACCTGCAAAGGGATGTGTAGGAGTGAGAGAAAAAGCTTCGTCACATAGTTCACATTTCGAGAGCCCCCTATCACGCGGTCTACAACCTCTAGCATTAGAAATGACACTTAATACATCCATGGTATTCGTGTGTCGTTGCCCAAGCTTCCAAAAGACAAGTTGTCATGGGGTAAAATAAAAGAATATAATAGGACGGAACAAAAAAACTTCACACCAGATGGTTATATATAATGCAAAATAATATAGTATAAAAGATTAATCCTTATACAGAGTTATCAGAGTTACACAAAAGTACTAAGACTATCAAACTTGGCAGTTATACAGTCCACCATTACACATGTTGATAATAAACATAAATAGTAGACATAACAACGGAAATAAATAACCAGATAGATAAAGGAGCCTTCTGCTCATCTGTCGTCTTCAGAGAGCCCAAAGAAAACCAGTTACTCTAGAACTAAGTGTCTGAGAGTTTAGGGTAAACAAACAACTCGAGTCAGACAATATGTCTGGTATGAGTAAATCTCAAAACAGAATGGTGGAATTAAATAACAATATCTGAGACCACGCCACCAACTGCGGAACAGGATTTCCCTCGCAATAACAACATCCAATCACTACAATGGATACAAATAATTAAACACCGCGATGCGCTCACAACACATCTAAATTTAAAATTTTGGAATCAAAGGAAAGAAAGGGAAATTTTCAACAAACGACTGGTAGGGTGCTTTCCCCTACCGAAAGTATACCTCTAGAACATACTTGAGAACTATGTTGGCTCTCGGACAATACCAAGCCGGACCCCACCAACCTTTACCGAGAATCTAAGTATTTCACATCTTACTGCGCGTAATAGAAACTAACCTAGAGTAGATGTGAAAATGTCCTAATGGGAGTAACCCCACATGGCTTGGCTTCCACTCGCGCTTTGGTGTCAGTCACTCCGACAAAGGATATCAATGCTCAGATGAGCAAGAAATCTTCTTAGATTGACGATACCTAATGTAGAAAGATGAGCCGACAGTTAATATATCAAGGGTCAGAGATAATTAAAAATGATCGTATACAGAAATTTCATATCCTTTCCACCACGTGTCGAATCCAAATAAGTGTCATCGCTCGGTTGAAAATGTACCCAAATAGGTTAAGGTAGTGTGACCTCTATGCATTACCTTGACGATATCTTTAACCTTCGTGACATAACCAAGTTCCTACCTCGACGTTTAGTTAAGAGTATGACTAAATCCTTTCTATATAAGCGATGTCGCTTGCAGAACTACTTTTCCATAGCCGAATTGAACTTTTACTTTTAAAATCAAACAAGTGGCAGGGCTTCACATTTAAAAATATGAACTTTAAACAACTTTATCAAAATGGATTGATGTACTTTAAACACATTACCTTTTAAACTAATAATTTCCTTTAATATCATAACTTAAAATGATAAAACAACTTAAATCAAGGATTAATTATTTTCAAAACATCTTTATTTAAAATAAATTAATTAGTTTTACCTTGATTAATTATTTTAAACAAAATTATTTGAAATGATTAATTAACTTAAATCATCCTTATTTACATGATTTATTAACTTTAAAACATTAGTATCATAATAATTCATTAACCTCTAAACATAATCATTAAAGTGATTAATTAAATTTAAACCATTGTTATTAAAGTGATAATCTAATCTTAAAATGTTATAAGCAAAGTGATAAACTAACTTTAGTACATCTTTGATAAAATAATTAATTAGCCATAAACATCATTAGCTAAAATGATTAATTACCTTTAAACATAATTATTAAAGTGATTAATTAACCTTAAACTATCATTTATAAAATAATTAATTAATCTTAAAACATTACTAATTAAATAATTAATTAACCTTATTCATCATTATTTAAAATGATTAATTGATTATAAAATATCACTATTAAGATAATAATTAACGTTGTTCATCTTTATTTTTAAAAATTAATTGTCTTTGTAAAATCCATGCACAGGATTTAAAAATATTTCCAAGAGAGTAACATTTTCAAAGTGCTGATATAGCAATATTCGCTATAAGGTCATTTCCATATATGCTTCTAAGTGTCTGTTATTCAATCAAACATTGCATAATGTAAGGGAAAGCATCCATACAAAGGAAAGTAACAATTGTACACATATAGAGAACATCTCTTATCCAAATGAATTTACTAGCATACAAGTCTAGATTCAAAGAAATATAACAGCAAAACGGGAATTTATTCTACTGAATGATGGCAGAATAATCTACTTAATTTAAGCATACATGAATGGGAATTTATTTTGCTAAACAGCTGTCATCTATATTTTATCAAATTAAATGATAGCAAAATGGTGTTCTATTCCGCTAAACAGATATCCAAATAATCAAATTAATTAAGATATAGCAGAACATGGATTTATTCTGCAAAAAAAATGTCAAAGTTTAGTATAACCTATTCACATTTGTATGGTTACTTAATAGTATTGAGAATAGAATCCCGCAAGTTTAAAATTGTTCTTTGTAAAAGAAAGTTACCTTTAAGACAATTTGATCCTTGAAAAACAAAGTAATTAAACAAAACATAAACTTCTTTTTAAGTAATTCATTCAAGTTAAACCCTTGATTAAATCATATTTAAATCTTAATTAAGTCTTAACTTAAATTTAATTATTAATTAAGAAATAATTTAACATATAATAACCTTTTATTGATCATAATTAAACACTTTCTTAATAATTAATTAATAGTTAATAAGATACTTAATTAATAATCGATTAAAAATTAATCTTGTACTTAACTCATAATCAATTGAAAATTAATCTTACTCAATCAATAATTAATTAAATTAATCTCACGTTAAAGGATAATTAAGTAGTAACCAATCTCCAATTAACCAAAATACATTTAAGTGAAAAAAAACGTAATTTTGTGTAATACCTTGTATTTTTTATAACACTATTTATGAAATTTAGTTAGATAAACTAAATAAAATAATGTATTGCTTAGGAGATTGAGATTTGATTTGATTAAGGTAGCCATCCCTTTTAACAAATAAATTAAATGAAGGGTTTAAAATGAACTAGAGGAGGGGTATTATGGAAAGAGGCCACTCCTATATTGACTTCCTTAGACCATGTATTTCATAACACACGTTCACTCTCATTTTCAAAAATTAAAAGCTTGGTCGGCCACCATTAACGAAGGAAGAAGAAGAGGAAACAAAAAAGAATCTTAAGAAAAGCAAATTCAAATCAAACTCGTTTAAATCTCAAGCTCCTTTATCATTAAAGCAAAAGGTGAATAATTTTTACATCTCTAAATTTTTATGGTTTCAGTTTTAAGGTTAATTTTGAATGATTTTGCAAAGGTTTACCATGTTTTCTAAAGATAAAATGATATATATATATATATATATATATATATATATATATATATATATATCTGTGTGTGTGTGTAGACACACACACATTAATGGTTTATGTATGTTCATATACTTTTTATGACATGTTTTAAGAGGAAAACCCTATTAAATGACATCCGTTAGCCTTGCATATATTTTTGATGATCTAAAAAGTTACTTTAGAGATGGGTTTTGATTTTTATAATTTTTTAAATTTTTGTGGAATTGTTATGAGTTTTCTAAGGAGAAAAAGGTTTATGTGGATTATAAAATTGTTCACGGGAAAAATAATTATAGTTTGGATTCGAAAATTTTATATGTTGAAGAGAACATATTATTTGATTTGCTGGTATTTTTCCAGAATTTTTGAAGGTGTTTTAATAGTTATATAAAATAATTTAAGGTATGGAGCTTAAATGTTTTATATGATTATAGACGAGAAACGGGCTTTTCAAGATTATTCAAATTTCTAAATAAGGAAAGTCGGCAGCACTTTTGAATATAAAATTCTGGCAACCAATCAAATTTAGACAAACAAGGCAGGTGGGGTACGAAAGAACTTTTTTAAAGTACAAACAAATAGTCTTTCTTCTATTTCAACCCTTTCGGTGGAGCTTCCTCCTTCATTCCAGACGTTTCGACAAGATTGAAACTTATCGAATCTTTCAGCTCGGTAAAATACCAATGCAAATGGTATTAGGAACCTGTACGTAGTGAATTGGATGGAGTCGAAAGTTTTAGGGACAAAAGGTTATAGCTTTCGAAAGAGATGATGTTTTATTTTGGTTTAAAGAAAATACGTCGGCTAGCTTTTGACAAAAAGCTTTTGAAATTGTCAAAAGGTTTAAAAGAAAAAGGTTTCGATTAGTTTTCTTTCTTGTTTTAAAAGAAACCTTTCGACAAGGCCAAAAGGTATAGCCTTTGACAAGGTTGAAAGCATAGTTGTCGCTTCCTAACCTTTCGACACAGATGGAGTCAACGGTTATCTTTTGTTTTCTTAAACTTGTCACCTCTCTCCATTGATTTCAAAGGGTTGTTTCCAACTCCGACATTTCATTGTTTTCGAATGGTTTCGAAAGGTTTTATAAAGGTTTCGAAGCAGTTTCTTTCGACTCCAATGTTTTTCGGATCCCTTTGCATTATCCAGCTGTTTTAAATCGGAACGTTTTAAAGGTTTCAAAGTGGTTAACTTTGATTGGTTTTGAAAGGTTTTCCACCTATTTTAAATTGAATCCAACGCCTTCGAAAGGTTTTGAGGTACATTGCTTTGGAAAGGTTTATTATACAGGGGAGGTACCCCGAGCTTTCGACGAAGTCGAAAGGTGAAACCTTTCGACTAGGTCGGAAAGAAACCTTCCGAAAAGGTCGAAACATAGGACCTTTCGACAAGGTCGAAAAGTATAGTTTTGCTATGTTTTGGAAAGGCTAAGTTTTAAAGGATTTAAAAGGCAAATGTCATATGTATCGAAGGTTATGAAAAGAAAGCTTTTAGAAGGTTTAGAAGGAGTTACCTTCAATGATTTCGAAAGCTTTATTAGAGGATATGAAGGAGTTCCCTTCAATAATTTTGAAGGGTTTTATGAATGATTTTGAAGGAATTACCTTTTATGTTTCTCGAAAGATTTTTTTAAGGGTTTTTAACAAAGGTTTCGAATATAAGAATTAGCAGATAACTTAAGTGTTTTAAGTTGCAAAGGTCTTTAACTTATTTTAAAGGATGGACGATGCTTATTGAACATCATCAAAATTATTTTGAGTAAAGTATATATAACATAGAGAGATAAAATAACTTAGAGTAAAGCTAAAGATATATTTTTCTTGTATATATATGATTTGATGGACTAAACATTTTGAAATGGTTTCAAGAAAAATTTTAAGAGCGGTTAGCTCAAATATTGTAGATTAGTTAGCTCGGATATTTTTAAGGGTAGTTAACCCAAAGAAAATTCGAGCCATCGGCTCATTTTAAATTCGAGCAGTCGGTCCATTTTGAAGGCAGTCAGCCCAGAGGACAGTTAGTCCAGAAAGAGCAGTCAGCTCTGATTTGAATAGATATTGCTATTTTCGTATAACCTGTTTTGGGTAGAGAGCCCATTATCTGGCATAAAAGATATTGCTGTTTTGGTATAACCAGTTTTTGGATAGATAGTCTAGAAAAGAGCAGTTACCTCAGAATTTTGGACAGATAGTCCAGTAAAGAATAGATAGTTGGGATTTAGACAGATAATCTAATTTATTTCATGTCTTGAGCATGATGGATATTTCTATATTATTAAAATCTATTGATTAACAAGTTTCGTTGCAGGAAAGGATTTGCAAAATATATGATTTGAAAAGATATATTAGTAAGGGGATACTTGTTCCTCTAAGCGGTGTGGTCTCACTAGTTATTAGTAAACTAAGATGTAACAGATATTATTCATACCAGGCATTAAGTCTTACTCGAAGTTTTTGTTTCCCCTTAAACTCTCGGGTGCTCAAAATTTGATTTGAGTAGGCTGAGGGTTTAGGTTTTCAAGTTTTAGCATATTTTGGTGAATAAAGCATCCAAAGACGAGCAGATGGGTAACGGATAGCTAATTTATGAATACTGTTTTAAAATTGTTTCCGCTGTGTATTAAGAAAATTATGTCTATATTGCTTTGATAATCCAAGGGGGCATCTTCATCACTCTTGGCGTATTGTTGTAAATTATATTTGATCAATGCCTGGGATTATGTTTGGGATTTTTGTAACTTGGATATAATTTATTTGAAATGTAATCACTTATATTATTGTTTTTTAGAAATCTATGAATTTGTTCATATTCAAGTGCTTCTGATATTATGGATACCATTAACACTACCGCATTTCGTCACCAGAAGTTAATACTATGGATGGCTGTATCATCCATAGCGCTGAGCTTTTGGCCTTCTGATATAGGATGTTACAGCTTGGTATTAGAGAATAGGTTTATGGAAAATTTAACTAAAAAATGGTTTTGAAAATAAAAATCCAAAGAAATTTGCATAAGATTTGTGGTTGGGTTAACGCTGTAGTAATGTGCTTGTATTTTCTATATATAAGTATGCGCTTTATCTCTATTCATCTACCCTTGATTAGGTTAACTTTATATATCTCGTGAGGTTTGAATATAGATAAGGATGGTAGAAGAAGAAAAGTTAACCAAGGAGGGGGAAACAATGAAAGGAACACCGGACCTAATGTTGGGAGTGGCCAAGGTTAGGAAGAGAATGTTGGTGCTAAAGTCCTACAGGTCGGAAAAGAAGCCATGTAGCAGTTTTTTCAAGAATATGATGTAGGCAGGAGTCGCAGCCGGAGTGGCAGGAGGAAATGCCGTAGGAGCAGGGGTTCCAGAAGTTCCATTAGTTAGTAATTTCGCGAAGATGAGCAGTGATTATGTGAAGCTAGGAATAAAAGATTAGGTTGGCGTCAAGGTAGCTTCAGGGGACCGCATTGTTCTGGTCGAACAGTGTATCAACAAAAGTTGATGAGGAGACGATAACTGGGAGGATTTCAAGAGGAGATTTCAAGAGAGGTTTATATCAGTAATGGCACAGTCAGCTTTGATTAGGCAGTTTGCTAAGCTGGTGCAGGGAGAGATGTCTGTTGCTGAGTGTGCCAGGAAGTTCAAAGAGTTGGCCCAGTATTAGTATGCTTTTGTAGATACCGTTGTAGAATACAATAGCCTATGATTTTTGTTCGATGGGAATAAACATATATATATATATATATTCATTTAAATGTATTTGTTATTGTACTATTTTTTTCCACATAATTAAATAAATATTTGTTGAATAAAATAAATAACTTGGATTTCATATTTAAACAAATATTTTATTCAAACAAATACTTTATTACAAATTGAAATAGTACAAATTTAAGCTCTCACTATATTCCAAACACAAGCTTCAGTTACAACACAATTTTCATTGTACAATTTTTTCATACATTTTTTCACCTAATTACTATAATTCACTCATCGCTCGTATTTGATCTACAATTTCGTTCCAGCCTGTTTTCAACATCTTAAATATCTGCAAATTAAACACTGATGTAGTAAAATTGAAAAAGAAATATTTTGCAGTGCAAAATGAAGTGTGTGTTTGAAAATATTGTTTGCCTCAGTTATGCGGGTTGTTTTTCATCACTCTCTTTAATTCATCTTACACGAACAACTTGTGACATACACAGTGTATCACTGTATATGCCATAAGGTCGTGCACACCGATATACACTGGTTGTTAAAATTGCAGAGACCGATAAGCACAAGGTCAAACCCAAACTACATTCAACTCAGGTGCAATGGTCAGAGATAACCAGAATGAACACAACGAGTTCAACCTGACCAGTCACAACAACACAGTTCCAGACTTCAAATCAGAACAGAGGCATGAATACAAAAGGGACAGCCAGCTAGAGTACATGGAAAGCACTTGAAGTTAACATGCAACCAGAGGTACAAAGAAAACTTGCTTATGTACACAATAACACTACAACCAAATATAAACATGTTATAGTAAATAGACCACAAAATGTGCACAAGGAAGGATAAAGTTGTTTAACTCTAGGCAAGTCAAAACAACAAGCTTCAGACATGTACATGAAAACACTTGAACAACATGAATTACGCATACATATATATTCAACATGACTACAATTCAGGGACTTCAATGCGCACCAGATATGTATACAGTTTAACTCGAAGCACGAAAACAATGCAACACATACAACATGGATTCAAACCACAACTAGATTCAAAAGCAACCAGATCCAGAACAGTCCAATCAAGAATCAACTAGACCAGAGCAGTTTAACTCACATTAGAGCATAAATATGCAAACAAAATAAAGGCACGAAAACAGCACGGCAATGGACACATTGGACAGCAGTTATACCAATCACAATACATATATAGTATGTATGTATGTACATGGTGATGACCAGCAAACATTTCAAAATAAATAATTAAAAACAAGCTGCAAATTTTTCAGAAAAGTTTTATTCAAATACAAAGCTTCAAAAATACTTATATGTATAACCAGACCATAAAATATACAAAGGCAAGCTACATGCAGCCATTCAGGCATGAAAATTAGAGTACAGAGCAATGAATCAAGCACATTCAGGCATGTACACATTAGAGCTAGAAGATTTTTGAATTAATACAGGCATACTCAGGTTAAATGGATGTAAAGAAAATTAACATGCAACCAAACTCGAACAAAACATATGCATATGGTCAGAGCAATAGTGGTGCACCAGACATATACATATGCAACCAGAGTACAGGGTCCAGTATAGATCAGTACATATGGATATGCAAGCATTCAACAAGTACAACAATTGGAACCAGACTAAAGTAACAGAGGAGACATCAAGGAAAGCATGTAGTCCAAGTTCAACCAAATCAACCGAACAGAATGTCCAAGCAAAAAGAATAACAAGTTCAGTTCAAGTACACCATGTATATACATATATAATAGAGAATACAGTGAAGCAGTTCAAACAAAGCCGTGGGTCACGTTTCAAAATGAAATGGTCAAACAAAACCGTGTTGAAGTGGTCAACCAAAAAATTCAAAAAATTGTTTTAAGACGCAGAGGGTATCAAGTCAAGATTTTATAAAATTCAAATGCCGAAGTCATAGGAGCACAAAATGGAATCGACCCAATTCAAGCAAATTCAACAATGAACAAGTAAGAGGTCACAGAGTTCGTTCGATTAAAAAATCAACGCAAAAATCATGAAAAATTCAAACCAAGATATTCGAATGTAATTATAGGGTTTTGTTCCCTATAAATTCCCAAACCCATCATCGGCACAAATCATCAAGCTCTAGCATATCAATGAGAGAAAATAAAGTAAACTGCATACCATATTTTATCATTCGTCAATCAAAGCCAGGAGTCGATTGACGAAGTCAATAAAAGCAAAATAGTCACTGTAATCGATCAATTGAATTGGCATCTTCAATTCATTACTAAAACCTAATTCCAGATTGAAAAAGGAACGAGAAGGCATGGATGAGCCAGAAGAAAAATAAAAGGCAGACTTGTGTAATTTCTAGTGCATTAATTTCTATTTATATTTTTATTTCTGCATTAATTTTCATTAGTAAACCCTATTCACCCCCCTTCCCCACTAAAGTGAAAACGATCCTACAAGTGGTATCAGAGCTAGGAACAAAACCATTTTTCTGTTTGAAAAGATTGATTTTTGTATCTTCTTTTAATAATGCTTTTGCAGAAGGTCAGTCCATAGCTAGACCACCCACGTTCAATGGTGAATATGCTTATTGGAAAACTAGAATGAATTTTTTTTGAAAACCGTATATGCATGGAAAATTGTTGAAACGGGATATAACACACCAAAAATAATGGTAGATAATCAAGAAGTTGAAAAACCTATGGATCAATGGACAGGTCTTGAAAATAAATAGCAAATTGTTAATGCTAAAGCTATGAATTCTATTATTTGCTCATTAGGTCAAATTGAATTTAACGATGTCTCACATTGTCTAATTACACAGGAAATTTGGCACACGTTTGAAGTGACTCACGAAGGAATCTCCCAAGCTAAAAAATCTTGCCTTGCCATGCTTAATAGCGAGTACGAGAACTTCGTAATGGCAAAGGATAAAAGTGTCATAGAAATGTATGGACAACTTTCTAATCTTGTATACAACTCAAAATCTCCAGAAAGACCATACACAGAACTGGAAATAGTCTAAGAAATCCACAAAATTCTTCTACAAAATTTTGAAGCAAAAGTGACCGTCATTCAAGAATCAAAGGATTTAAGTTGAAGAACTCATTAGAAATCTCTCCACTTATGAGCTAGAAATAAAATTCAAGGAAGAACGTGAAGGAGGAGATATGCGAAAGAAATCAATAGCTCTCAAAGGAACAACAGAAAGTGAAGAACATGATGATAATGGAGCAGCTGAACTGGCATTGATAATAAAGAGATTCAAAAAGTGGAACTGCAAATATTGAAATCCAGCCCTAAATCAACAACTAAAGAGCAGAATCATTGAAGTTCTAGACAATTCAAACAAGCAGGAGATCATTTGTCGCAAGTGCAATAAACTTGGTCATATCAAGCCAGATTATTCTCAAAATCGATTCAGCAAAGAAAAGAAACCAAAAAGGAGAAGTTTTGTAGCAACTTGGGATGAAAGTGATGAAGATAATGATGAAAGAACTGACAGTGAAAGTGAAAAAGAAAATCTGTGTCTTCGAGGAGAAACAAGTGACGGCAATGATGACGAGCCAAGCGAGGTATCAAAACTTGCTTACTCTCAATTACTTATATGTTTTCATGAAATAAATGACTGTTTTGAAAGACTTAAGGAGAAGTATACTAAAATTGAATCGCAAAATGATAGTTTGATAGAACTAAATATGCAGCTTAATCAAATGGATCAAAATAATAGAAATAAGCGCCCTAAGTGTGATAAGTGTCAATCATTTGAAGAGGAAATAAAAAATCAGAAAATCAAATCAAATTGCTTGAAAATGAAATTCTGATTTTGAAAGAAAGTGAAAATACTAGGAGAGAAAATTGTATTAAAAAGTGCACTTTGTTATTAAATGAAAATGAATCTCTCAAATCACAAGTCCCACAATTGTCTATAACCTTAGAAAAATTCTCTAGAGGAGAAGGCCACTAAATTTACTATTAGGGAAACAAACTGTTAATACAGTTAGACAAGGACTTAGGTATACTCAATCTAAAAGGGGTAGAAGTGAAACTAATCGTGTCAACTCCAAGTGCATGATTTATGGAAAAATTGGACACATTCAAAATAGTTGCTGGTATAGACCCAAACACACGAAAACCATACCAATTTGGGTTCCTAGAGGCACGAATATAAAATCCCTTAGGATCAAAAAAAATCTGGGTGCCAAAAGGAATAAACACAAACTGCTTTGGTTCTACGCAAAATTTTTTTCCAAAATTTTCTATCACTAACAATCATGGATCTATAAAAATAAATAGGTCAAAAAAATCTTTTCTCGTGTAGGTGCGTTGGCAGGCTAAGGAACAGCAAGAGTGGTACCTAGATTCTGGCTATTCCAAGCACATGACGGGCGACAAATCAAAGTTGCTTAGCTTAGAGAAGTACAAAGGTGGCAAAGTCATAATGGGCAACAATGATAAATGCAAAATTATCGTAAAATAGGTAATGGTACATTTTCCTTGAATGATGTATTATATGTCGAAAATCTGCACCATAATTTGATTTTAATCACCCAGTGATCAATTGGGAAAATTTAAAACATCATCTTTTCATGCCAAGAACATTATAAGTACTTCTAGAGTCCTTGAACTAATTCATATGAATCTATTTGGACCTAATGATACTGCAAGCCTAGGTGGTAAGATATATTGTTTTGTATTGGTTGATGATTACTTTGGATGAACATGGGCATACTTCTTTATCTTACTGCTTCTAGACCAGACATTATGTTCTCTATTTGTTTATGTGCACGGTTTCAGTCAAACCGAAATAATCTCATTTAAAAGTTATAAAATGGATTATACCGTATCTGTTGCACACCTCATGCTTTGTTTATGGTATCCAACTAATGATAACTTTGAGTTAAAAAGGTATTCAGATGCAGATTGTGTCGGTAGTTTAGTTGATAGAAAAAGTACCGGTGGAACATATTTTATGTTGGGAATTCGTTAGTTGCGTCACATTTCCAAAGAAATTATCTGCACAAATTTCATTTCGACTGATTTTCAATTGATAGACATTTTTACAAAACCCATTTCAGAAAATAGTTTTGTCGACTTCTCAGTTTAGGCCTTTTAGAATTTTGATTTGTATTTTTGGATTTAATCTTAAATGCCTAAGTTAACTAACTGGCTCCCTATTTATTACCAAAAAAATAAATAATGACGAAAAAAGTGATGAGTGTTGATATTAATCATACATTATGACTTGAGACAGTATATTTAGTAAATTTCTTTAAAAATTTAAACAAAATTTGTAATAACTTTGGTTGGTAAAAATTCCATGACCATCTCTATTCCTATCATATTTCTACGACACTCGTCAAAATCCAATGTGGTATGTCAAAATATGGTATTTAAACAGGAAATTATTTATTTTTTAACTAATTAGCAATAAAATCATCCAAGAATACTCACTCTCATTTAAGTCTCATAGTTATGCATGGGTGGACTACTTGGAATATTTGATTATGTGCTTTCATGCTGATTTAAAGTTCTCATGGTCATGCATGTATGGAATACATATCAAAATTGGTTGAAATAAACTAGTTTATTCTATCCCCATTTAAAAATCCTCATGGTTATGCGTGGTTAGAAGATGCTTGAAATTCATTTTAAAAAAAATTAAAGAATACAACTAATCTCATTTAAATGTCCTAACGGTTATGCATGGTTAGCAAGTATTTAAAAAATTTCATGTCATAAATATACCACAAATGGACACGAATATGGTATTCTATATCGAAATCACCCCTATCACTCTAAAATGGAATATGCGCCTAATAGAGGATTTATGATTTTTGTTTGATTTTTTCTTGAAATTTAATATGTATGCTCGATTAGGTATTAATGTTGTATTAATATTTATTACTTTATCACCCTTATCTAACGCTATTACTCTTTTGCTGATAACAAAAGGGGGAGAGAAGTTAACATTTTGGCTAATAAGTTCAAACTTTTTATTTGCATATTTTCATCTAGGTACATTGATTTTTATTTACATATTTTTTATTTATTTTCATACATCTGTGAAGGGGGAGCTTTGTTGTGGGGGATTCAAATAGGGGAAGCAAATGGAATTCATCAGGACCAAATACATTTAATAGAGTCAAAATCTTAATATATGTTTGTTATCATCAGGGGGAGATTGTAGAATACAATAGCCTATGATTTTTGTTTAATGATAATAAACACACACACACACACATAGATATATATATATATATATTCGTCTAAATGTATTTGTTATTGTACTATTTTATTTTTCCACATAATTAAATAAATATTTGTTCAATAAAATAAAGAACTCAGAATTCATATTTAAACAAATATTTTATTACAAATTCAAATAGTATAAATTTAAGCTCTTACTATATTTCGAATACAAGTTTCAATTACAACACAATTTTCACTATATAATTTTCCCTACATGTTTTCACCTCTACATAGTTCACTCATCACTCGTATTTGATCTTCAACTCGGTTCCAGCCTGTATCCAACATCTGAACCATCTGCAAAATAAACACTCATACCGTAAATTGTAAAAGAAATATTTTGTAGTGCAAAATAAAGTGTGTTTTTGAAAATATTGTTTGCCCTAGTTATTTGGGTTGTTTCTCATCACTCATCTTAATTCATCTTACAAGAACAACTTATGACATGCACAGTGTATCATGATACATGCCACAAGGTCGTGCACACCAATATACACTTGCTTATTAATATTGCAAAAACAAGTAAGCAGAAGGTCAAACCAAAACTGGATCCAACTCTGGTGCAATGGTCAGAGATAACCGGAATGAATACAAGGAGTTCAACCAGACCAGCACAACAACACAGTTTCATACTTCAAATCATAATAGAGGCATGAATACAAAAAGGACCACCAAATCAGAGTACACGGAAAGCACTTGAAGTTGATATGCAGCCAGAGGCATAAAGCAAACATGCTCATGAACACAACAACAATACAACTAGATATACACATGTAATAGAAAATAGACCACAAAATGTGCACAAGGAAGAATAAAGTTATTTTACTCGAGGCAAGTCAAAACAACAAGCTTCAGCATGCACATGAAAACACTTGAATAACATAAAGTACACATACATATATGTGCAACATGACTGCAGTTCATAGACTTCAAAGTGCACGAGATATATACACATTTTAACTCGAAGCATGAAAACAATGCAACACATACAGCATGGATTCAAACCAGAACCGAATTCAAAAGCAACCAGGTCCAGAATAGTGCAGTCAGGAATCAACTAGACCAGAGCAGTTTAACTCACATTGGAGCATATATATGCAAAAAAAATAAAGGCATGAAAACAACACAGCAGTGAACACATTGGAGCTATAGTAATACAAATCACACTCACATACATACATACGTACATAGATATATGTATGTATGTATGTATGTATGTATACATGGTGATGACCAGCAAACATTTGAATAGAATTAAGTAGCAAACTGCTGCAAATTTTTCAGAAAAGCTTTATTCAAATGCAAAGCTTCAAAAATACTCATATGTGCAATCATACTACAAAATATACAAAGGCAAGCTACATGTAGGCATTCGGGCATGAAAACTAGAGTACAGAATCATGGATCAAGCTACATTCATTGATGTACACTTTGGAGCTAGCAATTCTCATAATCAATGCAGACATACTCAGGTTAAAGGGATGCAAAGAAAATTCACATGCAACTAGAATCGAACAAAACATATGCATATGGTCAGAGCAATTGTGGTGCACCTGACATATACATATGCAACTATAGTACAGGGTCCTGTATAGATCAGTACATACGCAAGTGCAAACATTAAACCTGTACAACAAATGGAACCAGACTAAAGTAACTGAGGAGACATCAAGGAAAGTATGGAGCTTGAGTTCAACCAAATCAACCCAGCATAATGTCCAAGCAAAAAGAATAACAAGTTCAGCCACGTATATACATATACAACAGAGAAAACAATGAAGCAGTTCGGACAAAGTCATGGGTCACGTTTCAAAAAGAAATGGTCAAACAAGACTGTGTTGAAGTGGTCAACCAAAAAAATTTAGAAAATTGTTTAAATTCGTAGAGGGTATCAAGGCAAGATTATCTAAAATTCAAATGCCAAAGTAATAGAGGCACAGAACGGAACCGACCCAAAGCAATTCAAGCAAATTCAAAAATGAACAAGTCAGAGGTCACAAATTTCGTTTGGTTAAAAAATCAACGCAAGAGATAGAATCACGAAAAATTCAAACCAAAATATATGAACGTTATTATAGGGTTTCATTCCCTATAAATTCCTAAACTCATCATCAAGCTCAAGCATATCAATAAAAGAAAATAAAGTAAATCGCATACCATTTTTTATCATCCAAGCTTGACACAATTGGAGCGAACGTGATCAAATCAAAGCCAGGAGTCAATTGACGAAGCCAATCAAAGAAAAATAATCACTACAATCTATCAATTTAATCGGCGTCTTCAATTCATTAATAAACCCTAATTATGGATTTAAAAAGGAATAAGAAGGCATGGATGAGCCAGAAGAATAAAAAGGGAAACTTATCTTTTGTTTTTGGGCCAAAGTATTTTCGTATTTATGTTTTTCTTTTAGGCCGAATTGTTTTAACAATTAGGGTTTTTAGTTGTTTTGTTTGTTTTTAATTCTTATTTAAATCAGACACTAGTTTAACTAGGTAACGAACTACGGTTTTGTAGTTCGAGAATTCTCAACTAAGTGGCTAAGTTGTGCCAGGGTTTTGAGCTTAGAATTAGGTTAATCAAGTTAGTAGGTGTCGCAAGTTTATGTGTGTTTGTAATCGTTTGATAAATTAATTTCTAGTAGAAACCTTGGGGGCAGCTCATAGGCAGGTTTTCCTAAAGCTGGGTAAATCTGTGTGTGATCTCTAGTGCATTATTTTTTGTTTATATTTTTATTTCCGCATTAACTTTTATTAGTGCAACCTATTCAACTTCCCCCCCACTAGGGTGAAAATGATCCTACGACCGTATTGAAACGGAATGAGAAGTTTATCAGAGGAATGAAACCAAAATTGGCAAGTGCTACTTTGTCTCATCTTAAAGATCCTTTTGATATTGTTATAGAGATGGCTTTGAGGCAGGAAGAAGTCCTTGAGTGTTTAGAGAAGAGCAAGGCAAAAGTGGTCCAGATTGGTCAGATCCGGAAGAGGAAGTTCTTTCCCAAGAAAGGTGCTTAGAAGGGTGGAGCGGTCAAGAAGGTGAAGTATGAAGTTGTCTACTATAAATGCGATAAGAAAGGGCATTTTGCTAATGAGTGCGTTCAACGAAAGAAATGGATGTGGCTAAGGGAAAGAATGTCAAGTGTTTTAAGTGTGACCAGATAGTCCATTATAAGAACCAGTGCAAGGAGCCCATTAGAGATGGTAAGGGAATGGTGTATGCATTGGAGCCTGCCGCTTCCGATCCAACAACCCAGGAGGAGGGAAAGTCAGTTCATGAGGGAACGCTTCAGATTCATGGTATGTCTGTTACCATTTTATTTGATACTGGTTCATTGCATTCTTTTATATCTAGATGTTCGATAGATAAGCTTAACCTTGAACCCACATATTTAGTTACTACCTTACGGGTTGCGAATCCAATAAGAGGGTATGCAACTCTACAGTTGAGGTGTGACCAGTTTGAGTTTGACCTTAGGTCATACTTTTGAGTGCTGTTTGCATGTGTTTGATTTCTGAGGTTTGGGATCATCCTAGGTATGGATTGGTTGAGTGAGCATGATGCTAAGATATTTTGCCACGGTAGAAATATATCTCTTAATCACCCAAATTGTAGCGATCATATTGTTTTCACCGTAGAAGGTTCTAGTGTTGCAGTGTTTGCTTCGTTGGGTGCATTGGATACAGATATTGAGTCGATTTTTCATGGTTAGAGAATTCGCATATGTGCTTTAAACTGTAGTTGGGCTACCGTCGAAACGAGCTATTCAATTTCGAATAGATTTGGTTCCGAGATAAGAACCGGTGAGTAGACCACCAAGTAAGATGGCCCCTTCAGAGATGAGCGAGTAGAAGGTGCAGTTGGTGGATCTAGAAGGCAAGAGTTTTGTCGGGCCAAGCAGTTCGCTGAGGGTGCAGTGGCAGTGTTTGATAAGAAGCTGAATGGATCGTTCTGGCTATGTATCGATTACCGTAAGTTGAATGAGAGGACGATAAAGAACTGATATCCATTGCTCAGAATTGATGATTTGTTCGACTAGCTAATTGGAGCAAAGGTATTTTCTCAATTGTATTTGGAAACGGGTTTCCACCAACTTAGAGTAGTAGAGGATAGTATACCTTTGACAGCATTCAGGACAAGATATGGATCGTACGAGTGATTAGTTATGCCATTTGGACTGACGAATGCTTCAGCTTTCTTTGTGGATTGGATGAACTGGATTTTCTGAGAACAATTGGATAGAAACGTGTTGGTTTTCTTAGATGATATCTTGATTTTCTCTAAGGATGAAAGAGAGCATGAAGTTTATTTAGAGTTGTGCTTGAGACATTGAGGCAGCATCAGTTGAAAATGAAGTTTTCGAAGTGATGCTTATGGAAGAAGGAGGTGAAGTTTCTTGGTCATGTCGTCTTAGAGGAAGGGATATCTATAAATCCGACTAAGATCGAGGCGGTGAATAGTTGGAAGAGACCTGAGACAGTAAACGATATTAAGAGCTTTCTTGGGTTGGCTGGTTATTATTAGAGTTTTATTAAGGATTTCTCATGGATAGCACACCGATGACCAGGATGACAAGGAAGGATATGAAGTTTGTGTGGACCGATAAGTGTGAGGAAGCATTCCAGAGTTTGAAACACTTATTGACCCATGCACCTGTGTTGATAGTTCTAGAGGGGAATCGGGATTCGGTAGTCTATACCGATATGTATGGAATTAGATTAGGTGTTGGGTTGATGCAGAGAGGTAAAGTGATTGCATATACTTCTAGACAACTTAGATCGCATGAGGTCAGATATCCAACGCATGACTTAGAGTTGGCTGCTATGATTTTTTCTTTAAAGGTGTGGACACATTACCTTTTGGGAGAAAGGTTTGAACTATTTACAGATCATAAGTCGCTGAAGTATTTTTTCCTCTCAGAAGGAGCTGAACATGAGACAACAGAGATGGTTAGAATTCATAGCCGCTTATGATTTTAGGATTGAGTACACACCAAGGAAAGGCAACCGAGTTGTATATGCACTTAGCAGGAAGCATCAAAATGCAGTGTTGGCAATAATGGCTGAGTGGAAGGATATAGAAGCATTAGCAGATAGCAGAGTGCAGCGGAGATCTGAGGCAGGGTCTAGTGGTGATATTGTTATATTGTCTTTCTTGGAAATTCGACCGGTTTTGATTGAATGGATTGCTTCTATGTAGATGGAGGATCCATTGTTAGATGAATGGATCAGTAAGCTAAAGGAAGGAACCAAGGGAGATGACTTGAAAGATTTCAATCTTGACCAGAATGGGTGGTTGAGAAAGAAAGGAGGATTATGTCCTTCCTGTATATGAAATGTAAGAAAGGAAGTCTTAGATGAATGTCATCGTTTGAAGTTCCCTATACATCCTGGAGGTACCAAGATGCATCAGGATATGAGGAGGAATTTCTTCTGGGAAGGAATGAAGCGGGATATTGGTTTGTGTCTAAAGCAGTGTTTGAATTGCCAGCAGACGAAGGCCTAATAGGGGAAATGATAGTATATGGGTTATAGTGGACAAATTGACCAAGAGTGCCCATTTCATTCCAGTTAAGTCAATCAGGACGGCACCTGTTTTAGCATAGTTGTTCATGAAGAATGTGGTTAGACTGTATGGAGTTCCTAGCAACATAGTTAGTAATAGAGATTCCTTGTTCACAAGCGAGTTTTGGAAGAGTCTACAGGAAGTTTTGGGAACCAAGATTATGATGAGTACCGCTTACCATCCGTAGACAGATGGGCAAAAGGAAAGATTTAACAAGATCTTGGAAGCTCTTTTGAGAGCTTATGTTCTAGACTTTGGGGGATCATGGGAGGACCATCTGCATCAAGTTGAGTTTTCGTATAACAACGGTTATCAGACGAATATTGGGATGGCACTGTTTGAATCTTTGTATGGAAGACCTTGCAAATCTCTCGTTTGTAGGTTGGAGACCAGGGATAGGTTGACTCTTGGTCCAAATTTGGTTAGAGAAGTTGCAGAAAAGATTGAGATTGTTCGAGATAGGATGAAGGAGGCTCAGTCTAAGCAGAAAAGTTATATAGATAAGAAAAGGAAAGATTTGTAGTTCTCAGTTAGGGACCAGATTTTCGTCAAAGTATCACTGATAAAGGGTGTGCTTATCAAATTATGCATTTTTTCGATTAATAAAACAAGTACGTAGGTGAATGGCTTCCTCATCCTGTCCCGTCCCCAAGCAAACTCCTCCTCCTCCTCCTCCACCCCCTATCTCATTCGTCTCTGGCAAATACCGATCTAAGCTCAGCTCCCTGTCTTTCACCAACTCTCAGCTTCTGTCCATACCACCCGCTCGTTTAGTGCCCATAGGCTTCTTTGGTCCAGTTCCAACTAAGCCTTCAGCATCGGAGCCTCTTCTTCCTTCCCCTCCTTCCCTCCCTTCCTACACCAGGAAAACATATGCTCAAGTGTTGAGCTCCACCCCCCCCCCCCCCCGGTCTCATCCAATCCCCTTGGTTATCAGAACGCTCGTTCCACAATTGAATTTCTGAAGCTAAAAGGCCGCTGTCTCAGGTGTGCTAGTCTAGGACACGTGGCAAGAAAATGTAGGGACTCAAAGATTTGCTATCTATGTGACTTCTTCGGGCATGCACATTTGCATTGTCCCAAGAAAACAAATAATTACTTTTCTGCTCATATAAATGCTTCAGCCTATGCCACTAAAAGCAAATCCAAAAGCTATCCGGTACACGTGGAGATGACCCCACACATACCTTACTTTCCCAGGAAACGAGGCATCACTCAGCAACAGTCGCCTCGATCCCCCCTATCGCATTCCAAACATTGTTTCTCTCATTCTAAATCTCCCCCCCCCCCCAAATATTTTCCATGGCCGACTCTTCTCTCTATCTCACTGCCACAATCATTGACGGCTTCTGGTCCATTGAATCCCTCCACTTCGCCCTTTCCAAAAGCTTTCATCAACATGATTGGCCACTTTGGATCCTGTCTGACAACAGTTTCTTTTTTTGTTGCCCTACCACCTCGATCCGCGACCAAGCCCATCAGCGGAGAACTCTAACGAAGCCAGGAGGCTCGGTCCTCTTACAACAATGGTCAGAAATTGATCACCAATCCACTGATCTTGAACCGGCAGCGTGGGCTAGGGTCAGAGGTTTTCCCGAATTCCTTAGAAATAATTCGCTAGTAGTCAGTAATGCCCTTAGCTCCTTGGGTCGCTTTATTGCGTTCGATGACTGTGACTGGGCTAATTTCGACCACCGGTTCATATATGTCAAGATGCAGTTTTTCAGTGGTGTTAGTACACCCAGCTCTTTCATTGCGCATTTGGATAACGAGGACCGTCTCCTTATAGTGGAGAAATGGGAGCATGCTCACCCCACCCATAGGCCAGAAACGATGTCCTTGGGAGTTGATTACGAAATGGACTTCGGAGGCTTTGATGAACCCATCCTATCAGACGACTCAGATGAAGCTAGATTTGACGCGATGTACTATGACCCAGCCATATCCCCATCGCCTACACTAGCTGCCCAAATTCGCGATACTACCCCGGGGGGTTCTGGCCCTCAGCACTGGGATGCTTGGCCCGAAGAACAGCAGGTTAACCCAGTAGTGGACCTAGACTTATCCCCACCTCCCCTCGGCAGACCCCACCCTCAACCTTTGGTTTAAACCCCCTAGCAACTGTCTGAGCAGCTCCTCCAGCTTCACCGTTGCCTTGCCCAAGTCCCCCGCTGCTCACTCCAGCAACTGTTCGCCTAAGTTCGAGAATCAACAGGGCAGCTACTCTCCCTGGTAGTTTCTATAAAACAGTTTTTTTTCCTCAGCCAATAGGAGTCTAAATAAAAAAATGGCTCACTGCATGGGTGTGAGTTTGAGTGATGAAAACTACACTGCCATGTAGCACTAGAATCAAAGCGATTGTCCCTTTCCCATTGAAACTAATTTCTTGGAATGTACGGGGTTTGGGGGACCCATCTAAAAGGCATGTTGTCAGTCTCATTTTATCCCCTCGTAAAGCAGACATTCTTTTTTTACAAGAATCTAAATTGATTGACCCACCATAATCCTTCATTATTATCGGTTTGGGCCCACATAAATGCTGATGGTTCCAGAGGGGGTATCATCACCGCTTGGAATAAAGTTGTTTGGGCCCATTGTCATACCACTGTTCATCCTTCGGCCTTACATGTAATAATCCATCACATTCAATCAGGTATAATCTACTTTTTCATCAACATCTATGGTCCTTAGAACACCCATGAGAGGAATGTCCTCTAGGCCAATTGCTTTTCCATTGCCTCTTATCTCAATGGACCCTGGATAGTTGGAGGGGATTTCAATACAACCAGATCCTTCGAGGAGCGTAATTCTGGCTTTAACTCTCTGGATTCAGACTCTTTCAATTCTTTCATTAACGATTGCTCTCTCATCAACCCTCCCATCTGCAATCGTCGCTTCACCTGGTCTTACCGTAAAGCCGAACCTGTCTTAGCAAAACTAGACAGATTTCTTTTCAATGCAGCCTGGGATGACCTACACCCCCTTTCTTTGGTCTCTGGACTTGCTACGACCATCTCAGACCATTGGCCCCTCATTTTAGATACCGGTTCCTTGCCCAACATCAAGCGTCCTTTCAGATTTGAGCGTCTATGGCTTCTGGAGCCTTCCTTTGACAACTTCATCAAACATGCTTGGTCCCAACCTACGCAAATCCATTCAGCATCCACCAGAATTTTCTTCAAATTCCCCTCCCTTAGGAAAATTATTAAACCTTGGGCCAGATCCGTTTAGGGGTCCCTTCGTTCACGCATCTCATCAACCCAAGACGAGATCTTAGATCTAAACATCCTTGAGGAGTCTCGCCCGCTTTCAGACATGGAACAGTCTCGCCTGAATATTCTTGAATCAGAATTGTACAGACTTGTAAAGCAAGAGGAGTTAGGCTGGAAACAGCGTTCTAAAGCTAAATGGTTGGAGGCAGGGGACAAAAACACCTCCTACTTCCATCGCCTAGCCAGCTGCCGTCGCAGATCCACTTCAATCTCGGAAATCGTTCACAACAACACCTCTTACACCAACCTTTCTGATCATCTTCGCTTGTTTACAGACTACTACAGAAATATTCTTAGCAACCCTTCCCCAGATCTCCCGGTCATTGATTGGTCCCTTCTTTATTCTGCTCCCTCCCCAATCCCCATTGACCATCCATTCACAGAAGAGGAGATTTGGGCTACTTTGAAAGGCATGTCTGATGACAAAGCACCCGGCCCAGATGACTTCGGCCCACTCTTTTTCAAACATTTCTGGGAAACTATTAAAGATGATATTTTAGACTTGTGTGCAGAATTCCAATCCCAGCCTTCATCCATATCTCGTTTAAACTACGCTAGTATTATCCTCCTCCCTAAATCTCCTGGTGCTAATTCCCTCTCATCCTTCTGTCCCATCAGCCTTCTCAACACAACCTTTAAAATCATCAGCAAGGTCCTCGCCAATCGCCTCCAAACAGTTATTGCCCCCCTGGTTGGGATTGAGCAGTCAGCCTTTATTCTTGGAAGAAACATCATGGACTGTGTAGCATCAGCTCAAGAAATTATTTCCTTCTGCCACCAATCGTCGACCCCAGGTGTTCTACTGAAGCTAGATTTCTCTAAAGCATTTGATTCGGTTAACTGGAACTTCATTCTTGATCTCATGAAGCATAGAGGATTCCCCCCCCTCCCCAGATGGTGTAATTAGATCAAGCATATTTTTATATCAAGCCTCTCGTCTATATCGATCAACGGTGCTTCAGGGGGTCACATCAGGTCGGCTCCTGGTCTGAGACAGGGTGATCCTCTCTCGCCTCTCATCTTTGTCTTGGTAGCCGACGTCTTCAATAAGATGATCAAACTTGCCAGTGCCAACAACCTCTTTTCTGGCATTACACTCCCGGATTCTTCTTTAGCAGTTTCTAATCTACAGTTTGCTGATGACACATTACTTTTTGCCTCCCCCCAGATAGATTATGTACACTGTCTGAAAGTGGCCCTGTACTCTTTTGAACTCATATCTGGCCTTTCCATTAACTTCAATAAGAGTTCTGTCGTCATGTTAGGCAACTCGAATCACCTTGGCCCTCTCATCTCATCGTTGCTCAATTGTAACCTTTCATATTTCCCTCTTCTTGCCTTGGCATCCCTCTTCGCCCTACCAAGCTTCATAGATCAGATTGGTCCCCACAAATTTCCAGGATTAAATCTAGACTTCTGAGTTGGAAGGCTCATTCCCTCTCCATAGCCGGTCGTCTTGTATTAGTCAAATCTGTCTTATCAGCCACCCCGTCATATTGGATGTCCTTTCACAAACTTCCCACCTGGGTCATCAACCGAATAGATAAAATCAGGAGTACCTTCCTTTGGAATGGCGGAGGGGTCAAAAGGCTTGTCAACTGGTATACTACCTGTTTGCATCAGAACCAGGGTGGTCTTGGTATCACCAACCTCAGTGCTTTTAACTCCGCGCTCCTCGGTAAATGGCTTTGGAGATTACTCTCCCCTGGCAATTTTATTTGGAAAGATTGGATTCTCTCGATTCACTGCCGTTCTAACAACCACCTCGTCCTTCACTTCCCTCTGCATAGTAGACCTTCTCCATTCTGGGATGGAGTGCTCCATACCCTACCCAGAGTCAAATCTCTTTCTCATGTTGTCATCAAAAACGGTAAAAACTGTGTGTTTTGGTTAGATACATGGCATGATCAACTCCCCCTCGCCAAATCTTTTCCCTACCTCTTCTCCCATGCGCGCACCCCTTTGATATCGTTTAGTGACTGCATCAGCCTTGATCCAAACTCCCTCTGCCCTCCATCCCTCTTCGACTCTGGCACCTTTTCCGAACTTATCTCCGCGTCCAATCTACTTCATTATCTTCATCTTACCACCTCGCCGGACCGAGTAGTCTGGGCGCTTACGCCTGCTAAGGGCTTCACCGTCGCTTCCTGTTACTCTTACCTTCATAACCCCGGTCGCTTCTTCACCTTCCCCAGACTCTGGGAATGCCCTATTCCGCCGCGTCTCGCCTTCTTCCAGTGGTGCCTGGCTCATCAACGAATCAACACTAAAGCGAGGATTTTCCGCCTTCATATTCTGGTAGATCTGTCTTGTGACTTTTGCTCTCACCACCTTGAAGATATCCCCCACCTATATCGAGACTGTGACTGCAGTTACTCGGTATGGGCTGCTACCAGCGCTCACCTCCTCGAGAATATCCCGGACCAGCCAGACATATTTGATCATTGGCAATTCAATCCCCACAATCTCCTCCTTGATGTCTCCATCGCTCTCTTCTGTTGGTATATATGGAAGGAATGAAATGCACCCGTGTTTAATAAACCAAGATATCACTTTGAAGGTATTTGCAGATGTATTATCTTTTTATTCACCAATATTACAGGTCGAAGCTCATCGGCCCCTTTCAGACTTCGTCTTCTGCTGCGAAGTTCATCTCCAACTGAGTCGCAAGGAAGCAGTTCGGCGTTCCCACCCTGACTTAGTGGCAAAATGATGTTAGTAACTTGTTGCTTTCGGTTTCTTGTTGTTATTTTATTGTGTCACCAGTATTTATTCTTGCACTTCTTTGTTATACTTTTGTAATATGTTAGTGGTGTTTTTGTTCATGCTCCTATCGCCATCGATCAGGCGTGTTGATCGAAACTATATTATTTAGTATATGCTTCTAGTCGGCTGTGTAGTGACACGCTACACACCCGTCTTGCTAAAAAAAGGGTGTGCTTAGATTTGGAAAGTCGTGGAAGTTATCTCCTAGGTTCATAAGACCTTTTCCAATTTTTGAGAGGATCAGGAAGCTCCTGTATAGACTTGAATTACTGAGCGGTTTGGTAGGTGTCTGCGATGTTTTTTATATTTCTCATCTTAGAAAGTGTGTTAGAGACCCGAAGACTGCTATTGCACCGATAGTGCAAGATGATATAGTGGTAGAACTGGACTTAACCATAGTGAGGAAGCTAGCTCGCATTGTTGCACGAGATGAGAAGAAGCTTAGAACCAAGACAGTCAAATTAGTCAAAGTCCAATAGAGTGACGATGAAAGAGACTGTACTTGGGAGGTTGAGAGCAAGATTAGAGATACTTATCTTGACTTGTTTTGATGGCATGTTTTACCTTCTTGTTTTTTTTAGCCTTATTCTAATTTTAAGTACGAATTTTTTTAAGGAGAGGAGTCTGTAACACTCCATATTTTTGATAACATTATTTAGAAAATTTAGTTAGATAAACTAAATAAAATAATGTGTTGATTAGGAGATTGAGATTTGATTTAATTAAGGTAGTCGTGCCTTTTAACTAATAAATTAAATGAAGAGTTTAAAATGAATTCGAGGAGGGTATTATGAGAAAGACGCCATTCATATATTGACTTCCTTAGGCCGTGTATTTCATAACAAACGTTCACTCTCATTTTCAAAAATTAAAAGCTTGGCCGGCCACCATTAACGAAGGAAGAAGAAGAGTAAACAAAAGAGAAGCTTAAGGAAAGCAAATTCATATCAAACTCATTCAAATCTCAAGCTCCTTAATCATTAAAGCAAAAGATGAATAATGCTTACATCTCTAAATTTTTATCGTTTTGGTTTAAAGGTTAATACTGAATGATTTCGAAAAGGTTTGCCATGTTTTTGCAAGATAAACTGATATACATACATAATATATATATATATATATATATATATATATATATATATATATGCACATGTTGATGATTTACGTATGTTCATATAGATTTTATGACATGTTTTAAGAGGAAAATCCTATTAAATGACATCCGTTAGCCTCGTAAATTTTTACGATGATCTAAAATGTTGTTTTAGAGACGAGTTTCGATTTTTTGAATTTTTTGAATTTTTATGGAATTGTCATGAATTTTCTAAGGTAGAAAAAGTTTATTTGGATTATAAAATTATTTACAGAAAAATTATTATAGTTTGGATTCGAAAATTTTATATGTTGAAGGGAACCTATTATTTGATTTTCTAGAATTTTTCCAGAATTTTTGAAGGTGTTTTAATAGTTATATAATATTATAAAAGGTATGGGACTTGAATGGTTTGTATGATTATAAAGGAGAAAGGGGCTTTTTCAAAATTATTCAGATTTCTAAATAAGGAAAGTTGGCAGCACTTTTAAACATAAAATTCTGGCAACCAATCAAATTTAGACAAACGAGGCAGGTGGAGTACAAACATTTTAAAGTACAAACAAATAGTCTTTCTTCTATTTCAACCCTTTCCGTAGAGCTTCCACCTTCATTCCAGACTTTCCGACAAGTTCGATTTGTATCAAACCTTTCGGCTAGGTCAAATGCCAATGCACATGGTATCAGTCAACTGGTACATAGTGAATTGAATGGTGTCGAAAGGTTTAGGGATGAAAGGTCGAAAGGTAGCTGGCTTTGTTTCGAAAGGTATCAGTCAACCATTTTAAAGTGAATTGATGTTTTGTTTTGGTTTAAAGAAAATACGCCTGCTAGCTTTCGACAAAGGGCTTTCGAATTGTCAAAAGGTTTAAAAGAAAAAGGTTTCGATTGGTTTGCATCCTTGTTTTAAAAGACACCTTCCGACAAGGTCAAAAGGTATAGCTTTCGATAAAGCCAAAAGCATAGTTGTCGCTTCCTAACCTTTCGACACAGATCAAGTCAAATGTTATCTTTTGTTTTCTAAAACTTGCCGTCACTCTCCATTGATTTTGAAGGGTTGGTTCCAACACCAATACTTCACTGTGTTCGAATGGATTTGAAAGGTTTTATAAAGGTTTCGAAGCAGTTGCTTTCAACTCCAATTTTTTTCTAATCCCTTTGCATAATCTAAATGTTTTAAGTCAAAACATTTTAATGGTTTCAAAGTAGTTAAATTTTATTGGTTTCGAAAGGTTTTCCACCAGTGTTAAATTGAACCCAATGTCTTTGAAAGGTTTTGAGTACATTTCTATTGAAAGGTTTATTATACATGGGAGTTACCCTAGGCTTTTGACAAAGTCGAAAGGTGAAACCTTTCGACTAGGTCGGAAAGAAATCTTCCGACAAGGTCGAATGGTAGCATTTTTCGACATGGTCGAAAGGTATAGTTTTGCTATGTTTCGGAAAGGCTAAGGTTTAAAGGATTTAAAAGACGAATGTCGTATGTTTTAAAGCTTATGAAAGAAAGCTTTTAAAACGTTTATAAGGAGTTACCTTCAATGATTTCAAAGGTCTATTAAAGGATATAAAGGAGTTGCCTTCAATACTTTCGAAGGGTTTTGTAAATCATTTTGAAGGAATTACCTTCTATATTTTTGAAAGTGTTTAAGGGTTTTAAACAAAGGTTTCGAATATAAGAATTAGGCAGATAGCCTAAATGTTTTAAGTCATAAAGGGGTTTAACTTATTTTAAAGGATAGACAATCCTTATTGAACATCATCAACATTATTTTGAGTAAATTATATATAACATGGCAAAAAATAACTTGGAGTAAAGCTAAAGATTTATTTTCCTTGTATATATATATGATTTGATGGACCAAATCATTAGAAAAGGTTACAAGGAAAATTTAAAGAGTAGTTAGCTCAGATATTGTAGAGCGGTTAGATTAGATAATCTGAAGTGTAGTTAACCCAAAAGAAATTTTGAGGAGTCGGCTCATTTTGAATTCGGACAGTCAGTCCATTCTGAGGGCAGTCAGCCTAGAGGATAGTTAATCTAGGATAGTTAGTCCAGAAAAAGCAGCCAACTTTGTTATGAACGAATAGTACATTTATTAGCATAATGGGTTTTGCTAAATTTTCAAGGACAGTTGGTCCAGTTTACCTATTTTGGGCAGATAGACCATTATCTAGCATAAAAGATATTGCTATTTTGGTATAACTAGTTTTAGGACAGATAGTCCATAAAAGAGCAGTTAGCTCAGAATTTAGGACAAATAGTCCAATAAAGAACAGATAGTTCAGATTTAGACAGATAGCCTATTTTATTTCCTGTCTTTAGCATAATGAATATTGTTATATTATTAAAATCTGTTGTTTAGCCAGTTTGGTTGCAGGAAAGGATTTGCGAAATATATGTTTTGAAAAGAGATATTAGTGAGGGGAAACCTATTCCGCTAAGAGGCGTGGTCTCACTAGTTATCAGTAAATTGAGATGTTACAATATTATTCATGCCAGGCTTTAAGTTTGACTCGAAGTTTTTGTTTCCCCTTAAACTCTCAGGTGCTCAAAATTTGATTTGAGTAGGCTGAGGGTTTAGGTTTTCAAGTATTAGCAGATTTTGGCGAGTAAAGCATCAAAGACGGGCAGGTGGTTGATGGATAGCTAATTTAGGAATTCTGTTTTAAAAAAATTTCCCCTATGTATTAAGACAATTATGCCAATATTGCTTTGATCATCCAAGGGGGACAACTTCATATGTCGCTCTTGGCGTGTTTTCGTAAATTATATTTGATCAATGCATAGGATTACGTTTGAGATTTTTGTAACTTGGATATGATTTATTTGAAATGTAATCACCAATATTATTGTTTTTTGGAAATCTATGATTTTGTTCATATTCAAGTCCTTCTGATATTATGGATACCATTAACACTATCGCATTTCTTTACCAGAAGTTAATACTATAGATGGCTGCAACATTCATAGCGCTTAGCTCTTGGCCTCCATATACGAGATGACACATTTTGTAAAAAAGTTGAATTTTCATCGAACTGCATCCATAGTGACTATCGCTATAGATACCATGAGTTGAAATTGTTTTTGTTAACCCACCTTTAGTAAAGGCCATGAACAGGCGGATTCAACCCAACCAACTTGACGATTATCGAGGCTGGAATAGGATGGATTCGGTTTAAAAGAATGAAGTTCACTTGGATATGTCATTTAGTCAAGAAATGGGGGGTTGCACGGCTCGGTCTGGAAGATAAGCTTCGATTGGCATACCTTCCCTCGATCGTCATACCTTCCCTCGCTCGGCATACCTCCCCTCGATCCGCATACCTCCCCTCGCTCGGCGCACCTCACCTCGCTCGGCGTACCTCCGCTCGGTCGGCATACCTCCCCTCGTTCGGCACTCCAACTACTTAGGGTCGGTCGGCATAATGAAGTAGGGTTCGGCTTTGGCCTTGGTGGGCCCAAACTACTCAGGTGGCCCAACAACCTGGTTTTGCCTATAAATACAGCATGTGGGTCTCCAGTTAGAGGATCATCTTCTCTCCGCTCTATGACTTTCTATTTTCTAAGGAAAAAGGTTACTCTATCAGTTTGTTGCTTTAATTGACTCGAACATCAATAAAAAGGAAACTTCTGGAGTAGATGTTGGCCGGAGCTAGCTGAACCACTATAAAATCTGTGTTCTTTACTTCTTTCATTTTAATTTCGACCGTTCTTCATATTATTACTCTCTACATATATTCTATCTGTTATCTATGACCGTTAGTTGGTGCTTTCATTTACATTTGGGTGTTAGTGACCAATTTTGACGCTAACATTTTGGTGCTTTCACTGAGAATTGAACTCAGGAATTTTGGAGCTAGGAACTTGGATTCTAGAAAACAATGGCTAGACCATCACTTCAGCAAGGACGCAAGTGACAGAAAGGAGTAATCAGGAGGGAAGTCAAGAGGCTTCCTCTGGAGCTGGAGCAGGTCAAGCATCCATCTACATCACTAGAGATGAGAGGGAAGCGATGTTGAAAAGACAAGAGGAGATGATGCAGGCTCTTCTCAGACAATTTGCACAAGCAGGAAATGCACTAGCTCAGATCCATGGAGCTGGATCAGAAGTGCTCAACCAGCAAGCAGAGGAAGTGGCTCAACAGGTGGCAACCCCCAATCAGCAGATGGCTAACAATCTAGATGGACTTAGACTCGGGGACACACCACCAGGAAATGCTGGACCAATCCATGGAGGGATACCAGATGATGTTGTGTAACCAAACACCAAGAGGAGTGCAGGAGTACGAGATGAGGAGTATGTGCCTGAATTTCCTCAAGAACTGGGGGGGCAGACCAGAGGCAACGGACAAGGATTACAGCTTGGCGACAACGACGGACTGGCGGCAACGACGGACTGGCGGCGATGGTTAGACGAGCTATGAGAGGTGGATTGGTAAACAAAGACTTAGAGGATGTGAATAGGAGTCCCTTTACTACTACTATCAGGCAAGCTAGGAACCCATCGAATTTTAAGCTACCATCATTGGAGATGTATAATGGGAGGACGGATCCTACAGTTCATCTGACAAAGTATATGAGGCATATAGAAGTGCTTGGGGTATCAAAGGAAGTCATGCCCCGATGCTTCCCATTGTATCTGACAGACATAGCAGCATTATGGTTTAGACAATTGGAGAGCGGTTCCATTGGAACGTGGATCGAGTTGACTGGGAAGTTTATGAGGCAGTTCAGAGTTCACATTTCGAGACTTAAGAATGTGATGGGTTTGGCAGCGCTAAAGCAGAGGACCGAGGAATCTTTGAGAAGCTTTCTGACGTGATTCAATCCAGCGGCAGCATCAGTGGATCGACCAGATCCATCCATGGTCTTAATGGCAGCTGTATCTGGCATAGCTAATGGAACAAAGTTCAAAAATTCACTGATAAGGGATCCACCTATGGATCTAGGGGAGTTTTATCATGAAGCCGAAAGATTTCTACGATTAGAGGATGCAAATGCTGAGAGAGAGGAAAGAGAAGGAGATGATGTTTATGCAGTCAAGGGTGAAAATCCTTCTAAAAAAGATTCAGGAACTGATAAAGGGAAAGGAAGGCCATGGATAACGACGATGGACCAATGCGACCACGAAAGGAACCGAGGTTCACCTCTTATTCAGAGCTGAACGAGACTTTGGAACGAATTTACCAAGACAATAAGGAGCAGATTTCCTATCGAAGGCCAATGAGAAGGGATCCGACCAGCAATGAAAGAAGATCGGATAAGTATTGTTTGTTCCATGAACTGAACGGTCATAGCACAAATGATTGTAGGCACTTGAAGGATGAAGTTGAGGGGCATATCTGGAATGGTCTGCTATCCTAATATGTGAGAAGGAGGGCCACAACGGTCGAACAAAAATGACCACCACCTGCACCTACTAGGGATGGCTCAGGATCAAGGCATCAGATTATTATCAGCTGATTGAAATAATGATGAATAAGTAGCAAACTCCACACCACGCGATTAAGTCATTTACACATGTACAGGACCACGAACGATCCTCAGGCATGCTCTGATATGACTATAACTCGCATCAATGTAGGTGTTTGCACTTCGACGTCCCTGTTTTGCTTTTATTTTCCATTTCTCATGTTTGGACTTGATTTTGTTTAACTTTTTTTTTGAAAGACTTATTTCGGACGAAAGTATGCCATCTGTGATTCCATAACGGCTAAACCACTTACTCATGTAAAGGATCGCGAACGGTCCTAAAGCATGCTCTAAGATGGTGATAAACCGCCATAACAAACAAGACAGAAATTCACTCGAACGTGAAATCTGGCATTAATAATACTAAGTCCCCCCCCCCCGAGCATACACAACTCGCCTCGAACGGCACTCGATCGCGAACGATCACAAATCGCCTTAAACGGCACCTGACTGTGAACGGTCCCAACACGCCTCGAACGACAACCGATCGCGAACGATCACAAATCGCCTCGAATGACATCCGGACACGAACGGTCCCAATTCCCCTCGAACGGCATCCGATCGCAAACGATCACAAAGCGCCTTGAACGGCACCCGAACGCGAACGGTCCCAACTCGCCTCGAACGGCATCCGATCGCGAACGATCACAAATTGCCTCGAACGGCATCCGATCGCGAACGATCACCATTCGACGCGAACGACACCCGACCTCGAATGGTCACATACTACCCTGAATGACATACGATCGCGAACGATCATCATTCGCGATCGAATAAGACTATCAATTTCTTTGTAGGTCATTAACAGGATATGAACATCCAACTTATTGAGCTATAGAACACACCTTCCAATAGCAAGGCATGTTTTGGGGGGCAAAGTGTTAACCCGCCTTTAGTCAAGGCTAGAAAAGGTGGATTCAACCCAACCAATTTCACAATTATCGAGGCTGGAATAGGATGGATTCGGTTTAAAAGAATGAAGTTCACTTGGATATGTCATTTGGTCAAGAAATGGGGGGTTGCACGGCTCTGTTTTGGAAGATAAGCTTCGATCGGCATACCTCCCCTCGATCGGCATACCTCCCCTCGATCGGCATACCTCCCCTCGATCGGCATACCTCCCCTCGCTCGGCATACCTCCCCTCGCTCGGCACACCTCCCCTCGTTCGGCACACCTCCCCTCGCTCGCCACACCTCCCCTGGCTCGGCACACCTCCCCTCGCTCGGCACACCTCCCCTCGCTCGGCACACCTTCACTCATTCGGCACAACTCCCCTCGCTCGGCATACCTGCCTTCGGTCGACATACCTCCTCGCGTTCGGCACACCAACTGCTCAGGGTCGGTTGGCATAATGAAGAAGGGTTCCGCTATGGCCTTAGTGGGACCAAACTACTCAAGAGGCCCAACAACCTGGTTTTGCCTATAAATACAGCATGTGGGTCCTCAGATATGGGATCTTCTTCTCTTCGCTCTCTGACTTTCTATTTTCTAAGGCAAAAGGTTACTCTATCAGTTTTTAGCTGTAATTGATTCGAACATCAATAAAAAGGAAACTTCTGGAGTTGACGTAGGTCGGCCGAACCACTATAAAATCTGTGTTCTCTACTGCTTTCTTTTTAATTTTGACCGTTCTTCATATTATTACTCTCTACATATATTCTATCTGCTATATGTGACCGTTAGTTGGTGCTTTCATTTACATTTGGGTGTTAGTGACCAATTTTGACGCTTACAGTTTTCATAAGTTTACCTTGAAAACTTATCACTTTTGAAAGCTAATGTACTTTTCCAAAACATAAAGTAAGTGTTTACAAAAGTAAAGCTAAATTTAGAGCATGAAGATGATTTTTATTTGAAAAGAATTAAATACAGCATTCCATAAGGAATCCAAGTCGCCAATTCATAAAGGTGCCAATTTTTCTTAGCATATAAACACATAATCATGTCCATAGCATGCACAAGATATGAAAAGCCACAAACACAAGTAAATATTTCAACTTTACATAATCCATCACATAAAGATCCTAATTTTCAAACTCTTAGTAACATTGAACTTCCATTTTCAAGTTTATAGTACATCATAACCAAACTTATATATGCACAAACTAAAAAACATCAAATCTAAACAAACAACCAAGATATTAAACAATAAAATAGAAAACATAACAAGGTTAAGTCTTTTTCCCAAAAGAAAGAAATTTACTCACCAAAATCAACCAAATCACCCTAGAACATGAAAAGAGCCTTAGATTTAAGCTTTTACTTAGTAAAAATGTGATTTTGGACCATGAAACATGCTTAACGTGCTCGACCTAGGGGGTATATGGACAGCCATGGAGTGAACAAGGGTGGGTGGCCTTGTTTTCGGAGGTAGCAGGTGTGAGAAGAAGAAAAGAGTGATTTTTAAGTGTTTTTAAGAATTAAAAGGAAGAAAAGAAGTGATTTTTTAAAAACTTTGAAAATATTTTAAAGGCATTAAAAAGTGTTTTAAACTCAAGGAAGATAATCAAAAAAAAATTATAAAGTAGAAAATGAAATGAGGATGCAAAGAGAGAAATCTAGATTTGCTTTTATGTAAATGGAAATTATAAAATTACCAAAATGCCCTTTGTTAAAATGCCATGCACTCATATTTGAACACATCGTCACCTTTCATCTCTATCCTCCCCTTATTTCCTCCACACGACACCTACAAGGAACCTCCCTTTTATCCACTAAGCAAAACTCTACCTTATACTTATGACGTGAAATGATAATGACATATCATTCTTTCACATTTTATTTTAATTTAATTTGAAAAATTGTCATAGATCTTACCTTTTACTTAAGTAAACATATCTTTCACCATATTATATTACTAACCACACATTTTAAAACGCAATGGATAATAGGATGATCTTGTACCATCATGTCAAAGATGAGTGCGACATTTCACATTTTACTTTTTATTTGAATTTTACTTCGAAAAGTGTCACACCTTACTTCTTACTTAAGTAAACATATATTTAGTTTACTATGTTACTAATCCATAGTTATATTTTAGGCGCATTTCACTAGAAGGACAAACTTTGCAGTCCAATTAGTTTCTGGGACACACATCCACAGAAATTAATTTCAAGGCCAAAGTCAGCAGAATAATTACTTTTAAGGATAAAGTCAGCAGTCCAATTACTTTCAACGACATAATTTCATAGATTTTTTGGCTGCAGAAACTAATTATTTTGCATTTTGTCCTTAAAAGTAATTATTTCAGTTGAGTGTCCTAGAAACTAATTGCATTTCCAAAAGAGGCCCTTATGGCTAATTTCCACTATATTTTAACTATATGTGTGTATATGTTGACTCAAATGTGCATAAAGTTGTTCACAGCATTTTAAACAACTTTTTGATGGTGAAAAGTTGAATTTTGGAAACAAAAGCTTTCTGGTCACATTTTCTATTTTTCTTTAAACTAATAATTTTTGTAAACACATTTTAAAAATCATTTCACCATCACTGATTAATATTTAAAAGGGATATTTTGAATAATAAAATCCATTTATTAATTATTTAAAAATATATTACATATCCATATTTAAAGTGATTAAATTTCGAGTCGTTGCATTCCCCCTTTAAAAGAATTTCAACCCCGAAATTCCACCACAGCCCAAACCTAAAAAAAAAAATTATCCAAATTATTCATATGTCTGTGTAACGTTCATAGATCAGCCTTATGCAAATATCTGATTTGATCTGTACTGGAATACATAACTTCTCTTCCGAACTAGTATCACTCATCTGATATCTATTGCGGACTCCAATCATGCTCCTTGATCAAGGACCACCATTCTCCTTGCTAAGAAATATATTATGATAGAAAACTTTGATTTCATATCTAGAACCCTTATAAGTTGTAACGACTCGGATTTTGCCCGCTCAAAAATCGACATCCATACTTCAAATCGTATTCGAATGTCATAGATTCGACCGTTCAAATCCGATTCGCCGGAGCTTATAACAATCATTAAGTAAACCACACAGCGTAATAAAAGAATAATACATTGATATACAACTTTGATACAATATCTGATACAACAGATGATCCAATAGATATCAATATACATCAGAGATATGATACAATAAAATAGCAGCGGAAAAGAAAAATAGATAATAACATCTAGCAGCAGAACAATAACTCTGAGATAGTCTTCAAGGAAGAACTCCAGAAATAACTGCAACTCCATTTCCAAGAACTAATCCAGCAATAGCTCGAACTCCCAATAACGATGCACAAAGATAAACAAGACTGGTGCGAACCAAAGACTGAACTAATCTCCAGATAATCCACTATATCTAACTATCTGAAAAACACAACTCTAGACTGCTCGTGTAGAAAATAATGAGCACCTAGAGTTTAGGAAAGAAAACAATAAACTCCGGATCAGTCGTGGGACTGGTGTGAGCAACAAAAACAGTTTATCTTTAAAAACATTCAATAAAAGATTTTCAAAGTCAATTCGCAATGCTTTTTAAAAATGAGACTACCATAAGGCCTCCCGCACACACACACAATGCAAACGCAGAATCGGAGGAGATTTCTCCTTATGATAGTCAGAGATGCTTGATACGCATTAAAAGAAACGTTTGATATTATTACTAGTGCATAGTGTAGGAAAAATTCATTTCGAAAGTAGAATATAAATCTTAGCCAACATACGACCATTATCGTATGCCTACTATAGCTACCATCCAAACAGTGTTGCGACACCATAAGTGAATGATAGGTCCTACAACTAAAACCGTACAAGTCTCGTATTGTTTCTTTGGATTTCCAACGAATGATCAGGCCAAGGAACTTCCCATTGCCACATGAGAATGCCTCTGGATGGACATCCCCGAGAACCAAACCGGATCTCTACCAACACAAGGCCGGGTTACCCCTAACTGAGTAACAACTGATCGAATATGCCATCCCCCGGTCCTTTGGGACCTTTATCCGAGAGCTCTCTAATCAATTCACACAATCATAAAAACAAAGTGTTTCAACATGAGTAAGTATCTGGGCTCCATACCATGATACCACCCTTTTCCAGAAGGAAATACACATATCCTAAAGGGCGCTACCCCTCATAACCTTGCTGCTTCTTTCCTGTTTTGACCATTCACGGGGTGTGAGGCTCGACGAAGTCACGTCCACAAAAACATACTTTATACAAAAGCCATGCTTTGGGTCAACAAATGATCATAGAAATGATCACCAAGATAGACGATCAAATAAATGATCATATCATAAATAATCAACACAATGATCATTTCACAGCAACACTCAGTATGTCACATTACCAAATTGGGAATATATCGCTGATAACTTCAACTATATAACCTCTGAGCTCGTACGTCTCAGAGAAGGGTGTTAAGCTAAGAGAATAAATTCTCCGCCACCAACAGAAATATATTTGAAAGAAATCGGCTTTACATCTCAACTTGTAATGTCAGGCATACAATCCATACAAGTCTGTTCTGGATTCGAACAGAACCGAAGGTACTTCCAAAGAAGTCCTTGCAATCCGGATATTCACAATCCCGATCGGATTTCCCATCACTTAGGGAGTTTCTATACTGGCGCGACTCGGTGCAGAAACAATCGATAGGTCATCCTATCGCTTTCGCAAATACCCGGTCTTTATCACCGGTCTTCAAATGCTATCCATAACGATGTATCACATATTCGGAATGGGTTATACGACACAAAGGTCCTTTCCCGGTTAAACCGAATAGTGAGCACGATTTTTCAAAAACAAATGGATAATGGGATTTCAATTAAGTCACAACTTAATAATTCAAAACTTTATTTCAAATGGTTTAATCCGATTACCATTTCAATCTTTAAACAAAAAGATTCATTTTCACAACCTTTAACGGTTTAAACCATTTTCACATTTTAATCTTTTAAACAAAAGATTCATTCACAAATTTTCCAATCAATTTTCATTTCAATTTGATTAACTCATTAAATCTTTAAATCAAAGATTTAACTTATAGCCTTCAAACACAATTTCATTTCAATTTGATTTAAACAAATCATCAATTTAAATCTGTTAAAAATAAACAGATTAAATTCATAGCTTTCAAAAAGAATTCATTCATAACTTAGGAAAATCATTTCTCTATTCAATCTTGAAATTCCGCTAATTAACTGGAATCTCAATTCTAATCTAAAAGTGTTTATCATTTGAAAACAACAGTTTTCATTTTGGAAATCTGATTCATTTATACGAGTTGAAATCCTTGGGTTAAATTCAAATTCCCAAAAATAATACTTAAAAGTGGTTTAATCCCTATATAACCAATATAACATTTTTAATCCCTAATTTCAAATCATAGAATTCAATTTCAAGTATTGAATTTAAATTTAAATCTAATTATTTAAATTCCAAAACTTAATCAAGTAATTTTAAAAATAATAAATTTTATTTTGAAATTCCATTCCAAAAGCTTTTCACATTTATTCCGATTCCGTTTCCAAAACATTTGAATTTAAAGATTCAAATTTAACTATTTCAAAAATCTGCGACTTAATCGATTTCCTCGTGAAATCCATATTTGTGTGTGTATGGTGTGGTCCAGGGGTTTAACACAATAGTGCAACATCATTTCAATCATCACAGATTTAAATACAACAATATATTCGATAAGCGATATAACCATAACGCTTATCTTTCATACACATATTCGCAGATATATATATCACAAATAATAAACTATATCACAGATCACAACACAAATCAGGATAATCATAAAGCATCATATATCAGGGATATCAACAATTCAACATCCAATAAAATGCAAACATCCCTAAGTAGGATCAATTTAATCATCTGATAAATTTAAATCAGATTAAATTTCTATGAATAATTCTTTTCACGTTTATTATCAAATAAATTTCAAGTAAATGATTCTCATTAACTATTCATAATTATTTAATTTCTATTCTTAAGTAATTAAACTCAATTTAATTATTGTTAATTAACATTTAATTAACCTTTAAAATCATATATTTAATCACTGCTTATTTAATTAATTAAGTTCTAAACTGTAACTTAAGAGATCTTAATTATTTGATTAAATAACCTTTATCATTTGTTTAAAAGACAACTCTTTATTAAATTAATGAATCTTATTTACAAATTAATTTATCTTAATTAATTTAACTCAAATCTTAATTTCTTGATAAAATAAATTAATCAATTATTCCCTTGAACTAATTAAATGAGTGCATATCATTTTTATCTTTCCTAATTCAATTTTTAAAACATTTTCTAACTAATGTTTTAATTATCATTACAAAACAAATTTAAACAATTTAAATATTAAAACTTCTTTGATTTCAGACTAGGATTCAAATTTTCTTTAATTCAGATTTAAATTTAAATTTAAACTTTTAGTTTCAACTTGCTTAAATTTTTCATTTAAAATTTTAACTCCATTTCAAATTTCTTTAATATATTTTGAATTGCTTTTAAGTTATTAAAACAATTTAAATATAAAACTTATTTAGGTTCAAACTAAACTCTACATTCAACTTGAATTTATATTTACATTTCAATTTGAACTTAGCTTTAAAAATCTTGGTTTAAAATTAAATTTGGGTTTTAAAAATTTTCAAACCAAAACAGTTTCAGGTTTGAAGCCTGGAACATGAACTTGACCCGAGCCCAGACTCGACTTGCCTCGAGTCACTTACTCGATTACTCGAGTACCACTTCGGGTAAAAACCCCCTGGAACACTGCTTCTACCCAAACAACATCACCAGGAAAAATTGCACCGTGCACGTGTACGCCTTCGTTCGCCACCTCCGGCCAACGCCGCATCCATCTAAGCGTCATCATCGACTCCCCATATCAATTCGATCAACCTATTATACCCAAACTTGACCAAATCACAATCGAGTGAATTCGAGCCCCATATTTGAAACCTGGAACACGATCAGGTCCACGCCCCAAAATCTGTCAACGCCGTTTGCTCGACACTCCGACCACTGTACGCCACCAAACTCCGGCAGAAGCTTCACCTTCGACCCATCCCCCATTCCTCCAAACGGCATCGAACTCGATGCATCCAATAGGGAGAACGAATCGAAAGTTTTCAACACTCCAAAACTAGGGTTTAAAAACAAAACTCCTCGCCGCCGACTCCACAGTCGCTTCCACCAACTCCGACCATTTTTCCAAGCAACCCCATAGGCTCGTCTACCACCCCGAACAACCCCAATCAACCCGAGTTATCCAATCACCAGAAAAAGATAGAGATGCCCATTTTGTTCAATTATTAACTACAGCCAAGATTGTCAACTAAAAATTCTCATATTAGTTTTAAAATTTCTATCTTTGAGTATAGATTCCAAATGCATACTTGAATCAATATTTCGTAACATTTGAATTTTCCAGAAAAAGAAGTTACTACTGTAAAAATTCGATTTTTTTTTCTATATGCATTATTATGTCAGGAAACTATTTTTAAGTTACTACTCATACTTAAACACAACAACTTTTATTTAACATCAAAGTCTAATATTGATTAGGTAAAAAGAAACTAAATTTATTTCTTGTTGTCTGATACCTTGTGACATAACAGAGAAAGAATACTGCTAATCTTTGCATGTACACAGAGCAACTGGCATCATAGATTTAAATCTAAATGGCTGTTGTTACTCACCTTGATTTTGTTTGAAACAGAGAGTACAAGCCTGGAAGTTCTCTGAGAAACTGGAAAAATGGATTTGCTTTTGTTTGAACAGCCTTGTGTAATTTCAAACTGAACCTTTTCTTGATTATCAGGTTGTAGTTGCTTTTGAAGTTGTTTACCTAAGTTTTGCCTTAGTTTCTATATAAAGTTTCTTTGGCTTTCCAACTGATATGCATGCAGATGGGAAAGTATATAGGAAAGGAAAGAAGTAGACAGGGATTAAAGAAAGAAAGCATGGTACAGGGTATTACTATTGTACAGGGTGATTATATGGTTTGTACAAAATAGTATGGCTGAGGTGCTTACATCTTGTTAGAGGTATAGTGTATTGATTGCTTTAGTACATATTGCTTTGTACATGCTAAGAAGGTGGCACTACATGCTTGTTCTGTTTGATTTACAGCCTATGTTATTTGTTAATAGATGATACCTTTCCTTGTATGCTAGCATTTATTCCTCTGCCTATTTATTACTGATCTCTTTACATATTCATATTTTTACTTTGCTTTGGTTATTTCAGCCTGCATTTTCTTGCCTGCATATACTTACCTGTTTATAATAATAGGTTTAGCTAATGTACTGTTATGTATGTACAGTTTTGTGTTGTATTTTATTATTTTGTATACTTTGCTGAAATGTATTATATCATGTACTTTATTTTATTTTGCTTTTCATTTGCTCGGCTGAGAATCTTCTTTTGTACTTTGCTTTTGAAAGAATGAACTTGTCTTGCATATTAAACTTTACAGGCCTATTTTGCTTGCCTGCATACTTGTCTTTGTTGTATACAATTGTTAATACCACACTTCATATATTGGTTATTAATTAGCACTTTATAATGTAAATAAGTTTCTATTTTAATTATGTTGTTAAGTTATTAGTTAATGTTTTTACTTACTTCTTATTTTCAGCTGAGTATATATTGTATTGTCTTTTTATTTGCTTTTTTACTTGTTTCATTTTTATTTTATACTTATGCTTGTAGTTTATTTTACTTATGTATTGAATTCTAATTAACTTTAACATTTATTTCTAACCATAAATTTATTTGAAACATTTATTGCTAATACTTTTTTTACTTTGTTCATATATCTTACTTTGTATTGCAAATAATTTTCTATTTTAATTATGTTTGTATGCTTACATTTGTTTGTAATTTTACTTTATTTTGTTTACTTTACTTTTTGTTTTGTTACTTTACTTTGTTTTATATTCTTGCTCTTACTTTATGTACATTTTATTGCCTACATATATTTTATTACTTTGTATTGTCATTTTGTCATATGAACACATTTCTATTTTTATTTATTTTTAAAACCTTTTTTTTTTAAATTTTTATTTCTATTTTTAGTTTAAATATTTATCATAAATTTTACTTTAAAAATTATTGTTTTATATTTCTCTATATACACACATATTTTATATATCTTAAATTATCATCATTTATAAATTTTAAATCAATTTATTTATTCATTTTTTTTACACTTGTGTCCAAAGTATATTATTTATTTTTCAAAAATCATTTATTTAAGAATTTACTTAAAATCCAATATATACATATATATACAAAATTTCAAATTCATACAACTTGATATAATTTTCTATTTGAATCGAGGAAACTCGCTTCCATTTATAATTAATTTTATAATTTTTAAATTCAAAAATTCATCTAAATTATCAATTTAAATTCATAAAAATCCGGGGTCGTTACATAAGTGTTTTCCATCAAAAATCGAGCGATGGATCCTTATTTGGAACGGTGTGACACATCTCAAGGTCATGTACTTGAATCTTGGATCCATACTATGTGAAAAGAGGAAAGATCTATGTATAACTCACATACTTATCTTATTGGTTTTCTCTACTACCGATTCTCTTTCTACCAAAATTATTTACGAAAACATTTCATAGAACTAACTCAAACTTAATTTTATAATATTCTTCTACATACTAAGAGTATATACCTCTATTTGATTCAAACTTTTCCATTTTGAACTTATCCTCTTAAGTAAACTCGAGATCTAAATACCCGATTTTATTACAAAATTGTTTTGAAATGATTTTATACATTTTAACTATATAAAATATATTTATATAGCCCGAGTAACCCCAAAACGATACCAGGGAATTGGTTACGACTAAATAGATATCATATATTCCTTTACAAAGAAAGAAAAAACTTAAGAGAAGTGCTTACCATCTGAACACATCTTTTTCCCATTTTTAGTTTTTGGTCTATTCAAACTAGTTAACATAAATTTTTCTTCTATTTAAAATCCACTTTATAAAATAATACACATTCACACACACACACTTCTTGCTTAAAATTCTCTTTCAACATAATAATACTTGTAAAAACTTCCAATTATACTTTTAGGATTTAATCAAAATTTCCTTTATCAAAACAATCCTATAGAAAATTTCTATGTTAGCATTTCCCCACCTAGAAACCTGAAAATGAACACCAATGATGCTACAGTCATCAAAGGGATTATTTTCTAGCGATCGAAGTAAATACTTTCATTCATAAATACTTTTGGAATACTTTCATTCATAAATACTTTCAAAATAACACCATTGTTATTTTTCCCAACTTTGAAAACAATTTCCAAAATATTGGGTTTTTTGTTCTCAAATTCTCATTTTGAATCTTCTATTACTCATAACCCCTATAAATAAATCATATTTATATAATTCCACCTTTTTATAAAGAAATTCACAATGTTTATTCTTAGTTTATATTATAATAAACAACTCTTATTAAAATCAAATTTAAATTTATCCAAATGTTATTACCGAAAGCCTTATAGTTAAATTGTGAAACTGAATTCTCAAAGCGTTCTGTTTAATTTAACTAAAACACAAAATGCTCAAAAACTATTTGAGCCTAACTAATCAAAAATAAATGATAATGATCAAATATAATCATTCTCTAACAACAAACATATCCTAAGTAACTATAAAAAAAATTGAAAATTTTATTTCATATATAAAGTCTAATTTAGGTAAAATTATTTAATTTACCTAATTTAAAACAATATTGTGGTCTTATTTAAGTGTTTTAGAGAATCTTATTAATAATGTTAGTTTCTCGTATTTACCTAAATTCATAAACCACACAACAGATCAACCAACACAATATATGTAACGTCCCGCCTTTTCGCACGATTTAAACGGACACACGTGCCAATTCAAACCATACGTAAGAGCGGATTGTTATGGGATAAATAAGAAAAACAGAGAAAGAAAAAAAAATAAACAGAATCTCACAGCGGAAGGATAAAATATAATAATCAAATGTACAGTTCATGAAGCTGTTTTACAAAACCTTTGATTTTATTTATACAATACATATCAGAGTACACATACCATACGACAAAGCAGCGGAACAATATGAGTGTAGTGGAATATAATTAATATTAATAATAGAAATCTCCATCTTCGTCCTCTAGAGCTAAAGTCTTCGATCCTGAAACGCTCGGACTGACCCGAGCGAATTGAAAAGACAAAACACTCGAGTCAGAACTAAAAGATCTTATGTGAGTTAAATTAACAGAAATAAATATGAGTACAGTAACTCAAGAGATGCTCGGGATTTACATCTCCTAAGGATCCGTTAAACTATTTACTATGTAGTATATTGCGCTATTATAATAGTGTCTAATTGTAAAATAAACTTACTTTTAAATAGCGTTAAGGCTTTACATTTTCCACCTTAACACATTTATATATTCCCATAGTCTATACAGTACCGTAATCTTCCCCGTAATGGGCGTCGTCAGAGGGCACTCCATTGGCATGGTACAAAATAAAATCGTATAAGGCGCGCTAGGGTAGGTGACATGGCACAACTAGGCAATGCCAAGGTAGATATACCAATTACGCTTCCGGGACGATGGAAACGCGCAGCTGCCGCCCACCTCGGACAAACTCCCCACATCAAAGAAATCAAAAGTGAAGGTGGCCACCGAAAATCCAAAGTCTGAGTATAGTATCGAAGAGAAGTGTCCGATCAGAGGTGCTACCTCATTAACCCGTCGATCGCTCCTGTTTTAGCCACCTTATGCCAACTCACGGGAGTTGGGTCCTCGTATTTACCTTTAAAGGAAACGCCGCCACCAACCTACTTCATTCTGGAATCTCCACCGCGTACACGGTTGTTAAAGTGGTTTTCGAAGTTGGCAGAGAGTATGACAACTTCCGATCCCGGTCTCTTTAACAACCAAACGTTATTATAACACCGCGGTCATTAAAAAGAATTAAAACTTTAAAACCAGAATAAAATATCCATTTTAAACCCATATAAATACGATATCATTTATATTTTTAAAACCCCAAATCAATACGATATCATTTAGACCCAAAATCATATAATGTCATTTTATTTTCCAATATATATTCTTTCCCAAAATCATAGGGTTTTCAAAGTAAAATATTTAGAAATCAAAACTCTTGAATATAATATTTTCAAATCATACTACCTTGAAAATCATAACTTCGAAACAAATTTCCATCTCTTAAATGGTTAAATATTAAATTACTTTATAAAACACAATAGCTTCTTTAGATTTCACAAATCAATTTTCAAATATCGATTTAAACTTCCAAATACCATTTCAATTCTTATGTTTCAAAGCTTTAAATATTTCACCATTTCAAAACAAACTCATTTGACAATCCCATATATATTAAATTCAATTACTTATTATTTAGACTTGAAATATTTACTTAATGAATTCAGCATACTTTAAGTAAAACTTATAACTTCACATAATTGGATAATCTTTCAATTTATTAAACTTGATATATTAATTTAAATCAACCTGATATTCATTCAAATCACTTTACACAAAAATCAAATTACAAAAATCATATCCTTTAAAAGTTCTAACTTTTCATTTAGTTTCAATTTAACTTAATATTCATCTTCCAACCTTATTCTCTTTTAAGTCATTAAAACTCCAGAAATTTAATTTTAAATAAATGCTTAATCTTATTTGATCTTAAAATCAAACTTTATTTTAAACTTCAAATCAAATTTATACAAAGCTTAAAACCGGAAATTACTATATATATAATAACCTTTATCAATAACCAAATCAATATCCCATAAACCATATATATATATAACTTTACAAAAATCATAGAAAATCATTTCAAAATATTTTTATATATATACATACCGCGGTGCCTGTATAAAATTTTCTACCCTATGGTCAAGTGATACAGATGTTTATCATTTCAATCCGCAATTTAAAATAAAAATGCGGTTGTATATCATTTCAAACCGCAATCCCGAATGAATGAAATGCATGATAACTTGCAGTTTATACGATATAAAATATAGCATCCATTCATCCAAATATCAATCATCAACCATTATTTGCAATCATCATCCCATTCAAACAATCATCGATATAGAGCATATAAATTATACAGGTAATAAATAACAGGTGTTAACTAACAGTTTATATTCAATAATAAATTTAATAACTGTTACTAGCAGTTTATGTGCAAAAATAAATTCAAATTTAACGGCCAGTTGATATGAAATAAAAATTTAACATAACTATGACTGGCAGTTAATATGCAAATAAATAAATTATAACTGTCAAATTTATATGCAATAAATAAAATAAATTAACAGTTAAATTAAATAAATGCAATTTAACAGAGATAATGAATAAAACATGCCAGACAGTCGAAAATAAATTTCTACTCATATCTAAAATAAATTTAACAGACATAAGAAGTTTTAGAAGTTGTGAGTGGGTTAAAACACTCACCTTTTGAATTTAAATCGAATTTAAATCCGATTTAAACGCAAAAATTCGACGGTCTCCAAATCTGTCCAAACCAGCGTCAATAGATCCGGAATTTTATTACGATCCTAACAAAAAAAAATTCGCGTAAATCGGATCCCGTATGTGAGAGTTATCGAAATAAAACGAGTTGAAACAACATAAATTAAAACAAAATATAAATAAATGAGAACAAACTCACCCCCACTTTGCCACGTCACGTGAGCAATGCCTTCATCCCTAGCATGCGATTCCAGGCACGAAACACCCTACAGAACGAACTCACTAATATCTCGCACGCAATTACTACAAACCGCCACCCTGCCTGGCCATCGCGGCCGCCCAGACCGCCTCCCCTCGCGCCTCTGGCCTTGCTACACCCTCCGACCATCACCACGTGACAGCCATCCCCTCGTCGAGTCCATAAACACCCAGCCGCCGCCCCTATAAGTTAACCCTAATCCAATTCTCTAGCTCGATCTAGCCGTCAAAATCAATAACGAACCCCACCGATTGACTTCCCTTGGTGCTCTCTACGATACCCAGAAGGGGTTTCTCGATTAGACTCCGTTTGATTCCAGCACGATGAACGGCCGAGAATCGACGACAAATTCTGAGCAAACGCTAACTCCAATTGAAAAACGAATTGCACCATTAAATTACCCTCGTCGAGAGCATCAACATATATTTTTTTTGGAATTTTTCTGAGGACTTGAATTTTTATTTGATTTTGAATAGAATTGGATTTGAAATTTGCATTCATTGACGAAGAGAAAGAGTTGAAGAAATGAACGTACAGCAAATGAGCATAGAATGGAGGCTAGGGTTTATCACAGCCTATTTATAAACAAACTGCAATAGAATAGATGGGCACGAATTTATAAACGTTCTAAACGGTAGTTGGCCCAAAAAGCCCATTCTGACCCCGGAACAAAATTTGTTAAACCCATATATCCAGATAGGTAATTTAAAATATTCTGAACGCGATGGAAAAGGTTTCACGTCAAAATTCGATCGTATGAAGAAGTTATGATGAAAACAATATTTTCAAATTGATTTCAATTAAATCGATTTCAAGGCGTTTCGCGTTCGTATGATCAAACGACAAGTCCGATCGCTACGAAACTTGAAACCCTGCAATAATTCACCGATACGGATCCGATGAAACTGGTTTCGTCAAAATCCGAGTCTGTGACCAAAATGGCTATTTTTATATTAATTAAATAAATTGATTAAATCAAATTTTATATTTTAAATTCTAAAATTTACAATTTATCATCTTTATATTACTCAAACACTTACAATGATTTTACACAAAGTTAGATGTCAAATAAATGTTGATTCAATCAAATGTTTCAGCGTAAATTCAATTTTTATTATATACATCAAATTAAAAATTAACTAGCAATAATCCCTTGGTTGACCTTTCATTCAATTATCCTATCTATTGGTACCCAATAGATGGGAATTCCTTTGGATTTATACTCTATTACTAAACATCTCCAAATTCCAACTTTAATTTCAATCAACATAAAATGTTCTATTCAATTTCCAACAAATTCAATAGATTCAAATTTTCATATTCTAAATCCAAATGAATAAATAAAGCTTAATTCCCGTTTAAGCATTTATCATTTGATTGCAATTAACCTTTTATCATCAATTAAATTCCGGTATAATTATAGACTTTATTTTCCATTAATTTCCTAAATTTATTTACGTAACATTAAATTTATATTTATTGCAATGATTTCAAATTTAACTGAAGGAACTAAGTATATAACTCAAAATAGTTGTTGTAAGACTCTCAATCCCACATTAATTGTTATTAATTAAAGCTGAACATCAATAAATTTCGTTTATTGATTTTAAAATTTTGCCATTCAGTAATTCATTAAATGGGTAAACATAACATTTGAATTAAAATGCATTTCTCATGCATTCTTCATCTTATACAAATTTCCCTTTATTAGCTAAATCATATTAACAAAACAAAATAAATTATATGCTTTTATTATTTACGTTCACACTTCCGTTACTCTATAATTAATCACCAATTAACGTTATCATAAACCAACATAAATTAATATATTATAACCTTACATTTATTTCTTTATATCCTATTTGTTCCAACTTATTTATTAATACTATTCCCTTATTTTGGTTACTACTTATCAACTTGCCCAAACCTTACTATCTAAATTTCTGTTATTGTAAACCTTAAATAATTTCATCAAAATTAAATATAAATTCCAAATTAAATCACCCATTTCAACATTAGGAAATTTATACTAATTGTTATCATACCTATAATTCTACGCTTATAACTAAGCCCTACATTTGAATAAATTTATTAAATTGGAATGTTCATTAAAGTTTATACATTACCAACTTGTACTGATTTTATACAATCGCCATTTACTTTACATTTCATTACTATTCAATATATATTTATTCATAAATCAATTCGATATTTATTCTTCTTTCCTTCTATTTGATAAATAACCTAGTATTCATTTACATACATTCATTTCATTCCATTCATTTATGGGTATTGCATTGAAATTTATTTATTAACTAATACCATCATTATTATCATTAATTATAATTGGATTCCTAATTTTATTCAATACCTTGAACAAATAACATATATATTAATCAAATCCTTTTTCTACTTAATTCAAATTGGATTTTATTCCAATTCCTATAAATAGGTCTTAAGTCACCATTTACATAATTAAATTTAGCGTTTATTTCAATATTTGTTTATAATTTAAAGTTTTCTACTAAATTAAATTACAAACTTATAAATTTTAACCAATTTTAATCCACTAAATTTACGGGTCGTTACACTCTCCCCCACTCAAAACTTTTCGTCCCCGAAAAGGAAAAGAAGGGAAAAGAAGAATTAAATACAATACATATTATTCAAAATATTTACTTATAAACAATTAAATTTACAAAATTAATTACTTTAAATAAGATATCCTAATTTATAACTATTTAATCCTTTATATTTAAATTATTAAAGTTTGGAAAACATTTTCAAAATATTTATAAGATGCTTCATTTTCTTATATAATCCAAAGGGTTACAATTTATATAAAGTGAAATATTTGAGTGGTTTCAATCACTAACAACAAATCAATACACAACCATCCATTTCAACAACAGCATACCCAAGAAACAAAACAACCATTCAATCAACAAGCAAATAGTTGTTCAGGTTCAAAACATGAAATTGTATGGAATGAAAAATAACTATCAAGTGCATCATTTACTCAACAGTCTTAGATGGAACAAAATAAATTATTTATTCATCCAACAATTTCAAATTTCTTTACCCAACCAACCATAAATCAAACAATAACAAAACAAAACAAAACAAAACAAAACAAACAACACATTCAATCAATAAATTAAGTTCATTCTTATTAATTCCATATCATACATTGTTGTTTGATTTCCCTTTTTATTCATTATTTATTTTTATCTATTAAATCAAATTTCTTAGCAGGTAAATTTTTTAGCTTAAGTTTACAGTCATTTTCCAGTATTCATCTCTTATTCTTATTTTATTCTGTGGTAACTTCAACTTATTACTTACGTTTATTATTATTCTTATAACACTTAAGTCCATAACACTAGAACATCAATACTTATTATTTCATTTAATTGTTTTTAAATTAATTTCCTTTGCATATTCATTCATTTACTTGATTTTATTTATATTCATCTATTAATAATATTCATGTTCAATTTAGTTACTTGGCATAACAGTTATACTTTAATTCATATTAATAAAAGAATTTACTGAATATTTTCATTACATAAATTTACTCGTACACTTTCCTATACATTTTCTTATTAAAACATTTCAACTTCTTATAATTGGTAAGTTATATACGTTTTTAAATAATGTACTTGAAAGTTACACAAGTTTCCTCATTACCTATGATTAATTTAACGTTCAATAATAATATTCCTTATTTCGTAGGTTATAACTTCAAATTTCATTTAATATACCAATTACGCTTCCGGGACGATGGAAACGCGCAGCTGCCGCCCACCTCGGACAAACTCCCCACATCAAAGAAATCAAAAGTGAAGGTGGCCACCGAAAATCCAAAGTCTGAGTATAGTATCGAAGGGAAGTGTCCGATCAGAGGTGCTACCTCATTAACCCGTTGATCGCTCCTGTTTTAGCCACCTTATGCCAACTCACGGGAGTTGGGTCCTCATATTTACCTTTAAAGGAAACGCCGCCACCAACCTACTTCATTCTGGAATCTCCACCGCGTACACGGTTGTTAAAGTGGTTTTCGAAGTTGGCAGAGAGTATGACAACTTCCGATCCCGGTCTCTTTAACAACCAAACGTTATTATAACACCGCGGTCATTAAAAAGAATTTAAACTTTAAAACCAGAATAAAATATCCATTTTAAACCCATATAAATACGATATCATTTATATTTTTAAAACCCCAAATCAATACGATATCATTTAGACCCAAAATCATATAATGTCATTTTATTTTCCAATATATATTCTTTCCCAAAATCATAGGGTTTTCAAAGTAAAATATTTAGAAATCAAAACTCTTGAATATAATATTTTCAAATCATACTACCTTGAAAATCATAACTTCGAAACAAATTTCCATCTCTTAAATGGTTAAATATTAAATTACTTTATAAAACACAATAGCTTCTTTAGATTTCACAAATCAATTTTCAAATATCGATTTAAACTTCCAAATACCATTTCAATTCTTATGTTTCAAAGCTTTAAATATTTCACCATTTCAAAACAAACTCATTTGACAATCCCATATATATTAAATTCAATTACTTATTATTTAGACTTGAAATATTTACTTAATGAATTCAGCATACTTTAAGTAAAACTTATAACTTCACATAATTGGATAATCTTTCAATTTATTAAACTTGATATATTAATTTAAATCAACCTGATATTCATTCAAATCACTTTACACAAAAATCAAATTACAAAAATCATATCCTTTAAAAGTTCTAACTTTTCATTTAGTTTCAATTTAACTTAATATTCATCTTCCAACCTTATTCTCTTTTAAGTCATTAAAACTCCAGAAATTTAATTTTAAATAAATGCTTAATCTTATTTGATCTTAAAATCAAACTTTATTTTAAACTTCAAATCAAATTTATACAAAGCTTAAAACCGGAAATTACTATATATATAATAACCTTTATCAATAACCAAATCAATATCCCATAAACCATATATATATATAACTTTACAAAAATCATAGAAAATCATTTCAAAATATTTTTATATATATACATACCGCGGTGCCTGTATAAAATTTTCTACCCTATGGTCAAGTGATACGGATGTTTATCATTTCAATCCGCAATTTAAAATAAAAATGCGGTTGTATATCATTTCAAACCGCAATCGCGAATGAATGAAATGCATGATAACTTGCAGTTTATACGATATAAAATATAGCATCCATTCATCCAAATATCAATCATCAACCATTATTTGCAATCATCATCCCATTCAAACAATCATCGATATAGAGCATATAAATTATACAGGTAATAAATAAAAGGTGTTAACTAACAGTTTATATTCAATAATAAATTTAATAACTGTTACTAGCAGTTTATATGCAAAAATAAATTCAAATTTAACTACCAGTTGATATGAAATAAAAATTTAACATAACTATGACTGGCAGTTAATATGCAAATAAATAAATTCTAACTGTCAAATTTATATGCAATAAATAAAATAAATTAACAGTTAAATTAAATAAATGCAATTTAACAGAGATAATGAATAAAACATGCCAAACAGTCGAAAATAAATTTCTACTCATATCTAAAATAAATTTAACAGACATAAGAAGTTTTAGAAGTTGTGAGTGGGTTAAAACACTCACCTTTTGAATTTAAATCGAATTTAAATCCGATTTAAACCCAAAAATTCGACGGTCTCCAAATCTGTCCAAACCAGCGTCAATAGATCCGGAATTTTATTACGATCCTAACAAAAAAAAAATCGCGTAAATCGGATCCCGTATGTGAGAGTTATCAAAATAATACAAGTTGAAACAACATAAATTAAAACAAAATATAAATAAATGAGAACAAACTCACCCCCACTTTGCCACGTCACGTGAACGGTGCCTTCATCCCTAGCATGCGATTCCAAGCACGAAACACCCTACAGAACGAACGCACTAATATCTCACACGCAATTACTACAAACCGTCACCCTGCCTGGCCATCGCGGCCGCCCAGACCGCCTCCCCTCGCGCCTCTGGCCTTGCTACACCCTCCGACCATCACCACGTGACAGCCATCCCCTCGTCGAGTCCATAAACACCCAGCCGCCGCCCCTATAAGTTAGCCCTAATCCAATTCTCTAGCTCGATCTAGCCGTCAAAATCACAAACGAACCCTACCGATTGACTTCCCTTGGTGCTCTCTACGATACCCAGAAGGGGTTTCTCGATTAGACTCCGTTTGATTCCGGCACGATGAACGGCCGAGAATCGACGACAAATTTTGAGCAAACGCTAACTCCAATTGAAAAACGAATTGCACCATAAAATTACGCTCATCGAGAGCATCAACATATATTTTTTTGGAATTTTTCTGAGGACTTGAATTTTTATTTGATTTTTGAATAGAATTGGATCTGAAATTTGCATTCATTGAGGAAGAGAAAGAGTTGAAGAAATAAACGTACAGCAAATGAGCATAGAATGGAGGCTAGGGTTTATCACAGCTGTAACGACCCAGAATTTTTATTAATTAAAATTTGAATATTTAATTAATTTTAAATATTAATAAGTGAATTTATAAGTCGAATAAATTTTTATTTGAATTTTTGGATTTAATTGGATAATTAAATCGATAATTTAATATGTTAAATTATGGAAAATAATTGAAAATTGAGTTAAATATGATTGAAAATGATTTGTAAAATTTTATTTTATCATATGGGAGTTAGAATGATATTTTAGAACTTTTAAAATCGAATTAAAAGTTAATTTGTGAAAATTGAATATTTTAATATTTAAATCGACTAGTGAAAATAGTCAATTTTTGAACAGTCTCAGAATTGAACGAAACCAGTTCCATTGGATCCGTAATAGTTAGTTATTACCGGATTTCAAATTTCGTGTCAATCGGAGTTATCGTTTGATCGTGGCAGCTCGAAACGCATCGATTTATTTTTAATTTAAATTTGGCGAGCTAAAATAGCCATTTTTCAAAAAGTCTCGGATTTCGACGAAACCAGTTTCATCGGATCCGTAATGTGATATTATTGTAAGGTTTCAAATTTCAAGTCAATTGGATTTACCGTTTTTCCGATACAAATTAAAACGCCTAGAAAATCGCTTAAATCGGTTTAATTTAAATTGAGCGTTTACAGCCATAACTCGCACAGATGTCTGAATTAGCTTCCGAAACCTATTCCATTGTGTCCGGAACGCGGGGTAAACCCTAGAAACGCTGGTTACGGCGCGTGATTCGGAGTTCGGAATTCCCGGATGAATAGTGTTTTGAATAATTTCCTATAAATAACCCCTCAGAAATAAAAAAAAAAATAAACTCAAAACCCTAGCCAGCCGCCGTTCACCCTCAATCAACGGCCGAAAACAACCAAATTACTTCCCTTGATTTCGTCAAATCCGTTCATTAATTCAAGGAAAGTTCAACATAACGACGAGGGCTTCACATCTATACGGCGGTGATCAAATATGGAGTGACGTGGTGGCGTCTAGGGGGCTGCGTTCGGCAGTAGTTGCGCACGCAATTCCAAGCACAATAGGCGACCGGACTTCATGGCATTTGGCACGAACGTCGAGGTGGAGTGGGGCTTCGAAGTGGCATCGTCTGATCGACGCATGGGCTAGCGTAGAGGTCGCGTGAATTAGGGCTAGGGGGCGGCCGGTGGGTTTGGTTGCGTTCGTGCGTGAATACTGGGAAGAGAGGGAGATGAAAGCTACGGCCCTGATTGCATGAAGCTATTGTGAATGGCCATGATCTATTTTTAGGTTTAAAAATTTAATTTATGTTGTAATTTATGTTTATAAAATTCGAGTAAACTTCAAATTATCATATCTTTTTCATACGAGGTCGAAAACACGCGAAACAAGAAGCGTTGGAATCGTATGGACGAGCACTACGCGATGGAGTTGGATTGGAGTCGTTTGGAGTTAGTGAGAATTTTGGGTAAAATTAAACGCGCGTTTAATTTTATTCGAAATAAATCGCTAAAACGGAATTTAAATCAAGGTGAGAACTTCTCACTCAATCGAATCAGTTTCGATTTTATTTTAAATAGTTAGATTTAAAATATTTGAATGCATGTTTGAATGATGATTGTTATGTATTGATTGTTAAAATAGACATTATACGCCGTTATTAAGCGGATGTTATTTAATAAAAACATATACCGCGAATATTTCATAAACAGTGAAATTGGTATTATATATAATATCAATATATATATATATATTGGCATATGTATATATTGCAGTTGATTGATTTCCCGTATTTTTTTGCGGATGAGACCCTATTACGTCGTTATTAAGCGGATAATATTTAATAAGAACATATACCGCGATAATTTCGTACTGGAACGAAATTGGTATTGTGCTAATGTTTTTGGATGCAGGAAACAGATTGGAGGGATCCAACTGGATTCCTCAACAGTTTTTATTTGATTTCAGATATTTTGATATTTGATGGATTTTCATATTGATATATGATATCGTTGTTGTCGTGATTGACTATTTGGTGTGTAGCATCATTGGACCAGATTTTGGGATTTTAAAATGATTTTAAAATGATTTTAAAGTGATTTTAGAAAGTATACGTTTATAAAATATTTTTGGAATTGATCCATTATAAATAAATAACGATGTAATTTTTAATGTTATAAAAATTATGATTTTTGAGAAATATAGTTGAAAGCTGATTTTTTGAAAATAAGGAATTAATGACTTTACAAAATAGTTAAATTGGGATTTCTGAAATAATTGTGAAAAGTTTAAATATAGGATTTATAAAATTTGATTATTTTATAAATCAAAATGATGAAATTATAAAGGGGTTAAAGACGTTTTTAAAATATTAATATGAATTGATTTATATTAAGAGATTTATAAATGGATATTTGTAAATTGAAATATGGACATTATAAAACGAGTTTTTATAAGTGTTTGAATGAAGTGAAAATGAATTTCATAATTGAATGGAATTTATAGAATTTTATACGGTGAAGTTATAAATGGAATTTTATAAGCAGTAGGTTTATAAAATTTATTAAGTTATTAAAATAATGATTTTGGATAAATGAATGAATCTTATAAGTTATAAGATTTATAATTTGGGAAGTTAAAAAGAACGATTTTGTAAAATAATCGTTTTATAAGTATTTAACTTATAATATGAACTTTTAGTTTATAATTGAGTTATAAATTGAAATAGGTTAATAAAAGAATTTATAAAAAGGAAGTTTTTATAAATAAATAGAAATGGAATTTATAAACGTTGTTTTATAAATTCGCAAATGACTTATTTTGATAAGGAAATTTGTTGAAACCTATAAATGGAGTTATATTCACGTTTTTGAATAGTGAATAATCCTTTGAATTGAAATGAATAAAAGGATGAAATTTGTTAACGAAGTTTATTCACGTTTTTGAATAGTGAATAACACGTTAAAGAAATTGTTTTAGATTTGGTGTTTTAAACAGAATTAAAACGATCTAACGATGTTTTAAAAGATGTTGAGATTCGAAACCATAGATTTCAACATTTATTGTTGAAATAGACGTTTTCGAGAAATAAAAGGAAATGATGGACTATAGCACTGTTGTTATAGTAAATAATTTCCGAAAGGAAATGTTTTGAATAGTATTGGGATTTATATATCTATTTAATTTCGAATCCCTATACTAGTGATTTTGGGTAGTCGTAACGATGTTTTACGCAACATTCGTTTTGACTCAAATAAATATGTTTAAGTGAATGATTTCCTTAAAGAATGAAATATATACTTAATCTCGATTTAAGTATATTGAATATTTTCTAAGTGTTGAAAATAAATAAAATTTGTGAATTACTTATGAATAAATAAGTATGGAAATGTTTTCCAATATGAAGTGAATATTTAGAATTTATCTTTTTGAAGATAAATTGAAAAGAATAATTGGAATCATATATGCATGAATATTTTGGAATATAAATTCACTAAGGAATTTATAAAAGAAAGTGGAATTTGTTAAAAATAAATATTGATTTATTTTTGAAGTGTTGAAATTTTATATCTTGTAAAGATATTTTGGAAAATAAATAATTTGGAAAATTATTTGGAATCTGGTGATGTGTGCATATCAATTGATAGTTCAATAGCCGACTATCAATATTTCCCTTTGAATGGGTATTTGATGTGATTGATTGAATTTGAATGCCACACTTATTTTTGAATAAGCGCTCACTATTCGGGTTAACCGGGAAAGGACCATGGGGTCGTATAACCCATTCCGAATATGTGATACGTCGTTGTGAATTGCATTTGAAGATCGGTGTTGAAGACCGGATATTTGCTAGAGCGATAGGATGAACTATCGATTGACTCTGCACCGAGTAGCTACGGTATTGAGTTCTCCATATGTGATGGTGAATCCGATCAGGATTGTGGATATCCGGATTGCAAGGACTTCTTTGTAAGTGCCTTCGGTTCTGTTCGAGCCCGGAACAGACTTGTATGGATTGTATGTCTGACATTACAAGTTGAGATATAAAGCCAATTTCTTTCAAATATATTTCTGTTGGTGGCGGAGAATTTATTCTTTTAGCTTAACACCCTTCTCTGAGACGTACGAGCTCAGAGGTTATGTAGTTGAATGTTATCAGCGATATATTCCCAATTTGGTAATGTGACATGCTGAGTGATGCTGAAATGATCATTGTGTTGATTATTTGTGATAGGATCGTTTATTTGATCGTCTATCCTTGTGATCATTGTGTTGATCATTTGTTGACCCAAAGCATGGCTTTTGTATAAAGTATGTTTTTGTGGACGTGACTTCGTCGAGCCTCACACCCCGTGAATGGTCAAAACAGGAAAGAAGCAGCAAGGTTATGAGGGGTAGCACCCTTTAGGATGTGTCCATTTCCTTCTGGAAAAGGGTGGTATCATGGTATGGAGCCCATATACTTACTCATGTTGAAAACACTTTGTTATGATTGTGTGAATTGATTACGAGCGCTCGGTGATAAAGGTCCCAAAGGACCGGGGGATGGCATATTCGGTCAGTTGTTACTCAGTTAGGGGTAACCCGGCCTTGTGTTGGTAGAGATCCGGTTTGGTTCTCGGGGATGTCCATCCAGAGGCATTCTCATGTGGCAATGGGAAGTTCCTTGGCCTGATCATTCGTTGGAAATCCAAAGAAACAATACGAAACTTGTACGGTTTTAGTTGTATAACCTGCTATGGAATGTGGCGGTAACCTGCTATTGAACATAGTTAGCTATAGTAGGCATACGATAATGGTCGTATGTTGGCTAAGATTTATATTCTACTTTCGAAATGAATTTTTCTCTACACTATGCACTAATAATAATATCAAATGTTCTTTTAAATGCGTATCAAGCATCTTTGACTATCATAAGGAGAAATCTCCTCCGATTCTGCGTTTGCATTGTGTGTGTGTGCGGGAGGCCTTATGGTAGTCTCATTTTTAAAAGCATTGCGAATTGAATTTAAAAATATTCCTCTATTTTGATTTTAAAGTTAAGTAAACTGTTTTGAGTTCTCACACCAGTCACATGACTGACTTGGAGTTTATTGTTTTCCTTCCTAAACTCTGGGTGCCCACCAATTTCCACACGGGCAGTTAAGAGTTAGGTTTATCAGGATATTCTGGATATTCTGGAATTGCTGGAGGCAAGCTGGATGGCATGACGTATTACTACTATATAGTATTTCTTTTTCCGCTGCATTGTTTGATGTTGTATGTTGTACACTCTGATGATATGATGTAATGTAATGTATAAAATGTAATAACTGATAGTTCTTGGTTTAAAGATTTTTCATTTATTATTATATGTTGTTCCGCTGCGAATTGTGAGATTCTGATGTTGTTCTGTTGTTTTCTGTTCCGTCCTATTTTCTTCTGTTTTTCTTTTTCCTCTATATTCTATTTTCTTCTATTTTAAAATTTTCTGTTCTCTTTTCTATTTTCTTTTCTCTCTATTTTCTATCTTCTCTCTTCTTCTCTTCTCTTTTCTTAAATTCTTTTTCTTAAAACCATAACATTCCGGGTTTTCGGCCTTCGATTTCTCGGCAGTCGATAAAGTGAGTATCGATGTTGAATTTTCAAAAGTCGAAAATTTTCGGGGCGTTACAACAGCCTATTTATAAACAAACTGCAATAGAATAGATGGGCACGAATTTATAAACGTTCTAAACAGTAGTTGGCCCAAAAAGCCCGTTCTGACCCCGGAACAAAATTTGTTAAACCCATATATCCAGATAGGTAATTTAAAATATTCTGAATGCGATGGAAAAGGTTTCACGTCAAAATTCGATCGTATGAAGAAGTTATGATGAAAACAATATTTTCAAATTGATTTCAATTAAATCGATTTCAAGGCGTTTCGCGTTCGTACGATCAAACGACAAGTCCGATCGCTACGAAACTTGAAACACTGCAATAATTCACCGATACGGATCCGATGAAACTGATTTCGTCGAAATCCGAGTCCGTGACCAAAATGGCTATTTTTATATTAATTAAATAAATTGATTAAATCAAATTTTATATTTTAAATTCTAAAATTTACAATTTATCATCTTTATATTACTCAAACACTTACAATGATTTTACACAAAGTTGGATGTCAAATAAATGTTGATTCAATCAAATGTTTCAGCGTAAATTAAATTTTTATTATATACATCAAATTAAAAATTAACTAGCAATAATCCCTTGGTTGACCTTTCATTCAATTATCCTATCTATTGGTACCCAATAGATGGAATTCCTTTGGATTTATACTCTATTACTAAACATCTCCAAATTCCAACTTTAATTTCAATCAACATAAAATGTTTTATTCAATTTCCAATAAATTCAATAGATTCAAATTATCATATTCTAAATCCAAATGAATAAATAAAGCTTAATTCCCGTTTAAGCATTTATCATTTGATTGCAATTAACCTTTTATCATCAATTAAATTCCGGTATATTTATAGACTTTATTTTCCATTAATTTCCTAAATTTATTTACGTAACATTAAATTTATATTTATTGCAATGATTTCAAATTTAACTGAAGGAACTAAGTATATAACTCAAAATAGTTGTTGTAAGACTCTCAATCCCACATTAATTATTATTAATTAAAGCTGAACATCAATAAATTTCGTTTATTGATTTTAAAATTTTGCTATTCAGTAAATCATTAAATGGGTAAACATAACATTTGAATTAAAATGCATTTCTCATGCATTCTTCATCTTATACAAATTTCCCTTTATTAGCTAAATCGTATTAACAAAACAAAATAAATTATATGCTTTTATAATTTACGTTCACACTTCCGTTACTCTATAATTAATCACCAATTAACGTTATCATAAACCAACATAAATTAATATATTATATCCTTACATTTATTTCTTTATATCCTATTTGTTCCAACTTATTTATTAATACTATTCCCTTATTTTGGTTACTACTTATCAACTTGCCCAAACCTTACTATCTAAATTTCTGTTATTGTAAACCTTAAATAATTTCATCAAAATTAAATATAAATTCCAAATTAAATCACCCATTTCAACATTAGGAAATTTATACTAATTGTTATCATACCTATAATTCTACGCTTATAACTAAGCCCTACATTTGAATAAATTTATTAAATTGGAATGTTCATTAAAGTTTATACATTACCAACTTGTACTGATTTTATACAATCGCCATTTACTTTACATTTCATTACTATTCAATATATATTTATTCATAAATCAATTCGATATTTATTCTTCTTTCCTTCTATTTGATAAATAACCTAGTATACATTTACATACATTCATTTCATTCCATTCATTTATGGGTATTGCATTGAAATTTATTTATTAACTAATACCAACATTATTATCATTAGTTATAATTGGATTCCCAATTTTATTCAATACCTTGAACAAATAACATATATATTAATCAAATCCTTTTTCTACTTAATTCAAATTGGATTTTATTCCAATTCCTATAAATAGGTCTTAAGTCACCATTTACATAATTAAATTTAGCGTTTATTTCAATATTTGTTTATAATTTAAAGTTTTCTACTAAATTAAATTACAAAAACTTATAAATTTTAACCAATTTTAATCCACTAAATTTACGGGTCGTTACAATATAATACATTTTTATAAAAATAACAAATATGAGCTCTTATATATAAACACTCAAACTCATTCTAGGATGTTAATTACCCCATCTCTAATGAGTTTACCCACACAAAGCCTAGGTGTTCACTCAACCTAAGCTCTGATACCTATTATGAAGTTCACTCGCCTCCAAGGTGGTGACTACAAATCGTCACCTCATTCCTGTTTTTAGGTTAGCCTCTAGGCTGTAGGCCATCTACCAACCAACCCATAAAGAGGCGCGTAGGGGCGAGAGATAAAGCTTCATCACATGGTTCATAATGCAAGAGTCCTATATCACGTTGTCTATAACCAACTATATCAGAAATAATACTTAATATATCCATAGTATTCGTGTGTCGTTGCCCAAACGTCCAAAAGATAAGTCGTCATGGGGTAAAATAAAAGAAGAGAACTGGTCAGAATTGAAAAATCCCATAATGAAATTGTTATATGTAATATAAAATAATATAGTACAAAAGATTACTCCTTACATAGAGTTATCAAAGTAACACAAAAGTACTACAACTATCAAATTAGGCAGTTATACACTTTTCCATTACACGTGTTGATATAAAATACACATACATAATAGATATAACAGTGGAAATAAATAACTAAATAGATTAAGGAGCCTCCTGCTCGTCCGTTATCTTCAAAGAGCCCAAAGGAAACTAGCTACTTTCGGACTACTCAAATATAATTGAGTACCCAAGAGTTTAGGAAAATAAAAAACTCGGGTCGGATAATATGTCTGGAATGAGTAAATCATAAAACAAAATGGGGGAAATAAATAACAATATGTGAGACCATGCCGCCAACTGTAGAATGGGTTTTCCTCGCAATAACAACATCCAATCAAAACAATGGATACAAATAATTAAACATCGTGATGTACTCACAAGATTTCTCGATGAAACTGAGAAAGTGGTAAATTTAAAATTTGGAACCAAAGGAAAGAAAAGGGAAATTTCCAATAAATGACTAGTAGGGTGCTTCCCCTCACTGAAAGTATACCTCTAAAATATACTTAAGAACTACGATGGCTCTCAGACAATACCAAACCGGACCTCGCCAACCTGTACCGAGAATCTAAGTTTTTCACACATTATTGCGCATATAATTGAAACCGACCTAGAATAGATATGAAAATACCCTAATGGGACCAACCCCACATAGCTAGACTTCAATTTGAGCTTTGGTGTTAGTCATTTCCGATAAAGGATATTAATAATCAAACGAGCAACAAATCATCTTAGATTGACGATACACAATGAAGAAAGATGAACCAATAGTTAATAAATCAACTATCGGAGATAATTAAAAATGATCCTATATGAAAACTAAATTTCATATTCTTACCATCACTCGTCGGTTCCAAACAAGAACCATCTCTCGATTGAAAATGAGGCTGAACAAGTTAAGGTAGTGTTACCTGTAGGCATTGCCTTGACAATATCTTTAACCTTCGAGATAGAACCGAGTTTCTGCCTTAATGTTTAGTGTTAAAAGTGTGGCAATCTTTTCCATATAAGCAATATCATTTATGGAACTAATTTTCCATAACCGAATTGAAATTTTACTTTTAAAATAAATCTAATGTTAGGGCTTCAGATTTAAATTTTTTAACTTTAAACAACTTTATAGAAATGAATTAACTTACTTTAAACACAAATTCATTACCTTTTAAAACTAATAATTTCCTTTAATATCCTTACCAAAAATGATAAATCAACTTTAATTAAGGACAAATTATTTTCAAAACATCTTTTTTTAAAAGTAGATAATTAGCTTTATCTTGATTAATTATTTCAAACAACATTGTTTGAAATTATTAATTAACTTAAGTCATCCTTATTTAAATGATTTATTAACTTTAAAACATTATTATTAGAATAATTCATTAACCCTCGAGCATAATCATTAAAATGATTAATTAAATTTAAACAATTATTATTAAAGTGGTAATCGAATCTTAAAATATTATTAGCAAAATGGTTAATTAACTTTAATATTTCATTGATTCAATAATTAATTAGCCTTAACATTATCGAATAAAATGATTTTTTTACCTTTAAACATTATTATTAAAGTGATTAATTAATCTTAAACTATCATTGATAAAATGATTAATTAATCTTAAAACAACATTATTTAAATTTAATTAACTTATTTGTCTAAACAGATGTAATCTATTTTTTATCAAATTTAAGGGTAGTAAATTGATGTTTTGTTTTGCAAAACAGATGTCCAAATAATCTACTTAATTAAGGTATAGCAAAAAGGGGATTTATTAACAAATGTCAAAGTTTAGTATAACATATTTACATTTATACGGTTATTTAATGGTATGAACAATACATTCCCTTGTGTTCAAAACTATTCCTTATAAAGGAAAGTTACCTTTAAGACAATTTAATCCTTGGAAAAGAAAGCAATTAAAACTTAAATTTCATTTTAAGTAATTCATATAAGTTAAACCCTTAATTAAATCATAGTTAAATCTTAATTAAGTCATAACGTGAATTTAATTATTAAATATAAGAAATAATTAACTTATAACAACCCTTTGTTAATTAATTATTCATAATTAAACGCGCGCTTGCTTTAAAATTAATCAATAGTCAACCCTATACTTAATTAATAATCAATTAAAAACTAAACTTATACTTAATTCACAATTAATTGAAAATTAATCTTACTCGGTCTATAATTTATTAAATTAATCTCACTTTAAAAGATAATTAATTAGTAACCGATCTCCACTAAGTTAAAATTAATAAACCTTATTTAATACTTAATTAATTATTAGTTACCAAACTTACTTATTTTTTTAATTATCGAATTTCTAATTAACTTTCTTAAACATCGTTATTATGTTTATAAAATATTTCTACAATACTATTAAGTATAAAACTTAATTTTGCAAAAAAGTTGAATTTTCACTGAACTGCATCATAGCGACTATCGCTATGGATATCATAACTTGAAATTGTTATTCTAAGTTTACTTTGAAAACTTATAACTTTTGGAAGCTCACTTACTTTTCCAAAACATAAAGTAAGTGCTTATAAAAGTAAAACCAAGTTTAGAAACTGAAGATGTTTTTATTTGAAAATAATTCAACATAACTTTCCATAAGGAATCCAAGTTACCAATATCATATAAAGGTGCCAATTTCTCTTAGGATATAAACACATAATCATGTCCATAGCATACACAAGATATAACAATCCACAAACATAAGTAAAGGTTTCAACTTTACATCATCTGTAACATAAAGATCCTAACTATCAGACTTTTACAATCATCTAACTTCCATTTTCAATTTTATACTACATCATAACCAAACACATATACACACAAACTAACCAACATCAAATCTAAACAAATAACCAAGAAATTAACGACAAAATCGATAAATATCAAGGTTAACTCTTTTTCCCAAAAGAAAGAAATTTACTCATCAAAACCAACTATGGATAATTAACGAATTCCAATGAATAGTTATCCTAGGAATTATAGGTATGTACTTTCAACATATTTCCATAATTCATTTGAAGTCCGCCGCAGCCTATTCTTAAAAAGCAATTAATCAGGTGTCTTAGTTGAGCTCATATTCCAAAGAAGAATATATTTTAAATCATTGACCATCAATTTATAGTTTCTTTTACAGTGTTTTGCCAGTTTAGGAGACAATTGAGTTTAGAACTTGAAAAGAGCCCTAGATCTTAGCTTTTACTTAGGAAAAATGTGATTTAGGACCATGCAACATGCTTATTGGGATTAACTTAGGGGCTATATGGCTCGGCCATGGAGTGAACAAGGGTATGTGGCCTTTTTTTAGGAGGAGGAAGGTGTAAGAAGGACAAAAGAGTGAATATTAAGTGTTTTAAAGAATAAAAAGGAAGAAAAGAAGTAATTTTTATAAAAAAAACTGAAAATATTTGAAAGCCATTAAAGAGTGTTGACACCTACAGAAGAGGAAGGAAAAAATTTACAAAGTAGAAAATGAAATGAGGCAGGAGAGAGAATTTGGTTTTGCATTTATATAATTAAAATTATAATTTACCTAAATGCCCTTTATTAAAGTGCCCTACACTCATATTTGAATACATCATCACCTTCCATCTCCACCCTCCCTTTACTTCCTCCACGTGCCACCTACAAGGCACCCTCCTTTTATCCACTAAACAAAACTCTACCTTGTACTTATGATGTGAAATGATAATGACATAGCATTCTTTTACATTTAATTTTAATTTTAATTTGAAAAAGTGACACATCTCTTAGATTTTACTTAAGTAAAGATATCTTTCACCTTATTATATTACTAACCATACATTTTAAAACACATTGGATAATAGGATGATCTTGTACCATGATTATGAGATGAGTGTGACATTTCATATTTTATTTTTTATTTAAGTTTTAAACATTGAAAAGTATCGCATCTTATGTAAACATATATTTTTACTTTTACTAAGTTACTAATTCATACTCATATTTTAATTATAAGTTTGTATGTTAACTAAAATGTGCACAAAGGTGTTCACAATATTTTAAACAACCTTTTGATGGTGAAAAATTGAATTTTTGGAAAAAAAACTTTCCAGTCACATTTTCTATTTTTCTTTAAACTAATTATTTTTGTAAACACATTTTAAAAATTATTTTACCATCACTAATTAATATCTAAAAAGGGTATTTTGAATATTAAAATCCATTTATTAATTATTTGTAAATATTTACCATATCCATATTTAAAGTGATTAAATTTTCGGTCGTTACATACCGCGCCTCTTCAATACTGCTTCCTTCTGATGACACTCCCCATTGATGCCGCTCATCTCCAATGCCATCTTTTTAATGCCGCTTATCATCAATACCACCAAGTATAAATGTCGTCTTTTATAAGTGTCGTTTATTAACAATACTGCATCTTGATGACTTCCTAGTCCATCAATACACCAGAGAATGTCAAACATCATTAATTAAAAACAATATCCTTAGTGCCATCGAGATGAACCTTAATACTGCAGTACAAACATGCCACATAACATCCATATCGCATCTTATTATCCCTATAAACACCGACCTAGGGGCATGGAGAAGAGGGCGAATCATTCTTTTCTCATTTCCTACATTTTAAATTTTGTAATCCTAAATCGATTTGGTGATTTCTAGTGATAATTGTGTTCTTATGACATTTGCACATAAGGCTATGTATATTCAACCATTCTATATCATGTGAATAAAGAATTCATGATTCATGACTTGTTTTGAGTTCCAAAGCACTTGTGATTGTTAATCATAACTTGCTTCAAATTCTTAAACATTCATAGTCTCTATTTCTATTTGGATGAGATTGTTTTACATTGGTTTTAAGATGGCATGATTTCAACATGAGTTTTGAACATAACTTCTATATGAATGGTTATGACTACATTATGGACTTGAACGTACCAAACCTACTCACCTATAATGACCTAGAATTTCAATCATTTGAATTTAGAATATTTAACTGATTTTTAATATTGAAAAGTTATTTGATAAGTAAAATAACTTGAATTTCAAATATAAGGGTTATTTGAATAACTGGAATTATTTAAATAATTGAATCTTGAATTTAATGTGAATAAAAATGATTTTAGAAGTTGATTTAAAATTCTATTTGAATAAGAATGAAGATAGTAAATGTTTGAATTTGAATTAAAAGTGATTAAACTAGTTTTAATAATAATCGTTTTAACTAACATGAAAATAGCCTTTCGGGGCACTGTCTTGGATTTTGATGAAACCAATTCCATAGGATTTGTAATAGTGAATTATTGTATGCTGTTGATTTTCGTGGCGATCGAACGTATCGTTTGGTCGTGCGAGTTCGAAATGCGTAGAAATTTAATTAAAGGAATTTAAATTAATATAATTCGATTTGAAAAGCTAACTTCGATGTACGATGGAATTGGATCCTTGATATATATTCTATTGTGTTCGGAATGGAATATATAAGGACACTTCATTTGAAAGGCGACACACTTCATTTGTTGTTTGAGAATTTAAGGCATGAATAGTGTCATAAAATTTTTCTATATAAGGACACTAACTTTCTTCATTTGTAAACACTAGCCCTAATTAGCTTCAAACGCCATCAAAACAATAGCTCCATCTAACGATCCACAATCAACGGTGCCATTCCATCCACTTTCAGGCCTCGACCTCAAAATGAAAAATGTCGGCAACATCAAGATGAAGGCAATCAACAGTCGAGATGGAGTTTGGTGTAGCGTAGGTGGTGTTAGCAGCAGCAAGAGCGGGCGATGTGCGCCGGCAACGGGCTCGACGAACGGCAAGGCGGTGCGATGAACGTGGAGGCATGGTTGAGTTTTTGGTTATCTGGAATCAAGCGTGCACGAGTATGAGAGGAAAAGTAATTAAAGTTTAAAAGTTCCGTAATTGAAGTTAATTATAATTTAATTATTTCAAACATTCATTAGTTCATAAAAAATTTCAAACAAGGTCCAAATTGAACGTGACAAGTTGCATTGCGTTCGTATCACGAAATCTATGCTATGGAGTTGGATTGATGGATTTAGAGCTTGTAGGAATTTAGATTAAAACTAAACGCCAGTTAAATTTTAATCCAAACTAGGATGCTTCGGCGATAACTGGAATCAGTATGGGTTACCTCACCTCTACGGCCCACTTATATTTTTATATAAGTGTGAATAATTTTATTTTTGACTATTTGGATGATTTATTGTTTATTTGTTGGTTTATATATATTCTTGCCCTTGGAGCGGATGAGACCCTACTATGTTTCCATGTAAGAGCGAATGACCATTGTATACAATCTCGCTTCGAAGTGGTTGATCTATATTTTATGATTATATTGTATGTGATGTAGGGGATAGGTTAGAGGGATCCAACTAGTTTCCTCACACTATTGATTTTATTTTTCATATATTTTGATATATGATGTATTTGATGCCATATTTGATGACATGGATGGTTTCCCTATTTAGTGCTATATTAGCACTAGGTTATATTTTCTTTGTATTTTGAGATATTATTAAGTAAAGAATTAGTTTTCAAAAAAGATTTTAAATAATTGCAAAATTTTATTTAATAATTATTCTTGAAATTTATTTAAAGAAGGAATTCATTTTAAAATAAAAAGTATGATTTTAGCTATTATAAATTAATAGTTTTATGAAATATTTTTAATAGAGATTTTTGAACTATATAATAAAGATTTCTAAAATCTTTAAAATAAGTCCGTCTTTTATAATAAACGAATACGGCTTTAGGAAGAAGATTGTAATATTTTAGTACAAATATTTATTATCCTTTTTATATAAAGTGATATATATGTATAGACAATATATTAAGATTTATTTAAAAATATGGAAATCTATAAATGTGATAATGTATAAAAGTGACATTTTACAAACAAAGTGAAGATTTGTAAAATTGTATTTTATGAATAAAAAATATATTTATAAATGGTGTCATATAAATTAAGGGAACTTTTATCATTGGATGGATTGGAGAGATAAATCACAACTATGGATTTATAATAAGATGTGGAATGTTGTTTTTAGAAAATAGTTGATTCTTTTTTTGGAAATTTATAGAAATTTTAAATAAATGTGTTTTTGAAACTTTATATTGATTTTCAATTTATTATATATTCTTTTAAATTTATATACATATAAGAAATGTTTTAAATAATTATTTTAGGAGTATTAATTTTGAGAAAAATTATAACAGTAATAAATATTTATTTTAAAAGACAAATTTAAAAGGGTATTTTTATTTTTAAAGGGAATTTTGTAAGCCATAAGGGATATAGGAATATTTAAAGTACTAGTTGTGAATCATTTTGTATAACAGGTAATAAAAAGGAAATATATTATAAGTATTATTTCATAAGTGGAGTTGAATTTATAAGAAGTCTTTTATCGAATAAAAGCAGTGGATTTATACGCAATATCTTATAAAAAGGAAACCGGTGTGATTTTAGAAGAAAAAGGAGAAATGAATTCCATTAGAGGAGTATTGCAATATTTGAGGTGACCGGGTTATGCAACCTATATGAGTTTATAAGTGTATTTTGGAAATTGTCTATATGTAGAGTTTGGTGTTCTATTGGAGAATATGTTTAAAAAGGAGTTCTATTTTATAATTGGAGTTGGTTTTGTAAAGTAGTTGTATAAATTGATTTGGAGTTCATAAAATGAGATTGCAAATGATATTTTATAAAATAAGTTTTATTAAGAGTTTATAAATATTATAAGGAAAGTTTATATTGGAGTTATAAAATAAATTTGGAAATTTTAAAAAGAACTCTATAGTTATGATTTAAATATTTATAAAGAAATTTATAAATAAAGTTTTGAAATTAAATTTTGGAATGGAGTTGAAATTATGAAGGAGACTTGTAAACAAGAAAGTGCTGGGTTTATTGGTATCATTGTTTTTTAAATGACTTTGTTTTAAATCAAATAAGTGTGTTTTTAAAAGGAAATCTTTCTTAAGGTTTGTGAATATACTTATACTGTTAAAATAATTATATGGAAAGTTTCCTAAGTTTTTAAGATAAAATGGGTTGTGAATATACTTATACAGTTGAGTTAAGTATATGAATATTTTGAAAGTATTCGAAAGTGTAGAGACGAGTTTGTGAAATATATAATCTTCATGAAAGTGTTTTTAATATAATGATATACAAAATGGAAAGGAATGACTAATTTTTTATGCCTAGAGTTGTTTTGTACTTAACCAGTGTTCTTTTCCCTTAGAAAATTAAACATCTTGTTGCATTGTTTGTTTATTTAACAGTTAAATAACCGACTTCAAATGTTGGCTAGTTTTAAATTATCGTTGTCCGTCTAGAGAGATCGGGATCGTATTTGTTTCCTTTGGTTGGGTTAACGTGATAGGGGATTCTCTCATTCTGTTTGGTGGCAAGCAAGAGACTCTTACCCCTACACATCCCAAACGGGTAGTATAAGGCCTTGATGGGTTGGTTTTCTTAGTGCTTACAGTAGCGAGGCTAGCCGTAAAAGCAGATTCGAGGTACCAACGTATACCAAGGTGGTGCTGGGATGGTTGAAAAGCCTATCAATCATCACTAATGGATGGTTGAAAAGCCTACGTTCATTACACTTGGTATTAGAGCGCAAGGTTAAGCGAGAACCTTGGCTTTGGTGAGGCAACCTATTAAAAGATAAGGTAATGGATTTTTTAGCTTTGAGTGTATTATAGATATGAGCGCGTATTTGTTAGTGATATAAAAATGTTATATAATGTGTTAATTTATCTGTTGAGTGGCTAATGAATTCTGATCAGTAGGTGGGACACCATGATATCGATAGGAGCTTCTAAACACTTTAACTAGGCAAACCGACATAGTATAATTTTGAGAATTGGGGAAATGAAATAATTTTATCTAAATTATATTTTATATATAAAGAAATAATTTTTAAAAAATTATTATAGTTATATATGGTGTGCTGATAGCTAGTGAATGATAGTATTTGATTATTATCATTTGTCGTTTGTGTTCTAATAAAAGTTGTTATTTTAATGTAAACAAGGATAAACAATTAAGAAATGGTTTTCTATAACCAAAGTGAAATTATATATAAGGGAAATTTATAAATATGATTCATAAATAAAAATGGATTCAAAATAAGAAATTTGAGAATTTAAATTCCGTTTATTTTGAAAATTTACTTTTTAAAATTTGAAGTAATAATAATGACATTATTTAGAAAGTATTTTGATTTGAAATAATTTAAAATGAGATTCAAAAGAGATAGAAAGTATTGAACTCACTTCAGTCACTGGAAAATGGCATTCATTTTCGAGTTTCTATGTGATCGATTGCTACTGTTGAAGTTGTGTTTCGCAAAAACAAGTTTTGATATTAAATCTAAAGTATGATTCGATAAATATATGATAATAAGTTTTTAAACTTATAATTTGAAAGTGGTATAAATAAGAAAAGAGAATTTGAAGTTGAAATATAAAATTAAAATTTAACTTAAGTAAAGTTAAATAAATTGAGTTAATGAATTAAATGAATTGAAGTTTAACTTAATAAAGCTTAAAAGAAATTGAATTGGATTTGAAATGAAATAGATGAATTAATAAAGTGAATTACTAAAATGAAGTAATGGAATGAATAAGAATTTGAGTTAAAAATTGAAATTCAATTTTAGTTGTAAAATGAATTGAATATGTTTTAGGATGATGTTTGACAAAATTGAATATGAACTTAAGTTATAAAGTAAAAATAAGCATGCCTTGTGTAGTATGAAATGTTTGTAATAAACTTAAGTAATTGTTGTATAGGATGGCTCATAAATAATATTAGTATTAAAGAAATATATTAAGTGATAATGAAATAAAATTTAATTTAGGAAAAGTCAAAAGGTAACGATTTTATGAAATTGTCCATCTAAACGAATTTAATACGCAATGAAATGTTGTTAAACATAAATTGAATTTACAGTGAATGTAAGTAAAGTGATGAATTTAAAGTGAACGTAAGTAAAGTGAATGAATTTATGGTGAATTATAGTGAATGAAATAAAGTGAATGTTAATAATTTATTGTAAACGAAGTTGAATGCAAATCAATTGAATGGTGATAAATTGAAGGTGAATTAATTGAATGTATATAAGTTGAAAATGAATCAATTGAATGTTGATAATAAATGAAAGTATATAAATATAATGTTAATTTTTGAAAATGCAAATTGATATGATGACAAATAAATTGGATGGATATTATTTAATAGATGGTTTCTTTTGTTACATTTGGTATATTTGCATATAGTTATTGTATATTCTATATACTATATAGTGATGTTACTTTCTATATACATGTTCTCATTGGTTGTTGAGTGATTGATAGGTGCAGATAGCGTATGCTTCATATTTGGAGCTCGCTTTCGCATTATATAGGTTGTGTATGCTTTCTAATACTAAGAAAAGGTACGCATCTCGGATTATATATCGTATATTTATATCTTCCTACGGGATACCTCATCCTTAAAGATAAAATGTGTATTTGTGATTATATATGTATATATTGTAAAAAAAAAAATTGATCAAGCCGCGTAAAAGAGACGCTGGTAAAATTATCCATAAATTTAAGGAATTAGAATATTTTTTATGAATTTTCAAAAGGAAATTTTTGAATAAAATTTGATTTTTAGTTATAACTTGAAATGAATGAATGGATGGAAACTAGTTAGTATAAGTGGATGAATTAAAACTTAGAATTTTTTTAATATATTTCAAGTAATTGGTTTTAAAAAGTTAACGGCTTTGTGGCATTTTTCTTACCATAGAAATTTCAGGGACGAAATACTTTAAGGGGGGAGAATGTAGCGATCCAGAATTTCAATCATTTGAATTTGGAATTTTTAATTGATTTTTAATGTTGAAAATTTAATTTGATAAGTTAAATAACTTGAATTTCAAATATAAGGGTTATATGAATAATTGGAATTGTTTAAATAATTGAATCTAGAATTTAATGTGAATAAAAATGATTTCGGTAGTTGATTTAAAATTCCATTAGAATAAGAATGAAGATAGTAAACGTTTGAATTTGAAATAAAGGTGATTAAACTAGTTTTAATAATAATCATTTTATTTAACGTGTGAAAATAGCCATCCAAAGCACTGTTTCAGATTTTGACAAAGCCAGTTCCACTGGATCCGTAATAATGAATTATCATATGCTGTCGAGTTTCATGCGATCAGACGTATCGTTTGGTCATGCGATTTCGAAATCCAAAGAAATCGAATTAAAGGAATTTAAATTAATATAATTTGATTTGAAAATCAAACATATGTATACGATGTTATTGGGTCCTGATATATATTCCATTGTATTCAGAATAGGGTTATTACATGTAGAACGCCAGGGGACACGCTTTGTTTACAGTTCGAGAATTTAACGCATGAATAGTATCGTCAAAATTTATTAACTTTCTTCATTTGCAAACCCTAGCCCTAATTAGCTTCAGCCACCATTAAAACAACAGCTCCATCTAACGGTCCATAATCAATGGCGCCACTCCGTCCACTTTCAGGCCTCGACCTCTAAATGAAAAATGTCGACAACGTAAAGATGAAGGCAATCAATGGTCGAGATAAAATTTGGCATAGTGTAGAAGCCAAAAATCATCTTCGACCATTAGCATATTACTAGGTTTGGTTTGGCTCGTTCGTTGGCGCTAGGGTGTTCGCATGGGTGGTGTTAGTGGCGGCGAGGGCGGGCGATGCGCCGCGGCAGCCGGTGCAATGAGTGACATGGCGGTGAGAGCGGGCGATGCACGGCGGTAGCAGAAGCAACGAATAACATGGCGGCATGGCTAACGTGGAGGCGCAGTCGAGGTTTTGGTTATTGGGGGACAAGCATATGCGAGTTTTAGAGCAAAAGTAATTAACGTTTAAAAGTTTATTAATTAAAGCTAAATTATAATTTAATAATTTCAAACATTCATTAATTCATAACTTTTTTATACGAGGTCCAAATTGAATGCAACGAGTTGCATTGCGTTCGTACCAGTGAAATCTATGGTATGGAGTTGGATTGGATGGATTTGGAGCTTGTAGAAATTTAAGTTAAAATCGAATGCCTATTCAGTTTTAATCCAAACTAGAATGCTTCACTGATAACTGGAAGCAATGTGAGTTAACTCATCTCTCTGGCACGTTTATATTTTTTAAATAAGTATGGATAATTTTATTGTTGACTGTTTGGAAGATTTACTATTTTATTTGTTGGTTTGGATATATTCCCGCCTCGAAGCGGATGAGACCCTGTTATGTTCCCGTGTAAGTGCGGATGACCCTTTGTATACGATCCCGTCTTGAAGCGGTTGATTTATATTTGATGATTATGCACAGTATGTGATGCAGGGGATAGGTTAGAGGGATCCAACTGGGTTCCTCACACTGTTGATTTTATTTTTCATATATTTTGACATATAATGTGTTGGATGTCACATTTGATGACATGGATGATTTTTCCCTATTTAGTGCTACAATAACACTGGTCCATATATTTTTAGTATTTAGAAATATTATAAAGTGAAGAACTGGTTTTTTTAAAAAAGGATTTTAAGTGATTTAAAAAAATTATATGTTTTAATAATTGTTCTTGAAATTTATTTAAAGAATGAATTCATTTTAAAATAAAAATTATGATTTTTAGATATTATAAATTAACAGTTTAATGAAATATTTTAAATACAGATTTTGAACTATATAATAAAGATTTTTAAAATCTTAAAAATAAATTTTTTTTTATAGCAAAAAAATACGGTTTGAAAAAGAAAATAGTAATATTTTGGCATAAATATTTATTAACCGTATTACAAAAAATTATATATTTATATATAGACATATATTAAGATTTATTTTAAAATGTGAAAATTTATAAATATGATAATGTATAAAAGTTTTAGAAATAAAGTAAAGGTTTGTAAAATCATGTTCTATGAATAAAAGGATAGATTTATAAACGGTGTTTCATAAATGAAGGGAACTTTTATCATTGCATGGATCAAAGAGATAAATCACAATTGTAGAAATATAATAAGACTCAGAATGTTGTTTTTGAAAATAGTTGATTCTATTTTTGGAAATTCTGTGATATTTTAAATGAAATGTGTTTTTAAAACTTTATATTTATTTTCAACTTTTATTAATCTTTTAAATTTATGTACATATAAGAAATGTTTCAAATAATTATTTTAGTGGTATTGTTTTTCAGAAAAATTATAAACATAATAAATATTTATTTTGAAAGACAAATCTAGAAAGGTTATCTTTGATTTTTAAAGGGAATTTTGTGGCTCAAAAGGGATATAGGAATATTTGAAGTAATAGTTGTGAATAATTTTGAATAAAAGTTCGTAAAAAGAAAATATATTATAAGTATTATTTCATAAGCGGAGATGAATTTATTAAAAGTGTTTTATGAAATAAAAGAAGTGGTTTTATAAGTAATATCTTATAAAAAGGAAACCGATGTCATTTTGGAAAACAAAGAGAGAAAAGAATTACATTTGGAGGAGTATGGAAATATTTAAGGTGACCGAGTTATGCAAACTATATGAGTTTATAAGTGTACTTTAGAAATTTTCTATGTGTAGAGTTTGGGGTTCTATTGGAAATTGTGCTTAAAAAGGAGTTCTGTTTTATAGTAGGAGTTGGTTTTGTAAAGTAGTTATATAAATTGATTTGGAGTTTGTAAAATGAGTTTATGAATGATATTTTATAAAATAAGTTTTATAAAGAGTTTATGAATTTGGAAATTTAATAAAGAAATCTATAGTTATGATTTAAATATTTTTAAAGAAATTTATAAATAAAGTTTTGAAAGGTAATTTTGGAATGTGGTTGAAATTATGAGAGAGACTTGTAAACAAGAAAGTATTGGGTTTATTGGTATCAATTCTTTTAAATGACTTTGTTTTAAATCAAATAAGTGTTATTTTAAAAAGAAAATCTTCCTTAAGGTTTGTGAATATATTTATGTTATTAAAATAATTATGTGGAAAGTTTCCTTAGTTTTTATGATGAAATGGGTTGTGAATATACTTATACAGTTGGATTAAGTATATGAATATTTTCAAAGTATTGGAAAGCGTAGAGATGGGTTTGTGAAATATATAATCTTCATGAAAGTGTTTTTAATATATTTATTTACAAAGTGGTTCTAAATTAAAGGAATGACTAATTTTAGAGGTTCAGAGTTGCTTTGTACTTAATCAGAGTTATTTTTCCTTAGAAAATTAAACCTCTGGTTGCATTGTTTATTTATTTGATAGTTAAATAACTGACTATCTAATATAGACCGGTTTTAAATTATCGTTGTCCGTTCCGGAGAGACCGGGATCAGATATGTTATCAGAAAATCACTTCGAACCGACATAAGCATTTCAAATTGGAATATCTTGAAGATAATAGAAATGGAGCTTTAGAAGTGCAGGGGCTACTTGCTATTAATCTCGAGGATGATTCCAAAATGGATGTAGTAGAAGAAGTACCTTCAGTTTCGTTCTGTCACAAGACAAAGTTGTAAGGATGAATGTTGGCATTGTATTATTTCATGGAAGGCAGTGTTAACATTCCAAGTTGGAAGTGCTATATAAAGGTAAAACATAGCCTTAAGCCTCATCAATCAGAAAATGACAAAATTTAGGCATGCAACAAGGCCAAGTGCGTCCCTTCCATCAAGGTATGGTCATTCTAAATCTAGATCGATTATCATCTACTCATGTATGCTTCGGGGCACATTAATGAAAGGGCGATCATATTCAGTACTACTAGTCAAGTGGTTGACCATTTATGTGTGGCAGGGGTACAAGATGTTTTTGTCAGGCCCCGGTGCACTTTATCTAGAGATTTACCATCGAACATTGGTTCCTTACTTTGCTATATTTTGGAATTCATTCTCCAATACGAGATTTACAGACTTAGTTGTATCCAACTATGTTGAAACATGAGATGCAGGCATTTTAGCTATTTTATATATTTACTTTGAATCCTTATACATTATTTTAATATAATTGGATTTTCTATAGAAAATGTTTCGATTATCGTAAAGTAAAATCCCGTCCGTGTTTATGTGCGGCGTGGTCTTACGAGATACTTTTATTTTGGAAAGAGTTTAATAACTTTAAAAATCCAAGTGGTTTTGTTTTTTTACGTTGGTTTACCAGACTGACTCGGGTGCTATTTTATTATAATGCTCGGGTCAGACTGAGCATATTACAGACTTAGTTTGGATGCTTTAGAGCTTTCAGGCGACGAGTTGGAGGCGCAAAGAAATATTCGCGTATATGGTTATTTTTCTAATACATTGTTGTTGAAATTATCAAAAACTATGAGGACAGGTTGTTATAACTGCCCAGCCTGATGATTGTGATTTATCATTGTACTCTAATGGATGTATGTATATTACGGCTTCTCTTTTGTAAGGATCATTGATATTATATTGTATGTTGTTCCGCTAGGATTGTGAGATTCTATGTTGTTTTAGTTCTTTTTCCCTACTTCTTCTCTTATCTTCTTTTTCCTTCTTTCTTTCGCATAACTATCCGCATTTCCGTTCAATTTGGGTTGGCCATGTGTGGTTTATTATCAGCTAAAGTTGTATAGATTTTCGGTTTGTTACATCACCTAAGCCCTTTCTCAACCAAATGTCACCTTTTCCAACATTCGCTGAGGTCTATAAGGGTAAACCAAGCCTTTTCTCAGTTAACTCCTCTTTCTGTACATTTGTTGGGTGTTAGTGAAGAAATTCATTAAATGTCAGAGACAAAGACTTTATAATTCTGTTAATTGTTAAAATACGAAAATACCAATAAAAGCAATTTAAATGAAGAAGAAAACATGGAAAAAAAATAGGAATGAAAGTTGGAAAATATACAAAAAGAATAGGAAATGTTAATATAAATCAAGTAAGAGGGAACTGTAAATGAACTTTAAGAAGAAAAGGAAAGCACGTAATAAAATGATGACCTAGGGTCAATTATAAGAACTATAGAGGCAATGAAGTTAAAAGAATGTAAGAATGAGAATATATGTATACGTATAAGAGGCATGTATGTAAGTAGCCTCGGCATTTGTGACGAATATGAATTATCATAATTTTAAGTATAATTATATACAGAAATTGACAAAAGGTTGTCCGAGTAAGTTGGAATGTGAGGTCAGTAGGGTTACACAATATAAATTTGATCATCGTAAGGGCTATTGGATGTTGTGTAACATCATACTAATATGAGACATGTCCAACCATACAGCTTGTGGTACGCTTGCATTAAATGAAGGGTCATCCTCAGGATAGAGCTGTCTACTTCAAATTTATTTTTAGAGGAGGGTATTGTCCTGATTGCATTAGGCAATCTAAACGGATGCTGAGCGAGATCATGCACAATGCAGTGGTGTTGGTACCAAATTAAGAGGTAGGGCTGTTATAGGGCGAGAATATCATTAGTCCCAAGTGGTCAACGGGAAGGATAGGGTTACACCTAGCATGTCTACGTCTATAGCCTACCACAATGGAAAACGCTGGGTCATGCATCGACGCAGTTATTTGCTAGTTTGTTTGATAGTGTAAGGCTAGTAACCCATAACGAGATTCCTTCAAAACATGGATGGGTTAGTTAGTTACGTTAGGAAGAAGGCAAAGTAAACAAAATCCTCAAAGAAAATGAGGCAAATTTATGAAAACACATCGTAAAGAGTATGGAGAAACGTATGAAAGGTTATCGGTAAGCAGTATGGAATTTCCTCAAGTTATATCGTATTGAAATTATGATACGGCAAGGATGATGGATTCTGAGGGGGTGCTGAATGAGAGATACTAGCAGGGATAGTAGTATCTGGGTCCATAAGGAACAATGGGATACACAAACACATAAAGATATGAATCTACAGAAAGCAGATGGGAGCGGTTCATATGCAACATAAAGTCGAGACGTCTAATAATAAGAGTGAAACAGGCATAACTGGGTATAGTGAATAATCGACATAAACTAGTATTATGTATAAGATGTCTAATTTACCAATCACTATAACGTTGTTCTGACCTTCCTCCTCATTACAACCCATGGGATGGTTAGAAGAGCAAGTACTGGTGCTTGGCGTGTTCGATGATGGTAGGGATACTAGATTTTGGGAAGTGTCAAATCCTGATCCGTACTTATGCGATTTATTATATTTTGATTATTTAGCTGCAATTTATTTTGTTGGAGCTCTGATATGCATTCTTTTGTTTTATTTGCAGGATACCAAACCAACGATCCATGCATTGGTGGACTTGAGTTTTCGATTTAGTGAAAATTCAAGTCCATCAGAGTGCAGGGTGTTACAAATTTCATCAAGTAATTCTTTTAATTAAATTCTCTAAACTACCATGTAATAAATTTTTATAATTAATTTATCACTCCAAAATATGGGGGTGTAACACTTCTTCTATTCTGTTTCCACTTACAGTGCATAGACTAAATATCTCATAGTGCCTTTGGTCACAATATAAATATTTCTCGTGGAGTCATTCAACTTTGTATATTTACCATTTCGTGCAACCCAGAAGCATTTTTTGGGGTCCTTATTCTTTCCCCTTTATTATTCTTCTTTTTATTACCATTGTTATTGTCGTTTTTTCTGCTTTTACTATCTCACTTAACAGCCTCATTACTTTTTACTGAACCACTCGGCCTTCTTGGTCACCCAATATTAAATATCTTTTGCATTACTACCTCTACGAAATATAAAAATTGTTTTTCTTTCTCATAAAATCTTTTAACGTGCTCGACTTTTCATGTGTAACCACTTTTCAAAATCAAATTTTTTTTATCTATTCCACCAACTAAATCCATCAAAACAAGGATATCCTCTAGATTCCTAACCACCAAAATACAGCGTTAAATGTCTTAAGATAACTCTATTAATGATTTTGCTTTCCTCTATAGTACACTTGCTAGCGAAATCGTATCCTTGGGTTGCACAGGGTGAACCCTAAATTGATTCAAGAATTTATTTTCTAGTTGGTCATATATCCTTTTGGATCTCGTCTCCATACTATAGAAATAATTGTTGTCAATCCCTTCAAGACAAGGAAAATCATCTACACTTCACACGATTATCAACCCTTGCTCCATCCATGTGTCGATCCTATCTAAAAAAATGCTGCATAGGGTGCGTCAATCCATTGAATAGCATCATAGATAGCAAAGTAAACTTTCTTGGGTACTTAGGTGCTTCAATCTCTATGGTGAATGGATTTCGACTACAAGCGGATGCTAAATCATATTTTTGACTCTCTTTTTGAAGAAATTATGTATAGCTTCATTGATCACATCATCGGTTCCTTTATTTCATCCTCGATGTGATTGTTGGATGCATCACCATATGCTCGGCTATGCAAACGACCATGATGACTCTTCCCAAGTGTTCGCAATCAACAAACAGACATATAGGCCTCCTTAGTTTTAGGAAATCCATTGGTCTTGACCTTTCATTCCATCGATTGTGACTACATCCCCAAAGTTCTTTTCACCTTTGATAATTTGTTTCAGTATTTCTCCAAATCTTCCACGTATAAGGCTCACAACATGACCATCTTCTCAGCTAGGATCATGGCCACCACTATCGCTCCTCCTTAATGGATCGGTGTCGAACGATCTTGGAGAGGTTTCTCCTCCTGTATTATTTCTTTCCCTATCTACATCATAATTCCCCTCTTCTCCGACTATTTCTCGATCTTTAATTTGCCTTTATGTAGAATTTCTTTCAATCGATGGAAATTCTATCCGTTTAGAAAACTGTCGAACAAATTGATAATAAAAATTACCACAAACGCACGGCGTACAAATGTTAGTACGTGGCAAGTATGGGTCCATCCGTAGAGAATTGTTAGATTTTAAATCACCATTCAATCAAATTATACCAAAGTCGAGAAAATGTTTTAACTACAAAAAATGTAAAAACTAGCACTACAAAAGCGAATGAAAACTATGAGAATATAATGACAATTTAGAGATAATTCCACTCTCTGGATCATATAGTTCAACAAAATATAAAATTATGATCTCCCTTTTGTGGTCATAAGTGAAGTTAAATGATGCGCTTATCATAAGTATGATCTATTTGTGCTATTAATTAGCCCAACATAAGCCATCAAACTATAACACAACCTTTAAATCGCTTTTTATTCTCATGAAAAATGACAACAAGTTGAAAGTAAAATCTATTTTAGCATGGCCTATTAACTATTAATTAGAAATATAGACCATCAAATTTTGATTTCAGTATTCACTTTATTACCATAATCATATGTAGATGAAGAGCTAATTTGATTCTAGTGATTGTTTAAGCATAGTCTATTTCGAGTCAACAATATAGGCTATCAAATTCAAAAAAAAAAGCAATAAGTTAAACCACTTCAAGCATTGTCATTAAGTACAAAAAGAGGACAATAATTATCAAAATGTTGAAGCTACATGATTAGAGATTTTCGTTACCCCTAAATTGAAGGGGTTTAGCCTCTTATTTTTGTTAGCATATCAACAACTGTAGCATGCAATATGAAATAAAACGAAAAAGAAAAGGAGATCAAAGTAAAAGAAGAGATAATTAAAAAGAAATAAAACCATTCTACTTGCATGAATAAACGAAACTACACTACTAGGTAGAAAGGAAATGAACATGTAATTAGAAGGAAATAATAATTAACATTGTATAAATAAAAGAAAATTACATAGGATAAAAATGGCTAAGTAGCCATGAAAAGAGAAAGAGAACTTTCTTTTAGTTTTAATCTAAGCTAAAACTAATTAAGAGGATGAGAGCCTCAAGAAGAGAGGAGAATTACATAAAACATAAGGGGTATTTATACATGTTTGGAAACCTTAATTCAATTTTTGGGAACTACTCAAACTACCATCTTAGAAAGTGTGGTGGTCAAATAATCATTAGCATGTGCTAATCTTCATTTAGATGTACATGAAGCTTTAAACTCTATTAGCATGTGCATTAGCCACTAATTTGTACATTAAGGTAGATGGATAGATGGGGTCCTCCATGATCCATGAAATGAATTATTTCCATCTCCATTCCTTTGTATTCTCTCTTGTGCATGCATATATCTTCATGAAACCACTTGTATTTAAGTTCGAATTCCTACAGAATAATATAGAAATTTCCTATTAAATTTTCTCAAATTAACATATATACAAAAATGACAATTTTTCCCTTGTAAGGAGATGAATATATAACGATTTGAAAATAATTTGAATTTTGGTTTAAACAAGTTAAAATACCCAATATGATCATTTATTTAATCTAATTAGATTAAAATTGGTGGTAAAAATATAGGTATTTACGTGCACATCAAATACCCCCACACTTATCTTTTTATTTGTCCTCGAATAAACTAAAAACTAAGATAAATCCATTTTCGTAGGAAACATGGTTGCTTTGAGCGTATGCAACAAGCCGTTAAACCTCTGGGTGTCCCCAGTAGGACTAGTGTTGTCTCATGAGGGTTTTCAGCGGATACTACCCACAAAATCCAAATGCGATATGAAAATATTTACAAAATGCAAGATTCATTTACAAAGAGTTGAATGCGAGTTTTTGAAAATATTTATAAATGAAAGATTTACTTTTAAATAGACACAAATAAGTTAAAAATAAGTTTTGGTTACTATCAAGAAATTTAAGTCATTTACTCATCAAAATTTCCAACAAAAATCAACTTATCATAACAAATAGACTATAGTTTAACTCATTGTTTCGGTTGATAACACAATGTAACTATGAAATGGATCCTTATTTGATTATCAAAGTTTATCAAAGTGGTGTTTTCATTTCAATTCAATAACAAGTCAAATCAAACAAGTTAAAATTGTGCGTGGATTTCATTTGCTTACTCTCTTAATTTTTTATGAAAATTTTATTGATATTATTAGTAAAAGAATTTTTATATACACACCTAACTTAGATAAATTGGAGCCAGATATACCGATCGTGCACTGCCTTTCGGGCTTCCGCGAAAGGGTACACGGTATGGCGAGTGAACACACGAGTGTGAACACATGACTCTAGGTGTTTATTAAAAAATATATACATATATACAGGAAATATTATTATTTTTTTTTGTTTTTTTTAAGAGAGAGAATTTTGCAAAATCATCTTAGCACCATTTAACTTAGAAGACAAAAAAATGTTATATCCTTTACTTTAAAGTCCCACTTTTTAAAATAAAGATTTTTAATGAGGATTTACTTCATAGTTATCACCGTGAAATTTCTCATATACTAGTTAAACCATTGTTATTTGTAATCAAACTTCATTTTTGTTTTTGTTAAGACAAATAAATTTTCAAAATTTTAATTTAATTACCAAAACCATGTATTTATCCAATAGTGTTTCTTTAAAGATAAATCAAAATGCTTGAAAAAGAATTGTTTTTTTGAGATTTTTTTTGGGATTTTGAAAAGAAAATGTAAAATAAACTATGAAAAATAAAAAAAGATGATGAAACTCCCTCCACATTTGATTTTGACTGTGTCCCCACAGTCAACCCAAGTGAAAGGAACGTTTATTATTATTTACATTAAAGTGAAATGCATTTACACGGTATCAGAAAGTATATCGTTAAAAAGTAAATGAAACGGTCTTCCAAAGACTGATTCATTTGTCTCATCAAGTACATGAGACACAGCCGAAGCTTAAAAAACCAAACCTTCAACGATTTTAAAGATGAATGTTGATTTGGAAAAACGAATATCATTTTATTAAAAGTTGTTTGAGTTGTTCTATTTTTTATAATTGTCAAGGTTGATAGAATAATTGATTGAAATTCAAGTTTACTATCACCAAATTGAAATTTAAATTTATCATTGAAAACTTCTTCATAATTATTGATTCCAAAATCAAAATGGTGACATAAATCTTCACCATCTGAATTGGACAACTTATTTTCGAAAAATCCAAAGAAATTGTGTTCATTAAATTGGTCTTCCTTTGTTGGATTATCAACAACTTCATTAAATGTAACAATTTAAAAATCCAAAGTTGTTGTATTCAATTTTTCAGAAAAAGGAAGATCGAATCTTAAATCGAGTTTCTCACCCTCAAGAGAATTGAAATCCAACTCAATTACCGTATTTTCAACAACTTCATTAAGATCGTCGTTTTCCATTTCAAAATTTGTTATTTGAAAATCGATTTAGGTGAAAGATGGACTATCATTTCACTCGTCACACATTGGGATTTGGTTTTGTTTCTCACGAATTTTTTCCAATGTTTTCATCAAAAATTCGTATGATCATCGTAAATTTCATTCATTTGTTCAACAAAATCCAATTCGTGATTATTAACTCGAGGATTTTCGATTTGGACTTGTTGAGAATAAGAATCGTCAATTTCGATATATGGTGAATTATTATTTGATTCTTCACAAGTTAGGATTTGATTATGTTTGTCACAAAAATTTTGTACGTTTAACGCAACAAATCCTCGTAATATTTTTCCATTTGCTCAACTAAATCAAATTCATGATTATTAATTTGAGAATTTCAATTTGAATTTGTTGAGAACAAAAAATTTCACTCGCATCGTGGTCGAGATTATGCCTATTGCCAAAATTATTTGAAAAGTGGTTCGCATTTTCATATTGATTTTAAAATTCACTTTAGAATTCGAAATTGAGTTGGCATGGTTAAACTCGAAATCGTTTGAATTTTGAAATGAATTCAAATCTTTATTATTTTGAAAAATTGGATTTGTGCTATCGCATATATACGTGCTACCATTCATTTATCATTAGATTTTGTTGTTCAAGTAAGGATTCAAGAGTTTCAATACATTTTCAAGAGTTGAGGGGTTGACCATTATTTTGAAAATTTTGTGGTTCAAAATTCGAATCGTTTAAACAATAGTTATTGATGAAATATCCGTAAGAATTTTAAGTGAAATTATATGGATTATATTTATTTTCACAACCATCGTAAAATTCATGTGAATATGGAAATGGAAACTCGGACATTTTCAAGAATGTTTTTGGTTTTTTTATAAAGGAAAAATATTTACAAAGAGGAATTTATTGTTTCAAAATGAAATTTGATTTTTGTTTTGTATTTTGGTTTTTTAATTTTTTTTGAAGAGATTTTATATTTAATTTTTTTTTTTGATTTTTGATTTTGGTTACAAAAATATTTCAAAGGAAAAGGATTTAAAAATTTCAAAGGAAAAGGAATATATACAATTTTTTTAGTTTTGGATTTTGAAATTTTTTTTATATATGCATGAACTAATGCAACTAAATGAATGCAAGAGTTTAATTACAAATTATTTATCCTGAGCCAAAATTATATAATCACACTTTGTCTTCGATCAAAAAAATAGTTCTCAGCCAGGTAACAGACAGGATTTATCGATGCACCATGAATCATAGTAGGAATGCAGCCGAAGATTTAAGTATCTTTAGAGAAACAATTCGGTATAATATCTACGAATCACCTTAATATTTATAACCAATTATTGCTCTGCCGTAACCTAGACACTAAAGAATTTAAATTGTTCAAAGAAGACAAATTGTTAATATACAATTAAGCGGTATCGAAGTCTAACCGTTATTATTAATCAAAATCTAAGATGAAATGCAAACTAAAATTAAACATGTGTTACCAATGCAACTATAAATGGATTTTTTTTTTTTTTGATTTTGAATCTTTTTTTTATAAAATGCAAGCAAACAACAATGCAAGGCAGCTAAAAACAATAGATATAGCAAGCAAGCAGTTTTTTATTTGGCAATCAAAGCAAAGCAAGCAGTTTTTTATTTGGCAATCAAAACAAAGCAAGCAGTTTTTTATTTGGCAATCAAAGCAAAGCAAGCACTCTTTCTATCTGCTTTGGCAACCTGAAACAAAAAACAAGATATATACACAATATTATTATTTTTTGTTTATATACACACACACACACACACACACATATATCAAAGAAAAAAACTACAACGGATGAGAAACAAAACAAAGAAAACTAAAACACTTGTTTTTTTTAATGAAGAAACAAAACCAAAATCAAAAAGAAAAATGAACACAACCAAAAAGCAAGCAAATTCAACAATTTTTTTTTAATATATCTATTAAAGAAGAAACTAAATCATAACAAAACAAACAACTAAAAATAAAATAAACAACACAAACTGAAAATCAAACAAATTGAAATTTGTTTTTTTCTATAAAAAACTAAACAATGGAAAATCAAAACAATTGAAACCAAAATAAACAAATCAAAACAAAAGATTTATAAGCAAAACAACACTTAACTTATCTTATTTTTTTTCTTGAGTTTTGTTTTCTTTCTTTTTTTATTTTTTTTAAGTCAAATAAAACCCTAAACAAAACAAATAACACATTTTTTTGTTATATAAATCTCCAAGCAGCCCAAAAACGAAGTAGCTCAAACTTTTAAAAAGAAAAAATTACCACAATACAGTCTTAAGCCCAACTCAACACTATCCAGCCCGATAAAGAAATAAATAAGAGAACCGTTCCCGGCAACAGATGCAACAAATTCGACTTTACAAATAATCGATCAATTCCACCCTCAATTCATGAAAATCACCGAGCCAGATCAACATCAAAATCAAGAATCAATGCACTCAGTTTGGATGAGGCAATTTGAGCTTGAGTTTGGGTTTCGATTTGACGTTGGTTGCTGATTTGGGGAAATGGTGCCGCGGTGGTCTATTTGAGGTGGTGACGCTGGGTTTCTGGTTGTTAGAAGCGTGGCTGCAGTCGATTTTTCGATGATAAGAGGTGGCGGTGATGACGATTTCTGGCGATGGTTGGAGGAAATTGGGGTTTTCGCAGTTGTTTGCTTGAGGTGGAATTGGCGATGGGCTCAACTGCTGAGGGCGCTGGGTCGCGAGTCTGTGATGGATTTTGGTGGTGGATTTGCCGACGCCAGATTGGAATGTAGGCAACTTGTTCGAAGGTATGCCAGTAATTGTAGATCAGAGATTTGGTATTGAATGGTCCGTATGGTTTGAAGGGGATGGAAGATTTGCAGGTAATTATGTGGTATGGGATAGAACAGTGGCAATGTTGTAAGCAAGATGGTGAAATGTTGTAAGCAAGTCTGTAGAAAAGTGATAGATTTGGGCTAGTTTAAAGGTGACAGTGAAGTAGCAGTATGAATTACAGTCCAGTGGGAATTGGATTGGTGAAGTTAGGCGGTTTATGTATGGAGCTTGGCAATGTTTGTGATTGGAGGAGTTTGGCGAATTGATGCTCGCGTTGATGGTTTTATGGTCGATTGCTATGTAGGCAGAAATCGAAGTGAAAGCACAATTTTGTGTTGTTGAGGCAAAAAAAAAAGTTATGGTTATGGTCTTCGTTGTTGATTTGTTAGTGCTGTAGGCTATGAGGTTGTATTGTAGTAGGTGGTAGATGATGACAGTGTTGCTGTAGTCGAACTGTTGTAGTACTGTTGTGAACTGAAGTGGAAGTGGGTATAAGCAGTAGCAGTTATATGTGATGTTTGCAGCGGTTGTTTGTGAAGATGATTTTTGTTGAAGTGATGAAGTACCGAAGTATGATTTTGGATGTTGTTGTATTTGAAGACAGAAGTGTGTGGCAAGGGTGGGTTGCATAAAGTGTGTAGAAGCAAGACATTGTGGGCACTGGTCGAAGGCAGGCAATAGTTTGTAATTGTGTTGGTGATGGTTGTAGTCGAGTGATATGGTGGTGGTTGTTTCTTGTCAATGTGGCAGCAGCTCTGTGATAAGGAATGATGTTTGTAAATGTTAGGTGAAGTAGTGGGAGGTATGATATATGTAAATGGAATGATGGTGGCTGATGTTTGTTACTGTTGTGAAGCATGTTACTGCAATGGTGTGGTGATAACTACTGTTATGGAATTTGTGGAGAAGCAGTAGATGTTGATGGTACAGAGGCAAGGGGTATCAACAAATGAAGCATGTAGGGTGGAAAACAATGCAGTGTGTATTGGTGATGTCTTGACAGTTTAGCAGGCAGTTTGTTAAAGCTGTGAGAAGCAGAGTTGATCGTGGATGATGTAGCGAGTTGTGATGATGTATTGATGGAAGTGATCAGGCAGCAGTGAAGTGGTTGTGACTTGTTTGTGGTGGGAGTTGTGTGGGTATGGGGTTGGACAGTAAGTTGAAGAGGAAATTGTATGCAAGGGAGGAAGAATTGGTAGCAGCATGAAGTTTGAGCAAAGGGTATTGCACAGTGCAACAGTTTTTGAATGTAAAAAAAATGCAAATGTAATCAAAACAGAAATTGTAAATGAAAATAATTTTTTTTCTTTTTAACTGTGTATGTTTTTTTACATGAAATGCAAATGAACAAAATAAGTAGAAAACAACAAACACACAAACAAAATGTCTACAAAAACACACAAATTTTTTTAAAAAGAAAATGCGATAAAAACACACAAAAATCAAAGAAAAATAATTCGAAGAAAATTAAAATCGAATCAATTTCCCAACAAGGGCGCCAAAAACTTGTCAGTCGATGGAAATTCTATCGGTTTAGAAAATCGTCTAACGAATTAATAATAAAAATTACCACAAGCGCACGGCGTACAAATGTTAGTACGTGGTGAGTACGGATCGATCCGTAGAGAATTGTTAGACTTTAAATCTCTATTCAATCAAATTATACCAAAGTCGAGAGAATGTTTTAACTATAAAAAATTTAAAAACTAACACTACAAAAGCGAATGAAAACTATGAGAATACAATGACAAATTAGAGATAATTCCACTCTCTAGATCATATGGTTCAATAAAATGTGAAATTATGATCTTTTTTGTGTGGTCATAAGTGAATTTAAATGATATGTTTATCATAAGTATGACATATTTGTACTATTAATTAGTCCAATATAAGTCATCAAACTATAACAAACCTTTAAATCACTTTCAATTCTCATGAAAAATGACAACAAGTTGAAAGTAAAATCTATTTTAAGCATGGCCTATTAACTACTAATTAGAAATATAGACCATTAAATTTTGATTTAAACATTCACTTCATTATCATAATCATATGTAGATGAAGAGGTAATTTGTGTTTACTGATTTTTTAAGCATAGTCTATTTGGTGTCAACAATACATGCTATCAAATTCAAAGCAAAAACAATAAGTTAAACCACTTTAAGCATTGTCATTAAGCATAAAATGAAAGCAATAATTATCAAAATGTTGAAGCTACATGATTAGAGAACTTCATTACCTTTAAATTGAAGGGGATTTACCCGCTCATTTTTGTTATCATATCAACAATTCTAGCATGCATTATGAAATAAAAAGAAAACGAAAATGAGATCAAAGTAAAAGATCTAACTAGAAAGAAATGAAACTATTCTATTTGCATAGATAAATGAAACTACACTACTAGCATGAAAGGAAATGCACATGTAATTAGAAGGAAACAATAATTAACATTGCATGAAAAAAGGAAAATTACATAAGATAAAAATGGCTAAGTGGCCATGAAAAGAGAAAGAGTGCTTTCTTTTATTTTTAATCTAAGCTAAAACTAACTAAGAGGAAGAGAGCCTCAAGAAGAGAGGACAGTTACATGAAACATAAGGGATATTTATACTTGTTTGGAAACTCTAATTCAATTTTTGAGAACTACCCAAACTATCCTCTTAAGAAGTGTGGTGGTCAAGTAATCATTAGCATGTGTTAATCCTCATTTATATGTACATGAAGCTTTAAACTCTATTAGCATGTACATTAGCCACTAATTTGTACATTAAGGTGGGCGGGTAGACGGGGTCCTCCATGATCCATGAAATGAATTATTTTCAGCTTCATTCCTTTGTATTTATTCTTGTGCATGCATATATCTTCATGAAACCACTTATATTTGAGTTCAAATTCCTACAGAATAATATCGAAATTTCCAATTAAATTTTCTCAAATTTATATATGCACAAAAATGACCATTTTACACTTGTGTGGAGGTAAATATATGACGATCTGAAAATAATTTGAATTTTGGTTTAAACAGGTTAAAATACCCAATAAGATCATTTATTTAATTTAATTAGATTAAATATGGTGGTAAAAATGTTCATATTTACGTGCACATCAATTTCCTTTATCAAATCTAGTTGGAGATCTTCCTCTACCTCCTTGATCTCTTACACGAGATCCATCTCCTTAACGAGCTTGCCTTCGTTGCAAATTGCCTAGCCAATCCCTCGATGGAACACCATATCATGATTTGACTATAATCAAAGCAGAGCTTTCATATTGAAGATCCACGGTATTCTCAAGTCGAGAGAACCGTGTAAATCAGTCACATAGATATTTCATGTTTGACCTTAGTTGTATTAACCAACAGAAAATTATCGAGTGAGTCATTTCATAGTTATACAATAACTATCGATAAGTAACGCCTAGGTGCCCCCAGCAGTCATAAGTAATGCACTGTCCAACATTTAGAAAGCGTTATATACTCTAGTCTTAATGGATACATCGATATCCAGTCTCGATGCATCTTGACATGAATGTTTAAAATGGTATATTTATTTTATTGTGATAAATTACTCATTGTTACAGCACTTTATAACTACTATCACAAAATATGTCATTTATAGATTTTTCTATTAAATATACTTTGATTAAACTAATTAATTAATATAACCACATTATATCATGTATATAACAGAAAGAAACACATTTATTATGAACAAGATTGTTCAATGAGTTAGATATATGTAACAAATTACATAATTGACTCTAGGGCATACTTCTAACTCTATCAATCTCCCACTTGCACTTGGTGTCAATTATGGAATCTTATTCCAACTTCTCCAGTCGGTTTCTCAGAACCAGTTGGGTTAGTCCCTTTGTGAACTGGTATGCTATTATGTTATCTACTATGTCAATCAACTCTCTCCGACGGCGGTGAACTGCTTTATCACATAGAACAATTCAAAGTACGTCTCTAAACCTCTAATGAGCTCTAAGTTCTATTACGAACCATATTGCAACATTATTATCATATAACAATATTACGAGATTCTCAAATTTTGGAATTGGCTCGGTTATAAATTTGTGCACTTATAATATTATATGCATTATTTTTATTGCGGCAATATTCAAGGTGATGTACATAGCTTTTTTTCATTGAATAAGTCATGGTATTTTATTTGGAACATTTCCAACTTAAAGATTCTTAAATTGAATTTATTATTGACATACTAAACTCAATATGATTTATGAAGTTTGAGTTCGAACACTCCTTTATAAGGAGTTTTTATTTCTGTAAACAATTTTCTAGTATTTCATAAATACACGAAACACTTCAAACAACCATTTAGTGATATCAATTTGGATTTGATATTTTCTTCAAGTATAAAATACATAAACAAATCATGATATCATAGACAACACAACATGTATGACAATTCCTTTTGCCAATGCAAAAGAATCGATCTTACATGTTCCATATTAAATGTTTTAATAAGGTGTCCTTGCATATCATTTGGGACATTCTTGACATCTTTTACACTTACTATAAAAGACATCGTTTATTAACCCAATGTTGAGTATTAAAATAACCAATGCTGATTTAACACAAGTACATCGTTAAAATCAACAGCGTGTTGTTTACTTATACTTTAAAAATATCAATGTACCTTCTAATGCTCTTTCTTATGAACACATGCTTTCTCTGCACTTTGATTGAAGATCAAACTATTTGATATTTCTATCAAAATACTTATTCAACCTTGATGCTTATAAAATGATACTTTCGTATCATTTCTTGGATCATATCCAAAAACTTACAAATTCAATATCGCACCCACTGACTTTGAGACATTTTTGGTTAATATGTGTAAACAGCTTACTCTAAATCGTTATTTAGAATTTTTTGTTTCATTAGACATATATTAAAACATTAGGACTTATCAAGCGATAATTTTGTGAGTAAATCCAAATTGACTTAACGTGCTGAATGTCGAATCTATTACGCTAATTTCAACAATTGACATTTGCCATATTATTCTTATCAACGTTGCTCATTTGATTCCAACCGCATTAGTCTTACTCATAAAGACACGGTCATGGTCGATGGATCATATCGCTTCAGTTACAACCACCAAAATCTATATTTTAATAGCGTACTTGGAATTTCTTCGGATCTGCGCATCATACCTTATATAGTCAACACTCTCAATGGTTTAATTAAACAACTAGGATTATATATTTTCGACGTTAATAAGAAACTCATAGTTTCTTTTAGACGTACAAGAACACTTACTAGACCTTCTAATGATATGTGTTCGTTTAGTTAGTTAATTTCATTCCATCTCATATAATTAGTTCTGTTTATGAATCGTACCCATTTCCATTTTACTTCCAATAATTTCTCAAAGAAATTTTTTCACAATGAAGTTGGTATATCTTTAAACAATAATTGTTTTTTAGTGCAATTGTAACGAATGCAATTTTATCGAAATTCGAAGGTCGGCATTCTTACGCTCACTTTATCAAATGCCGCATAATCGAATGCCGGAAAATCAAACTGTTATGGTTAAAGAAGAAGAGGTAGAAGAAAAAGATAGAAGAAGATAGGAAGAAAGAAAGAAGAAACAACAGAAAACAATATCAGAATCTCACATATCGCAGCGGAACAACATATAATAGATAAATGAATAATCTTTAAATCAAAGAACTATATCAGTTATTACATTACATTATCATCAGAGTGTACAACAACAATATACATCACAACAGGACAATGGACAGTTATACAAACATGTCCTTACAAGTGAATTTACAGCGGAAAGATAATATCAAATACAAGTAATACGTCTCGCCATCCAGCTCGCCACTTGAGCTCCATAGCACTTCTGAATCCAGAATAACCTGATAGCCGACTCTAGACTGCCCGTGTGGAAAATTATGGGCATCCAGAGTTTAGGAAGAGAACAAAAAACTCCAGGTCAGTCATGGGACTGGTGTGAGAACTCAAAACAGTTATTTATCTTTTTAAAACAACCACAACAAGGAAAGTGAAAAAAAATCCGTAATGCTTTTGGAAAATGAAACTACCAAAGGCCTCCCCGCACACACACAATGCAAACGCAGAATTGGAGGAGATTTCTCCTTATGATAGTCAAAGATGCTTACTACGCAAAACAAATCATTTTTGATATTATTATTAGTGCATAGTGATGAAAGCGTTTCGAAAATAGAATATAAATCTTAGCCAGCATAGGTAACATTATATTATTCCTGGTATAGCTACCATATTAAATGGCAGGTTCTACAACTAAAACCGTACAAGGCTCGTATTGTTTCTTTGGATTTCCAACAAATGGTCAGGCTAAGGAACTTCCTACTGCCGCATGGGATCGCCTCTGGCGGGACGTTCCGAGAACCTAACCGGATCTCTGCCAACACAAGGCCGGGTTACCTTTGTAACTAGGTAACTACTACTCGAGTATGCCACTTCTCGATCCTTTGGGACCTTTATCCGAGGACCCTCGATCACAAAGCAACAACCACACAGAAAAATGAGATTGAAGCAACCACATAGATTAAGCATCAGGGCTCCATACTTGACACCACCCTTTTCCAGAAGGAAATGACATACCCTAAAGGGTGCGACGCTCATAACCTTGCCGCATATTCCTGTTTTGACCATTTCCGGGGTGTGAGGTCTGACGAAATCTCGTCCACAAAGCTACGCTTTTTCACAAAGCCACGCTTTGATCAACAAATGATCAATGAATAATCATCACACAGCAACACTCAGCATGCCACATTACCAAATTGGGAGTATATCGCTGATAACCTTCAACTACAAAACCTCTGAGCACGTACGTCCCAGAGAAGGGTGTTAAGCTAAAAGAGTAAATTCTCCACCACCAACAGAGATGTATTTGAAAGAAATCCGTTTTATATCTCAAAATGTAATGTCAGACATGTAACCATACAAGTCTGTTCCGGGCTCGAACAGAACCGAAGGCACTTCAAAAGAAGCCCTTGCAATCCGGGTATTCACAATCCCGATCGAAGTTCCCATCACAAAGGAAATCTCCATACCGTAGCTAACGGTGCAGAGACAATCGATAGGTCATCCTATCATTTTCACAAATACTCGGTCGTCAACACCGGTCTTCAATGCTATCCATTACGTTGTATCACTATTCAGAGTGGGTAGTCCGAATAACAAGCGCGATAATTAAAAAAAATAAGTGTAGCATTCAATTTAAACCAATTCACAACAAATAGCCATTTAAGGGTCAATATTGATAGTCGGTTATTTAACTATCAATCAATATTCACAACATAACCCGATTCCAAATAATCTTCCCAAATTATTTATTTCCAAAATATCTTTACAAGATATAATTTCCACACTTCAACCATTCGAAAACAAATTTCAAATCAAATTTCACCTTTACAACTTTCATTTTGAAATGGCTCATTTAAACCAATCAAATAAATCGTTACCGATTTATTAAATTTACGTTCCAAATTCGTAAATTTATTTCCACACTTCAAAATTAAATCAATGTTTATTTTTAAAACAAATTTCCCTTATAAATTTCCATTGTGAATTTACATTTCCAAATATTCACTTTTTATACGATTTTTCAAATCGATTTCAATTATTCACTTTCAATTTATCTTTAAAAGATAAAATCTCAAAACATTCACTTCATATTGGAAAACATTTCCATACTTATTTAATAATAAGTAATTCACCAATCTATTTATTTTCAATATTTGGAAAATATTCAATATACTTAAATCCCAATTAAGTATATATTTTATTCTTTAAGGAAAACATCCTCTTAAACACATTTGTTTGATTCAAAACGAATGTTGCGTAAAACATCGTTAAGACAACCCAAAATCACTAGTATAGGGATTTGAAATTTAAGATAGATATATAAACCCCAATACTATACAAAACTTTTCCTTTCGGGAATCATTTACTATAACAACAGTGTTATAGTCCACCATTTCCTTCTATTTCTCGAAAACGTCTATTTCAACAATGAATGTTGAAATCTATGGTTTCGATACTTAATACATTTTAAAACATCTTTAAATTATTTTAAATTCTATTTAAAATATCACTTCCCCAAAATATTTCTTTAATATATTATTCACCGTCCAAAATCGTGAATATACTTCATTAACCAAATTCAATTTCTACATATTTTATTTAAAGGATTTTCCACTGTCCAAATCGTGGATATATTTCCTTTAATAAGCTATAAAAATTAAACTTATCAAAATAAGTCGATTTCGGATTTATAAAACAATGTTTATAAATTCCATTTATACTTTATAACAACTTCAACTTATAAAATCCCTTTATTAACAAATTCTATCCATATCCCATTTACACGCCAAAATCCAGTTTATAAGTTAATTACTTATAAATCTTTTATTTTACAAGATCAATTCATTTTATAACTTCACAATTTATAAATCTGTAGATTTCATCCACTTATGAAATCCATTTATACTTCATTTTAATACTTATAAAAACTCGTTTTATAATTCCAACATTTTAATTTATAAATATCAGTTTTATAAATCTTTTATATAAATCATTTATAATAATTCAAAAATCCCAATTTAAACCATTTTATAAATTAATCAACTACTTATTTCAAAAAAATCACATTTCGGTTATATTTCACAAAAATCAAAATTTTTATAACATAAGAATTTCAACGTTTATTTATTTAAAATGAATCAATTCCAAAATTAAATTGTGTTATGAATTCTCAACTTAAATTTTCAAAAATCCAATTTTATTTATTTTCGGCATCTAACGATACCAAAAATATATTCGGCTAAAATTTAGCCTTTAACGATTTCAATCACAAAGATAATCACGTAGATTATAAATAGATCAACACACAACATTGAAACCAATTCAATTATTTGAGGAATCCAGTTGGATCCCTCCAACATGTTTCCCTACATCCAAAGATGTTAGAACAATACCAATTCTGCTTCAAGACGGAATATCACGGTATATGGGATATTTAAAATACTATCCGCTATTATGCGGCGCAATAGGGTCTCATCCGCTATATAATGCGGGAAATCAACTTCAAATACATATATAATACTGATTCCATATCAAGTTGGAATTATCGCGGTATATGTGTTTAATAAATAACATCCACTTAATATACGGCGTATAGGGTCTATTTCAATACAACAGATAATAACCATCATCCAATCACACAATCAAGCAATTTTAAATCTAACTATTTAAAATTTAAATCGAAACAATTCGATTGAGTGAGAAGTTTTCACATTGAGTTTTCGATAACAGTTGTAGCGTTTTGTTTCGAATAAAATTAAACGTGCGTTTAATTTTATCCGAAATTTTTACTGGCTCCAAACGACTCCAAACCAGCTCTATTGCGTAGTGCTCGACAAAACGAAGCCAACGCAACTTGTTTCGTGATTTTTTGACCTCGTATGACAAAGTTACGTTATTTCAAAGTTTATACAATCTATATAATATAATAATTTCAATTTATTTTATTTTTTTAAACCCTACATTTAGATCAGGCCGTTGATTTCAACTTCATAAATCGGGGCCGCACGTGCTTAACATCTTCTTCGTTCGTTACTTCCTGATGGTCGAACCTGATAGCCGTGCAAACCCTAATACACGCGGCCATCCCCATCACTTAGAAGTCGATCAACTAGCATCATCATGTAGCACTCCCTCGCCTCTACCCACAGCCACCACGGCATGAAACTCGGCACCCCCCTTTCCTCTGAAAACGCGCATGAATGTGACGACTTAGAATGCCAATTTCCCTCGATTCGCTCAATTAAAATTGATCACAACCGTTGGACTTCAAGATCTCACCAAGCTCTATCTGTTTGTAGTTGAACGTTTTCTGAAACGAGTTGTGGATTTGAAGAAAATTGTGGAGGAAGAAGGATGTATTTCGGCCATTATTTCTGAAAGTGGCGGCTAGCTTGAACTTGGGTTAGGGTTTGATTTTCTTGCAAATGGAAAATATAGAGGTGCTTTTATAGAAAATTTCCAAAAACACTATTCGCCCGGATTTTTCCGAACTCCAAATCTCGCTCGGTTACTGGTGTTTTTAGGGTTTACCCTGCGTTCCTAACACAATGGAATACGTTTCGGAAGCTAATTTGATCATCTGTGCAAGTTACGGAGATAAACGATCAAATTTTAAATTAAATCGATTAAACCAATTTCTATGCGTTTTGGCTTACCCTGGACAAACCGTAAATCCGATTGACACGAAATTTGAAACCATATAATAATTTGACATTACGGATCCGATGAAACTGGTTTCGTCGAAATTCGACACTATTTGAAAAATGGCTATTTTCACTAGTCGATTAAATATTAAAATATTCAATTCTCCACAAATTAACTTTTAATTCAATTTTAAAGTTGACAAACACTGTTCTAACCCCAATATGATTTAATATAACTTTATAAATCAATTTTAATCACATCAAACCCAAATTCTAATTATTTACGCAATTTCAAATATTAAATTATCGACTTAATTATCCAATTAAATCCAGATATTTGAAATATAATTCATTCGACTTACAAATTTTACTTGTTAATATTTAAAATCAATTAAATATCTGAATTTCAAATGACAGAAATTCTGGGTCATTACAAACTTCCCCCCTTAAAAGAATTTCGTCCTCGAAATTACCAAGTAAGAAAGAGTTTTGAAATCCATTAACTTTTCAAAACAAACCGTTCAAAATTGATTTACAAATCCCCCAAGTGTTTAACTTTTCCAAAAATTCAATAGTTAAATTTCTTACAAAATATTTACTAAGTTGTCAAATTCATATATAGTTATCTTTTCAAAATCAACTATATCGTTTAACCTTTTATCTTCAAATCAACACTTAGTTTTCACAAAATTTTCCGAAAATTTTCTAACGCCTTAAATTTTTAGAAACTTTCTCCATAACCTCCTTTGTACGGAGGAGCTTTTACAATATCACAATAGATATAAATATATATATACATCGAACCCCATGGTCGGAAAACAGAAAAACAGTTCATATTTCCTATTTTTATTGCATAGGCGTACATTTTTAGCATTTTTAAGCAAAGCGGTAATTTATTTAGCATTTTGCGCAACCTAAATCCCACTAACAGTAGCCCCGGTACCTGTACTTACTCAATATAAATATGTAAGTGACATATATAAGAATTTATTAACATTTTACTCTTTTAAACAACTACAACACATGCATATTAAAAAAAATGCATACTAAACAAGGTTTATAAACAACTTATATGATTTCGACATCACTTGTAATTGTTTACAACTAATTCATATACAACTACATTCAATTATCCATTTTCAATTAGTTTACATTCACTAATTTACATTCACATTGGTCCACTTTCAATTCAAACCAATTTCTATTCAATTTAAATTTACTTAACTTCCAATTTGAATTTAATTGCTTTAGCTTTCAATTTTTTATTCATCCAATTGCATATGAATTACTATTCAATCAATTAACAATAATCTAACAACCAATGTATATCCAATACAACCGAATTTATTCTCTTTATATTCAACATTCATATTCACTTTGTTTACCTTCAATTTGGTTTAACATTCAATTAGCCTTAAATGAATCAACACTTATATCCATTATTCCATATCAATTCATTACATTCGATTGATTTACATTCAATTCATTAGTTCAATTACTAATTTATTTTACAAATAAAGTTGAATCTCCTTTATATAACTCAAATTCACATCCATTTAATTCACTTCATTTTTTTACTTTGATACCAAAATCAATTTCATTCAACATCACCAAGTTATATTCCTTTTAAACATCATTTGTTTAACTTAATTTAAATTTCCATTTCAACAACATATCTAATCCAGTTAAAATCCAATTCAAATTCCAACTCCAAAGTAAATTCTATTTAACTTTTACCAAAGTCAATTTTATCACTTGTTCAGATTCATACCTTGTTTTGCTTAACAAAGTTGTTTAACCATTTTAATAATTGGTTTTACTTACATCTTCACATTTAATAAGTTATATAACTTATTATTCAACTTCCAAATCTGATTCAATTTATTTAACTTCCTTTAGTTAAATTTCACATCATATATTTTTATCATACTTAATTCAAATTTATTTCAACTTTACTAAAGTTAAAATTTTATTATCTCATATTATAAATTCAAAACTTGATAACTTATATTCATCAATTTCAACTTGGATTTTAATTTCAATTTTTTTTATCACAACAAAATTTCAATTTTCAATTTACTATGGTAGCAAATCCATCACACAGAAACTCGAAAATGATACTAATGATGCTGCAGTCATCACCCTTATTATTTCCCAGCAATAGTAGTGAATTCAGTGCTTTAAATTCTTTCAAAAAAAATTTCCCTTTTATTTATAAATCTTGCTTATATAATTTCACTATTTCCCTTTACTTATACGAGATTATTCCACAATTGTAAATCATTTCAATTAAAATTCTATGCTTATACAATTGTTGCTTTTATATAATTAATTCTTTCACAATTGTTGTTTTTATTCGGATTATTCGAACAACTTTTGATTCACTTATATATTTTCTTACATTTTCAACAATCAAACCATTCAATTTATATACACTTCAATGATTTCTGAAAAATTATTCCTTTATATATATAAAATATAATCATGGTAAAATTATTTCATTTACCCAATTTAAAATGATACTATGTAGGTTTATCTCATTTAAGAGTTTAGAAACCCCTATCGATGACAGTTAGCTAGACAGCACCCACCAGAATCTATAAACAATCAACCGATAAATCAACACAATACAAAACAATTTTACATTCACTAACAAATACGCGCTCATATCAATTATTACACTCAAACTCATTCTAGAGTACTGCTGAATCTATCTCTAATGAGTAATTCCCAACAGAGCCAAGGTTGTCACTTAACCATATGCTCTGATACCACGTTGTAACGAATGCGATTTTATCGAAATCCGAAGGTTGGCATTCTTACGTCCACTGTATCAAATGCCGCATAATCGAATGCCGGAAAATCGAACTGTTATAGTTAAAGAAGAAGAGGTAGAAGAAAAAGATAGAAGAAGACAAGAAGAAAGAAAGAAGAAACAACAGAAAACAATATCAGAATCTCACATATCGCAGCGGAACAACATATAATAGATAAATGAATAATCTTTAAATCAAAAAACTATATCAGTTATTACATTACATTATCATCAGAGTGTACAACAACAATATACATCACAACTGGACAATGGACAGTTATACAAACATGTCCTTACAAGTGAATTTACAGCGGAAAGATAATATCATATACAAGTAATACGTCTCGCCATCCAGCTCGCCACTTGAGCTCCATAGCACTTCTGTATCCAGAATAACCTGATAACCTGACTCTAGACTGTCCGTGTGGAAAATTATGGGCACCCAGAGTTTAGGAAGAGAACAATAAACTCCAGGTCCGTCATGGGACTGGTGTGAGAACTCAAAACAGTTATTTATCTTTTTAAAACAACCACAACAAGGGAAGTGAAAAAAAAATCCACAATGCTTTTGGAAAATGAAACTACCATAAGGCCTCCCCGCACACACACAATGCAAACGTAGAATTGGAGGAGATTTCTCCTTATGATAGTCAAAGATGCTTACTAGGCAAAACAAATCATTTTTGATATTATTATTAGTGCATAGTGATGAAAGCATTTCGAAAATAGAATATAAATCTTAGCCAGCATATGTACCATTATATTATGCCTGTTATAGCTATCATATTAAATGGCAGGTCTACAACTAAAACCGTACAAGGCTCGTATTGTTTCTTTGGATTTCCAACAAATGGTCATGCTAAGGAACTTCCTACTGCCACATGGGATCGCCTCTGGCGGGACGTCCCGAGAACCTAACCGGATCTCTGCCAACACAAGGCCGGATTACCTTTGTAACTAGGTAACTACTACTCGAGTATGCCACTCCCCGGTCCTTTGGGACCTTTATCCGAGAGACCTCGATCACAAAGCAACAACCACATAGAAAAATGAGATTGGAGCAACCACATAGGTTAAGCATTAGGGCTCCATACCTGACACCACCCTTTTCCAGAAGGAAATGACATACCCTAAAGGATGCGACCCTCATAACCTTGCCGCATATTCCTGTTTTGACCATTTTCGGGGTGTGAGGTCTGACGAAGTCTCATCCACAAAGCTACGCTTTTTCACAAAGCCACGCTTTGATCAACAAATGATCAATAAATAATCATCACACGACAACACTCAACATGCCACATTACCAAATTGGGAGTATATCGCTGATAACCTTCAACTACAAAACCTCTGAACTCGTACGTCTCAGAGAAGGGTGTTAAGCTAAGAGAATAAATTCTCTGCCACCAACAGAGATGTATTTGAAAGAAATCTGCTTTATATCTCAAAATGTAATGTCAGACACGTAACCATACAAGTCTGTTCCGGGCTCGAACAGAACCGAAGGCACTTCAAAAGAAGCCCTTGCAATCCGGGTATTCACAATCCTGATCGAATTTCCCATCAAAAAGGAAATCTCCGTACCGTAGCTAACGGTGCAGAGACAATCGTAGCTAACGGTGTTTGAGGCAAGAAATCCCGTTCGGTTGTTCGGGTAAGTTATCGTTCGGTTGTTCGGGTAAGTTATAAACCTATTCCTCCGGGTTAAGTGAGGGTGTTAGTTAGTGAAATTCCTAAGTGAAGCTTAGGGACTGGACGTAGGACTAGAGGTCCGAACCAGTATGAAATCCTGGTGTCTCCTTGCTTTTACTTACTTTATCTACCTAGACTATTCCGTTAATCCATATTACACGATCCTACTGCATAGCCTCTTTCAAGAAATTCTTAAGATATAGAAAAGGAAATAAAAACGGATTCAATAAGAATTTCTTGAACAAACCTACATCCTCGAATATAGAATGTTTCAACTGTCACAAGAAAGGTCACATGCACAAGGATTGCCCAGAGCAAAAGAAGGAGAATCAAAAAGCTCTCAACAACAAAAACAAGAGAGAGAAATTCAAAAAGAAGGCATTCTCCGTGACATGGGATGCTTCGGATTCATCTTCATCCGAAAGTGAAAATGATAGCGACAATGAACAGGCAAATGTATGTTTCATGGCTCAAGCATCTGAAGTAAGTAATTTAACTTTCGATGACTTAATTGAAGTAAACACTGAACTTCTGAACACAATAAAAACTCTTAAAAAGAAACTCAAAGAAACTCGTGAAAATCAAAACAAAGCTGAATTTGAAAGGGATATGTTAAAAGATGAAAAGAAAATTTTAGAAGAAGAACTTGAAAAAGTTCAAGAATCTCATTCAAATTCGAAAACTCAATTATCACTTTTAAGTCAAGAATTGAAACTCAAAAGACAAAGAATGATATAATTGTTTCTGAAAATCATGAGTTAAAAACTAAGATTAGACAAGTTGAGTTAGAAAATAATAGTCTTCAAGCTAGATTAGATAACATCACTAAAAATGTTTCTAACTTTAACAAAGGAAGAGAAAATTTATCTAAGATTTTAGAAAATTCTCGATCCTCTTCAAATAAACATGGATTAGGATATAAAAAGGAGTCAAAAATTCCTAAAAAGAAAAATACAAATTTTAAGAGGAATATTGATTCAAAACAACAAATATTATTAAAAGAACCTATTAAAACAAAAGTAGAAACCAAGATAGTCAAAATTTGGGTTCCAAAGACTAACAATATTTTAATTAGGAATAAATATATTAAAACATTTATGGATAGTGTTCATAATAATGAAAACTATATTTATAAAAAGGATACTAAACCAAATTGGTTTTGGCTTCCTAAGTTCTAACTTTTTAGGACCCTATTAAAAGGTGGGTACCAATAATTTTGTATTTATTTTTAGGTCCCACTTAAAAAGAAAAAATGGATATTAGACAGTGGTTGCTCAAAACACATGATCGGAGACAGAGATATGCTTATAAACATCACATACTTTGATGGCAACTCGGTTACCTTCGGAGACAATTCAAAAGGCTATATCATTGGCAAAGGAGATGTGAGCAATTACGGTACATCAAATTTACCTTTTATAACAAATGTTTCATTAGATGAAAATCTAAAACGTAATCTACTTAGCATAGTGACAAAGGCTTCAAAATAACTTTTTCGGAAAATAAATGTAGTATTTTTTATCAAAACCAAAATCTTATTTTTGAAGGAAAAAGAGATAGGAATATTTACGTTCTAAATATGAATATTAATCATAATACAAGTATGTGTTTACTAGCCAAAGATAATGATCCTTGGTTATGACACAAAAAATTTTGTCACATAAATTTTAAAACTATTAGAAAACTTTCCAAAAATGAATTAGTAAGAGGTTTACCCAAAATAAACTTTAAAATAAAAAATCTTTGTGATGATTGTCAAAAAGGAAAATTAAAAAAATCATTTTTCAAATCTAAGAAAAATATTTCAACTTTACAACCATTAGAATTACTACATATGGATTTATTTGGACCAACACAAGTTCAATCCATTAATCATAATGGATATGTGTTTGTAATAGTTGATGATTTCTCAAGATATACATGGACTATTTTTATGAAAAATAAAAGTGATACTTTTGAGCATTTTAAAACATTTGTCAAAAGAATTCAAAACACTAAAGATTTGAAGATTAAAAATATACGAATTGATCATGGAGGCGAATTCGAAAATGAAGCTTTTGAAACGTTCTGTAAAAAGAAAGGAATAAATCATAATTTTTCATTTCCTAGAACTCCTCAACAAAATGGAGTGGTAGAAAAAAAGAATAGAACATTACAAGAATGTGCTAGGACATTATTAAATGGAAGTTTTTTACCAAAATATTTTTGGGCAGAAGCCGTAGCTACTGCATGCTATGTATTGAATAGAATATCAATTAGACTGTTAACTAAAAATACTTCATATGAACTATTCAACAACAAAAATCCAAATATATCTTATTTCAAAATATTTGGATCAAAATGTTTTATTTTAAATACAAAAGATCAACTAAGTAAATTTGATCTAAAAGCCGACGAAGGAATTTTTGTAGGATATTCAGAACGAAGTAAGGCATATCGAATATTTAATAAACGAACAAACGTAATCGAAGAAGCCTTACATGTATCTTTTGATGAGAATTTCAACAAAGAATTAAGTATAAAAGATGATGAAGAATTTATAAATATAGAAAATACAAATCTTGAAAATTGTAATAATGAATTAAGATCATCACCAAAAATATTACGAGATCACCCTACTCAAAAAATAATAGGTGAAATCAATTCTCAAGTCTAAACAAGAAATCAACTAAATCAAATAGGACATGTAGCTTTCATTTCTACAATCGAAACTAAAAATCCTAAAGAAGCATAACAGACGATTACTGGATTATTGCAATGCAAGAAGAATTAAATCAATTTGAACGTAACGATGTTTGTGAGTTAGTTCCCCATTCGAATAATCAATCTGTTATAGGAACAAAATGGGTTTACAAAAATAAAATAGATGAACAAGGTAATATAACTAGGAATAAAGCTAGACTAGTATCACAAGGATATAATCAAGAAGAAGGTGTCGATTTTGAAGAAACTTTTGCTCCAGTTGCAAGATTCGAAGCAATACATATTCTATTAGCTTTTGCATGTTTTCACAATTTTAAACTTTATCAAATGGATGTTAAAAGTGCATTTTTAAATGGTTTTATAAAAGAAAATGTATACGTAGAACAACCTCCTTATTTATACATGAAAAATATCCAGATCATGTATATAAATTAAAGAAAGCACTATATGGTCTTAAACAAGCACCTCGTGCTTGGTATGAAAGACTTAAAAGTTACTTACTAAATTCGGGATTTCAAATTGGAAAAGTTGATCAAACGCTTTTCATTAAAAATACTACTAAAGATATTTTAATAATTCAAGTATACGTAGATGATATTATATTTGGTTCGACAAATGAAAATTTATGTAAAGAATTTTCAAATATAACGACTAAGGAATTCGAAATGTCTCATATGGGAGAATTATCATATTTTCTCGGACTTCAAATTAAACAATTAACAAATGGAATTTTTATAAACCAAGAAAAATATTTTGCTAATCTAATTAAACGTTTCGGAATGGAGAACACTTCTGCTAAACCTACTCCTATGAGTACCACTACTTATCTCGATCGAGATGAAAATTGACAAAAGTATAGATCAAAAATTATTTAGAAGTATGATAGGTTCCTTACTTTACTTAACCGCTAGTAGACCAGACATAATGATGAGTGTATGTTTATGTGCACGTTTTCAATCTAATCCTAAAGAATCACATTTAAGAGCGGTAAAACGAATTATGCGATACCTTAATGATACTAAAGATTTTGGTCTTTTCTATCCAAATGAGTGTCCATTTGAGTTAGTATCATTCAGTGATGCTGATTTTGGTGGATCTCGGACGGATAGAAAAAGTATAAGTGGTACGTGCCATTTCATCGGAAAATCACTTGTATCTTGGTTTAGTAAGAAACAAAATTGTGTCTCACTTTCCACCTGTGAAGCAGAGTATATATCAGCCGCCTTAGCATGTACTCAAGTTATCTACATGCAACAAACACTTAAGGATTTTAATTTAAATTTAACAAATTCTACAATATATTGTGATAATACAAGTACAATAAATTTATCTAAAAATCCGGTTAATCACTCTCGTACAAAACATATAGATATTCGTCACCATTTTCTACGTGACAGTATAGAAAAAGGAATCATAAATTTAGAACATATTTCTACCGAAAATCAAATTGCCGATATATTTACTAAACCTTTATTAGAAAACTCTTTTATGAAGTTACGACGAGAATTAGGAAAATCTCTTTTAAAGATATTTTATAAAGTTATCAATTTTTTTTCATAATTCAGTCGACTCAATCTATATGCTCAGTCGACTGAACAAAGAAAACTATGACTTTCACTTTACATTTTCAAAATAATGATACATTATAAATAATAATATAAGGGTTATCTCTAATCCATACATTTCTAACTGAATTATTTTAACCATTAAATATTTGTTTGGTTAAAAACTTTGATAAATTATCACCACAATATTTTTAGAATGTTCATCCTATAAATACACGTTTAACTTATTTTCATTTTCACAACTCATTTTCACTTGCAAGAGATTGAAAAGTTGATATTAAAATGTCCTCAAACAACTCATACTCCCCAATCAACATCACCTCTTCGATCGATAACTCACCAACATCACCAAAACTTCCTACTCCAACACCAAAGCATGAGCCAGTCTATAAATGGAACAACTATCGAACTGGCTACATACCGGAATCGAAGAAGACTAAACGTGGTCTTTTTATCTCACCAGATACGAAAAGAAAGATTGATGAGATTCATCACTTTCAACAACAACAAATTGATCTTCAACGAGAATTATATTTCGAACAAAAAGTAACGGCGAGGCGATTGAGCTTCCTAGAGCAAATAGGTTTACGTTTTTGTGGCTCAAAGAAAAACGAAGCGACTGAGCCTCTACCTTGGCCAGTTAGTTCGTATGATCTGTCTTCGTCTTATCGTACACCAGCCGATCCCGTGAATCCTTGGATGTCTTCAAAAACTCCTCAGTATAGTCCAAATTCATGGGATATAAACTATATGGAGAACGAAGGACGCAAAAAGAAAAAGAGTCCATCTTCAAAGAAATGATTATTTCGGTGGCCAAATCATGTTATTATATCATATTATATCTATACTATTGTAATCATTTATTGAAATGTATTTTAAAAATTTAGAATTCCAAAAACTCAAGGTTCAGTCGACTGAACCTTCCTGCTCTGTCGACTGAATTCTAGGAAGAAATCAAATATACAATAGTTCAGTCGACTAAAACTTCTGTTCAGTCGACTGAATTTAACACAGAAAATTTCGGCCAAAAATTCAGTCGACTGAACAGACTTTTTCAGTCCACTGAACGCCAATTCCCAGGAAACTTTTCCCCTTTTATCAACCAGTTTTTACCCTTTCACCTTCACTTTTTACCTTCCAAAAGCTCTCTCTTCCCCATTGTTTTCCAAAACCCTAGCCCCCAATTCACAAATTACTCTCAAATTTCACAAAAAAATAGCCCCAAAAAGATCAAGAGCTTCTTCTTCATCCTCCGAGCCACTTGATACTCAAATAGCACAATGGCTCTATGATGACGTAGCTATAACAAGGTGGAATAAAATGAAGGATTCTCGCATTTTCAAGCACTCCTTCGTTGATTTTCAAAGCCTTCAGACATACAACATTCAAGCATTAATGGATCGGGCAGGTTTAACTTTTCTTTTGGATTTGAAAAGAAATGACCAAGCAATAAACCATATCATGGTCAAATTATTTTATGCAAATCTTAACCTTGGACACCAAACTCCAAGAAATCCAAATGATAGTGTTTGGAGTATGGTGTGTGGGAAGAAAGTTTGGTTCTTCTTAGATCGAACGGCACACATCTTAGGATCACCTAACGTAGGGAGAAAGCTTGATGAGGTAGAATTCAATCCACAAATTCGAGATGACATAAATCATCAATTTCTGGATGATAATGTTAACATTCGATATATTAAGTCCACTTCCCTACGACCTAGAGCTAGAATCCTTCACAAAGCTCTTATGAGAACAATTACTCCATGAACGGGTTCATATGAACTTGTCTACCCAATAAATTATCGAGCTCTATACGCTATTTTCGGCAATATTCAAGTCAATTGGGTCCAACTAATCCTTGATGAGTTTCTCACATTTAACAATGGAAAAATGCGAACTATATATTTTGGAGAATATATCAAGAGACTTCTCCTCAATGTTGATACGCCATTACCCGAGTCCGAAAATACAATGGTCCATCAAATTAACCAACGGACAATAAGCCTTATGCAACTCCCGGATAGACCTCCTCGGATCATATCTCTTGCCGAATTGGAAGCTAGGCATCAAGAACAACAAAAACCTCCACAAGCGCAACAACCTCCACAAGCTCGACAAGAAGAACCCTTCGACCAAGAAATGAAATTCATATCATTGAGCCAAGTTTTACTACCAATCAATCGTTAGGAATTTTATCAAGAAATCAACAAATTCTTGATAATCGCCTCAAGAAGGTAGATCACAAACTTGATAAAATTAAAGGATTCTTCAATAAATTATGGGATGCCATCTCATGCTCAACTTCCACTACCGCTTCAACGTCACGCGGTAAACGTCCTGCACCTACCTTCACATGGACATCGTCCGAAGAACATACAAGCAGCAGCACGAGTGGCACTAGTGATGGTCAAGGAGGAAGTTATAGACCTCCCACAGGTGGACCCGTTATCCGAGAGCCAAGGGGAGGGGAGAAGCCTCATATGATTGGGACAAAGATGAATAAACTCTTTTGTGGCTTCTTATTATCACAAGGCTTGTAAAAATAATTTTTTATTCAACATTTATGTTTTATTCATTCATGCAACATTCTATTTCTCATGCTACATTTTTATGTTATATTCTATGCTACATTCTTAAACGATAGACATGCATATCAGTGATTGCTTTGACAATATATTTCTGTAATTATTACTTCCTTTTTGTCGATGACAAAGGGGGAGAAATCTATGTTACTAACCTTGTTTTGTAGAAAATATAGTACATATATTCAGGGGGAGGAAATAATCTCTATACACATGAGTATTGTCATCAATCAAAAAGGGGGAGAATGTTGATACGCTAAGATTTTGATCAATGACAATGTGCTTCAACAAAAAGGAAGAGATATGTGCAAAGCTAAAGAAAGAATGACGAAGACCAAGGATAAACATAAGTATGATTTTTATATAGGTCTTAGTTTAGATTTATTGTTAAATTCTATCCTCAAGAGGCTTGCACACACACTAGAACACATGTTATAAATTTCATTTCTTAATACACATTCACTGTGCACAGCTTAATAATTCAGTTGATTGAACAGGGATGACCAGTCGACTGAACCTGTTACACATATACAAACATGTACAGTTTCAGTCGACTGAAACATCCTTCTCAGTCGACTGAATTTGCTCCTGAAAATCTTCCTTCATATTTTCAGTTGACTGAATTCTCTGTTCAGCCGACTAAATTTGAACCTGCGAATTTTCTATGAATGGACACCTTCTTCCTCCCAAGAGTTGCAACCATTCACCAATGGAAATGGAAGAATCTCTTGTTTGCAACCTTAGCCAACAGATGCACCTCTTCTACAAGTATAAATACATAATTTTAACATCTTCAAATGACCGAATTCTCTTGCTTTAATCTTACTATCTTCTTGAACATATTATCTAGAAATTCTAAAAGCACTCACAAATCGATTGCTTGAATCACTGATTTGTTTTCAACATTTTTTTGATTCATAGCAATTCACATTTCCTAAATCTTCACAAACACATTGCATACTCTCGAGGATAAGATTATAGGAATATTGTACTACATTAGACTCATTAGTGTTGATAAGAACACAACAAGTCGAATATTGTTTTTGTAATTGAGTTGAAATCCTCTTCGGTGTTTGAGGCAAGAAATCCCGTTCGGTTGTTCGGGTAAGTTGTAAACATATTCCTCCGGGTTAAGTGAGAGTGTTAGTTAGTGAAATTCCTAAGTGAAACTTAGGGACTGGACGTAGGACTAGAGGTCCGAACCAGTATAAAATCCTGGTGTTTCCTTGCTTTTACTTACTTTATCTACCTAGACTATTCCGTTAATCCATATTACATGATCCTACTGCATAACCTCTTTCAATCCTATCGTTTTCACAAATACCCGGTCTTCAACACCGGTCTTCAATGCTATCCATTACGTCGTATCACTATTCGGAATGGGTAGTCCGAATAACGAGCGCAATAATTAAAAAAATAAGTGTAGCATTCAATTTCAACCAATTCACAATAAATAGCCATTTAAGGGTCAATATTAATAGTCGGTTATTTAACTATCAATCAATATTCACAACATAACCCGATTCCAAATAATCTTCCCAAATTATTTATTTCCAAAATATCTTTACAACATATAATTTCCACACTTCAACCATTCGAAAACAAATTTCAAATCAAATTTCACCTTTACAACTTTCATTTCAAAATGGTTCATTTAAACCAATCAAATAAATCCTTACTGATTTATTAAATTTACGTTTCAAATTCGTAAATTTATTTTCACACTTCAAAAATAAATCAATGTTTATTTTTAAAACAAATTTCCCTTATAAATTTCCATTGTGAATTTACATTTCCAAATATTCAATTTTTATACGATTTTTCAAATCGATTTCAATTATTCACTTTCAATTTATCTTTAAAAGATAAAATCTCAAAACATTCACTTCATATTGGAAAACATTTCCATACTTATTTAATAATAAGTAATGCACCAATCTATTTATTTTCAATATTTGGAAAATATTCAATATACTTAAATCCCAATTAAGTATATATTTTATTCTTTAAGGAAAACATCCTCTTAAACACATTTGTTTGAGTCAAAACGAATATTGCGTAAAACATCGTTACGACAACCCAAAATCACTAGTATAGGGATTTGAAATTTAAGATAGATATATAAACCCCAATACTATACAAAACTTTTCTTTTCGGAAATCATTTACTATAACAACAGTGTTATAGTCCACCGTTTCCTTCTATTTCTCGAAAACGTCTATTTCAACAATGAATGTTGAAATCTATGGTTTCGATACTTAATACATTTTAAAACATCGTTAAATTGTTTTAAATTCTATTTAAAATATCACTTTCCTAAAATATTTCTTTAATATATTATTCACCGTCCAAAATCGTGAATATACTTCGTTAACCAAATTCAATTTCTACATATTTTATTTAAAGGATTTTCCGATGTCCAAATCGTGGATATATTTCCTCTAATAAGCTATAAAAATTGGACTTATCAAAATAAGTCGATTTCGGATTTATAAAACAACGTTTATAAATTACATTTATACTTTATAACAACTTCAACTTATAAAATCACTTTATTAACAAATTCTATCCATATCCCATTTACACGCCAAAATCCAGTTTATAAGTTAATTACTTATATATCTTTTATTTTACAAGATCTATTCGTTTTATAACTTCACAATTTATAAATCTATAGATTTCATCCACTTATGAAATTCATTTATACTTTATTTTAATACTTATAAAAACTCGTTTTATGATTCCAACATTTTAATTTATAAATATAAATTTTATAAATCTTTTATATAAATCATTTATAATAATTCAAAAATCCCAATTTAAACCATTTTATAAATTAATCAACTACTTATTTCAAAAAAATCACATTTCGGTTATATTTCACAAAAACCAAATTTTTTATAACATAAAAATTTCAACGTTTATTTATTTAAAATGAATCAATTCCAAAATTAAATTTTTTTATGAATTCTCAACTTAAATTTTCAAAAATCCAATTTTATTTATTTTCGGCATCTAACGATACCAAAAATATATTCGGCTAAAATTTAGTCTTTAACAATTTCAATCACAAAGATAATCACGTAGATTATAAATAGATCAACACACAACATTGAAACCAATTCAATCATTTGAGGAGTCCAGTTGGATCCTTCCAACCTGTTTTTCTGCATCCAAAGATGTTAGCACAATACCAATTCCGCTTCAAGACGCAATATCGCGGTATATGGGATTTATAAAATACTATCCGCTATTATGCGGCGCAATAGGGTCTCATCCGCTATATAATGCGGGAAATCAACTCCAAATACATATATAATACCAATTCCATATCAAGTTGGAATTATCGCGATATATGTGTTTAATAAAAACATCCGCTTAATATACGGCGTATATGGTCTATTTCAATACAACATATAATAACTATCATCTAATCACACAATCAAGCAATTTTAAATCTAACTATTTAAAATTTAAATCGAAATAATTCGATTGAGCGAGAAGTTCTCACCTTGAGTTTTCGATAATAGTTGTAGCGTTTTGCTTCGAATAAAATTAAACGTGAGTTTAATTTTAGCTGAAATTTTTACTAGCTCTAAACGACTCCAAACCAGCTCTACTGCGTAGTGCTCGACAAAACGAAGCCAACGCAACTTGTTTCGTGATTTTTCGACCTCGTATGACAAAGTTATGTTATTTCAAAGTTTATACAATCTATATAATATAATAATTTCAGTTTCTTTTATTTTTTTAACCCTACATTTAGATCATGCCGTTGATTTCAACTTCATAAATCTAGGCCGCACGTGCTTATCATCTTCTTCGTTCGTTACTTCCTGATGCTCGAACCCAATAGTCGTGCAAACCCTAATACACGCGGCCATCCCCATCACTTAGAAGTCGATCAACCAGCATCATCTAGCTCTCCCTCGCCTCTACCCACGGCCACCACGGCATGAAACTCGGCACCCCCCTTTCCTCTGAAAACACGCACGAACGCGACGACTTAGAATGCCAGTTTCCCTCGATTCGCTCAATTATAATTGATCAAAGCTGTTGGACTTCAAGATCTCACCAAGCTCTATCTGTTTGTAGTTGAACGTTTTCTGAATCGAGTTGTGGATTTGAAGAAAATTATGGAGGAAGAAGGATGTATTTCGGCCATTGTTTCTGAAAGTGGCGGCTAGCTTGAACTAGGGTTAGGGTTTGATTTTCTTGCAAATGGAAAATATAGAGGTGCTTTTATAGAAAATTTCCAAAAACGCTATTCACCCGGATTTTTCCAAACTCCAAATCTCGCGCGGTTACTGGTGTTTCTAGGGTTATCCCGCGTTTCGGACACAATGGAATATGTTTCGGAAGATAATTTGATCAAGTTACGGAGATAAACGATCGAATTTTAAATTAAATCGATTAAACCAATTTCTATGCGTTTTGGCTTGCCCCGGACAAACCGTAAATCCGATTGACATGAAATTTGAAACCATACAATAATTTGACATTACGGATCCGATGAAACTAGTTTCGTCAAAATCCAAGACTGTTTGAAAAATGGCTATTTTCACTAGTCGATTACATATTAAAATATTCAATTTTCACAAATTAACTTTTAATTCAATTTTAAAAGTTCACAAACATTGTTCTAACCCCAATATGATTTAATATAACTTTATAAATCAATTTTAATCACATTAAACCCAAATTCTAATTATTTACGCAATTTCAAATATTAAATTATCGATTTAATTATCCAATTAAATCCAGATATTCGAAATATAATTCATTCGACTTACAAATTTTACTTGTTGATATTTAAAATCAATTAAATATCTGAATTTCAAATGACAAAAATTCTGGGTTTTGCAGCAATAGAATATGTATTCATAAACGTTTTATGAATTTCTTTATTTATAAAACTGATTTGGTTTTAGTTTACAAAAATTATGTTCGAAACATAAATATCATCCAATGGTTGTCTTTTCAAAATTCATTTGGTGAGATTTATACAAGATCCCTCATGAACTATTATTACGTGCAATCTTTCGACTCGCACAATCTGCCTACTACTTGGCCTATGATATGTTGGAGTTTCTTAAACCATTATCTTGTAAACTTTTATAAACTATTATTCAAATGAAATAATATTAACCTTGTGTACTACCATTAAGTACATTACTTCATAGAAAGAAACTAACTCAATTCACTCACAATTACTCGTACATTGTCCAACAAAGTTTGATTACTCCATGTCGATGCGTCATTATGTATCACATGGAGGAGTAACTTTGAGATTGAATCTTTGTTCATCTTGGGTACGTTCGGTACATTTCCCATTATATTCACTCATTTGATCAAATCAAATCATTTCTATCGCATGTTATTTTATTTACTTCAGTTTTATATTCCATAACTTTACCATAGACATACTACACGTGTGTAAATACACATGTCCATGTTGTCGATAGCTCATCGGTGAATATGACGAAGTACATGGAACCATTTTGGTATTTATAGACTTACGATTGTATACATCTATATGTATCAATCCAAAGAATTCATCAACTCTTATAATATTCTCACTAAATGGGTGCATAGCAATTCATTACTTGAGATATAATTAAAAAGTATCATATGATTCAGAATCATAAAATAAAATTATTTCTCAAAACTGCGGCTTAGTTTATAATTCCAAAACAACTGTAAATAATATTAGATACTTTTCTATTTTTCGATGCATCACTTTTGTTAAAAAATTACCACATTATAGTTTTATTTACAATGAATATTCATAATATTCATATTGAAATATAGCTATGTTTATTTTTTTCAGTCAATACCGAAAAATAATCATTATTTCATAAATAATGTATGGTAAGTTTTACTAAAACAATATGATGCAATTAATAAGTGTTATATAGGATTCTCCCACTATTTCCATAATTACTATAATAGTGTACTAAATTCGGTGGTCCATTCACTTAATACAATATGTTTATTTCATACACTGCAACTATTTACAGTGGAGAGTCCATTGATCAAACATCTTGAGCTCAAAGAAACAAATCTCATAGAAAATTATTTTCTATATGAAAATACATTTTGGAATAGAAATCATATTTCTTCTTCCAATATTAAGTATCAGTTATTATTACAATTCTCATTTCCAATGTTTTTCTATGAAGCAGAAGTGACTATTCATTCTCTTCGTCACAACTGTACCTTAAACTAAATCTATTCTTATACATTCGTTTTTCTTTCAAATGGTCAAACTATTCAAAAGAAAACCATACTACAATATCATAACAAACTCTTTACAAAAGTGCATTCGATTATCATTAACATTTAAGGACATCAAATATGTTGCACTTTACGTAAACAGATCAAAATGGCGTTTCAGCGATCGAGTTCTTATATCTATCTTGTAGTTTGGTCTTGTGTCACATTAACACAATACGATCCCTTTTGTAATCAATCAGATTGAATACCCGATCCCACACTAAAGTTTATTTGGTTTTTCGAAGAACTAATTTCATCGAAATATTGTACATCATAAACTTTGACCATTCACCATATAACATTTATATGCAAATTATATGGACCAAATATCCATAGTCTTGTATTGCTTTTAGAGTTTGAAAATAATAAAATGCAATATATGGCCTTCACCAAATAAATGCATAAGTGACCAAACCACGAATGTATTTAGTAGTTGTAAAATCAGGCACTTGCATGAGTGTTGAAACATTAACATGCAACAGAAATTCAATAGTAGGTATTATATTTCCATTTGCTAACTTTCAATTCAACTCATTTGTATATGTTAATTGATAAACATTTTATCAATCATATTAAATGCAAATTTTTATCATTGCAGATAAATATAACATTATTTAACATATGTTCTTACAATATTAGAAAGGATAACTATTATCATTTCATTTTTCTAATAAGGCTCCCACTGGTCTTTTATGTTTCTTCAAATCCTAAGATGAAACATAGAAGCCTTTCAACTTCATTAGTGGGCGTTATGACTCATTTGTCTTGGTATTTTGACCTTGAATTTGCCCAGCAAATCATAGCACTACAAACGATGGATAAGTCCTTACCTGTTGTATCATATACAACTCCTAACCAATTTTTCCTTGTCTTAATCTCATTTCGACCTTGAGTTTTCTCAACAAATCGAAAGAGATTATTCACTCATACCTACCACATCGCGACGGCCTAAGTATAGTATATGTACCTTGAGTTTGCTTAAGAAATACATATAGTTATGTTACCACGTCTATTCAGTATATTAATAATACTACACATAACATCCCTAGCTTGAGTTTGCTCAACAACTAAGAAGTATGCAAGTAATTTATTAATATATATATATATATATATATATATATATATATATATATATATGGTAGAGGACAACACTATATTGAAGATTCATAATCTTGAGCATATTATATTGACTGATATCGACTTATGGAAAAATATATTCCGTATGAAATACTCCCGTGATTCAAGTGTTAGATACATCAGAAATCACAGTATACGTAATTTACATATGTATTATTCCTTAAGTCCATTTGGGTTTGTTTAATGTTCCACTTTAGTTTATACACTCATATTACATAAGTTTCACTATTATATAACTTTTATATTTTAATTAACTTATACAATAATCTTATGTATAACATTTTACTAATTAAACCTTATTTAATTAATTTTAATTAGTTAACTTTTTAATTAATTTTAAATTAGTATTCCAATACAACTTTTATATTAGACATATCTACTATAACTGTTATAGTAAGACATATATATCTTATATATATGCATATTTTTAGTTAATTAACTAACTAACCTTTAATTACTTTATTAATTAAATAATTTTAATTAAACTATATTAATTGCGAAAATTTATCTTATATACATACATTTGTGCTTATGTTTTCTTAAACACTTTAAAATAACGTATATCAAAATACATAATACATGCATATAAATATTAATTAATTAACTCATTTAATTAATTTATGTTATTAATCTTATTAATAATTTTAAATTTAGAAATTAATATTTACATAGTTTCAAACATTTTGCACTTTACGATACATTTTCAAACATTTTGAAAATTTATGTTATATTATAATCTTTTATAATAAAAATATTTTATTTTAAATTTAACTTTTAAATTTGAAATCTTATCTTAATTTTCAAAACCATTTTGAAAATAACCCACGGCTCAATTAAATTGGGCCTTTTCTGTTAGGTGTAATCTTTGGGCTTACTCCACCTTTCAGGCCAGGCTGGTAACCAGGTAGGACATGGTACTTGAATACCCAATTCCAATCCTAGACATTACCTTTGTAGACATCGTAGTTAGTATGAAAGCTTAATTTGTCAGCCCTAACATGACTAATTTAAACCGTATAGGCTATTAGACTCTGATACCATTATTACAACGGGTCAGCCCATAGCAGAAGAAATGGGTGAATTTCAAAAAATTTACCATTTTGGATCATTAATAGGCATATGAAGTCTAAATGCATTTAAATATTATCTAAATTTTCTTTTAAATAAAATCAATATTTTATTCAATATGGTAACTTAAGGAACTTTAAATATACAAAGGTATGTGATATAATGAATGTATCAAATACATACATCATGTCAAGTGTAAGTGTGGTGTATAAGTAGTGTATATATGTATAAATGAAACATGTAAAAATAAATTAAGAGAAGAAAATTATTTGTTCCCTTTTATTACTATATTCAATTAATAAAGGAAAGTTATGGTAGAATATGAAAGTAGAGAAACGTATCATTTCTTTCAACATTTAACTATGACAATTAATACATTAAATGACATTTATTGCTTATCAATCAAATCTACACATGGATATGATAGAATATGAAAAAAGAGAAACTTACGTTTGTTTCACGATTTACCTGTGACAATCAATACATAAATGACTTTTATTACTTATCAATCAAATCTACATAGGATATGATAAAATATGAAAATTGAAAAACCTTTCATTTCTTTCACCATTTAGCTGTAACAATTAATACATTAAATGACATTGATTACTTAATAACCAAATCTAGACATGCCTTCATTGTCTAATTTGTCAATCAAATATATGCATACATTCATAATATTATGGATGCATACATTCATAATAATTATGGATACATTCATACATACAAAGTGAAAACGTATTGGTTGTTTTAAATAATTTGAAACCCTAAATTAACATTGACAGAAAAAATTCCAATTGAGAAAATTTTTAACAAAAAAAGATTAAATTATTTCTCATAATCTCGTACAAATTTGATTTAAACAAAACATTTATATTACATATAACTGATAATTAAAATTTAATAATTTTGATCTGAAAGCATATATTTGCAAACAATGTAGCATATGGTATAATATACATTCGTACAAAAGGTTTTTGGTTTTAAAGTTAAAATTTTTGAATAAATTTTTAATTTAAGAATAAAAAAATACACAAAACTTAAATATTGAAAACAAAAAATAATTAAAATTTGCACTAAAGTCCATTCATTAATATTAAATCAAGGTATCCACTTTTGTTTTAACAAGGATTGTAACAATTGTACAAAAATTTAATATATGTAATTAAAATCAGATTAAGGAATGATAAATAACTTAGCAGACACACACACACACACACACATATATATATATATAATCCATTAGCATTTGAATAAGCAAAGATTATCTCATAGTATATATAAATCTCATTCAAAGTAAATTTTTAATTTCATAACTATCTATAATAAAATAAAATAAATTTGAACAAGGTAGGCGTGCGTAAATTTGTGATAAGAAATTGCAGATCCAAACAATAGAGAGAATGATGACAATTTATCAGAAATAACATGAGATTCAATATATATCGATGTATCATAAATGTACATTAAAAAGAAATGATAAACAAAAGATAGGTCAAAATAATAATACAATAAAGATGTAAATATCGAATTATACGCACATATAATTACCTTAGGATGAAGCATGTAGAAACACTTCGAATGATGGAAGAATACATAGATCTGATTGATAACTCTCTAGATCCGATAAACCTTGTCCTTCATCACACCTTAATTTGTGGCTTCTCCTCAAATTTTAAAAATCACCATCCCACTTTGCAAGAGAAGAATGAACCGCCCTTTTTAATTAAGTTTGATGTTGATTTAAATTTATTTTGATTTTTTTTTGGATGAAGTTTCGACCATGGATAAATGGTAGAGAAAAGGAAGAAAAAGAGAACAAAAATGAAAGTCACGTTGCTTTCAAAAATAATAAGGTTTTTTTTAAATAGAATTAAAGGAACCTTTTTCAATTCTCCTATTAGAAATTCCTCCTTTATTTCCTCTTTTTAAATCTCAATTAATCTCATTAGTTGATCTCCTCTTCTTACCATTATATGGCCGATCCAAGCACATTCCAAATATGCAACTTTTTCGAATAAAAAAAAACAAGTTTTATGTAATTATTTTTTTATTTAAAACATGTTTAAATTTTTATTGATATCACATATCGATATATGCAAATATAACTTTTATGTATGCATTAAAATAATTACAAACAACATTCAAAACATCAAATAAATTAACAATAATTATTATTTCATAAATATTAATTAACTTAAACAGTTTGCAAAATTTAACAAACTAATTAAATTGTGTGGTTTTCGGAGAAATCACAAATGCATTTGTGCAACTCGGAGGTGTGAATTCAGTCAGCGATTAATATCGAACAATTCAACTATTAATGTTCACACATCACTTAGCAGGTGGTATGACAATTTGGCTAAATTCATCGCTTACTGGTCTTTTTAGTAAAATCAAGTTTTACTTATTATAAACGGTACCTCATAGTGAAAATTATTTACACCAATTCTCTTCGTCATAACTACATCATTTAGGTCTTATGGAATTTGGTAATGGTCAAAATTCCAATATCATCCACATTCAACTTTATAGTCCAAACATAAAGTCCCTGGTTCAATAATAATAATTATCATTAACCAAAATGCTATGCCTAGAAACTTTGACTTTGATTTGACCATGATACTAACCCCATATAACTGAGGAGAAACCCGTAGCACCGAGGAAAGGAATTCTCTCTTGAATAGTGCTTCACTTCCAATACTTCCACTCGACCAAACTATAATCACTCAATGGAATGTCATGCCATGATTTGACTATAATCAAAGCGGAGCTTTCATATTAAAAATCCACAGTATTCTCACACAGTATTCTCAAGTCGAGAGAACTATGTAAATCAGTCACAATCCTCTCTTGAATAGTGCTTCACTTTCAATACTTCCACTCGACCCAACTATAGTCACTCAATGGACGTCATGCCATGATTTAGCTATAATTAAAGTGGGGCTTTCATATTGGAGATGCACAGTATTCTCAAGTCGAGAGAACTGTGTAAATCAGTCACAATGATATTTTCTATTTGACCTTAGTTATATTAACCAACATAAAATTATCGAGTGAGTCGTTCCATAGTTATCCAATAACTATCAGTACGTAACAGCTAGGCACCCCAGCAGTCATGAGTAATACACTGCCTAACATTTGGAGAGTGTTACATACTCTAGTATCAACGGATACATCGATATCCAGCCTCGATGCATCTTGGCTGTGAACATTTAAAATGATATATTTGTTTTATCATGATAAATTACTCACGGTTACAACACTTTGTAACTACTATAGCAAAATATGTCATTTATGGATTTTTTATTAACTATACTTTGATTAAATCAATTAATTAATATAACCACATCATATCAAGTATATAATAGAAAGAAACATCTTTATTATGAACAAGATTGTTCAACGAGTTAGATATATGTAATAAATTACATAATTGCCCCTTGGGCATACCCCTAACTCTATCAGATCTTCCCTTGACGCTTTTAGGCTTATTACTTTGTGTATTCAGTGAAAGTATTGGCTTTACATGGAGAATCTATAGACCAGTACCGATCCATGGACAACCAAATTTCTCGACATTTTTTCTTGCCTTGGTATCTTTATCATTCATTGAGCATTAGAGGGAAATGGTTAAAATTATGGATCGGTACTAGTCTATTCATGAATCAGTACCGATCATGGGGTTAGCCATTTTCCCTCATTTCAAATGATTGCTTTTCATGCTCGACCGTCTTTGAGTCTAGCATTCGTTCCTTTATCGTTTCGTAACCCAATTCCATCAAAATACCGCTTGTAAAATACGGATAACAGCTTTATAACTATTGTGTAATATGTGCGTTGCACATTATGAGATTGTAAAGAATATATAAACTCATTTTTATAGGATATAATCTTTATTTTGTGAATAATTGTTAACATTATTGATTTCATCGACAACTTAAATAGTAATGTGAATATACCAATTTGAATGAGAATTTAAAGCCATGAAAGACTTGAATGATAAATAAAAATACATAATTAATATGTGCATATTAAGTGCTTTTATTTTACTATTATTTAATACACACACACACAGTGAAAGATAAAGATATAACAAAATAGTTTCGTTGAGATTTGAACTTGTGACCTTTGATCCCACTATCTATAGAGTAGTGGAATAAAAGTTAAGAGATAAACATAGAATAAATTTGCTTCGATGAGACACGAACTTGTGATATTTGACCTCTCACTATTAGTAAAAAAATCGTAAAACAAAAATTGAACAGAAGGCTAAAAAAAGGCCAAGTCAGTTGGCTATGTGACTGAGCTAATACTATATATAATAAATATAATAGATTGTACATGCTGTCAAAACCATAAATGAAGCTACTTACCACTCTACATTCGATGTACAAGTGATATTTTGATAAAATCTGAAGGTATTTATCACTACATTCGTTATATAAGTGATATTTTGAACATTCAATGTCATATATAAACTATCTTAATTAGGCACGTTAAGGAATACTTTTCAGATGCGGATAATGTTATATCTACATTTGTATGTGAAACCATTTTAAGATACTGGATATCACGCAGACATAGGATCAGTTTCGTAGATAATTAACCATTAAAAAGATACAAACTGAAGACTTTAGTTTAGCGTTAAATTATTTCAGTACCAATTATTATAAAAGTACATAAATAAAAATAATTATATTAGAAAGCATTTTTTGAGAGCTAAACATGTATCTATATGCATTTATTATAAATTATTATTTTGGTAAAATAATAAATATATATTAGTCGTATACTAAAATGCACATAGCATAAACAATAAACAAATTTCAAATGGATATTCTTGAATGCATACTTCTTAATATCTGCTTCGTATTCATTTTTTGGATATCACATAATTGTTCGTTTTTTGGATACAGATACGAATAGATTTCAAATTTTTTCACCATACTTTGACAAACTTAGTCCTACCGTGCGAGCAGCTCTACGCACTTCTTGCATTGGTTGGTTCTTCCTTGTTGGGTAATGGTTTAGTTAAAAATCATTGCGATCAATTTTGATGAGGCGGGTAGCTGAGTTGTTGGCTTTGTCGTGCAGAATGCATACTTTGATAACCATACCACTAGCACTGATTTTTGAACAGCTAGCTCGCATTATATAAATTAATTTAGTAAATTTCATCGTAAAAACAATGATTATAAGTAACTTTCAAATGTGACCAAATCATCTACTCCCAAATCTTCGTATTTCGTAGTAGCACCAATTAAACTTTAGCAGGTGATAATGTATTTTGCAAAAAATACATTTTCTTGCTATGATAAACCTTTAGACGAGATCTCTCTGTATAATACATAAAAATATGTGAAATTCCACTGGATTGGACCATGGGACAAAAAATTTGCTCCTCATTCTAATATTCAGGTTCTATAACTATATGTAAATTGTTCAACAAATTTGTATCATTGACATAGCGGAGTAAAAGAATATGATTCAAACAAGTTAAAGAAAACAATTGACCAAAAGTTATATGATATTTATGGCTTAGAGCAAGCAATACATGTATTAACTTACGACAACATTGTTTTAGTAAACATTGGATTTTATTAGTTTAGCTCTTAGCCATCAAATTTTCAAGGGCGGATCATCCAGTCCCAAATCCCCATGAAACAAATTAATAGAAACATTGAGATTTTTACATAAAAGTTCTTTTTCTCTTTTACATAATGAGTTCTTTGTAAAACTTTCACAAAATTGAATGTTCTTGTTGGATACGTAACGGGGTCGGAAAAAAATACAAGCCGATGATTTCAATTCAAATTTTCATATCTATTTTGATAATTTGAAAGGGTACAGCAAAGCCAAATGTCATATCATCAATATGAATATTTTCACAAACTAAGAAATATCATCATTCTGAATAGAACAAGAAATGGTTCAACGTTGGCTGAAGTTTTATGTCAGCCAAAAAATCCATTTCATGAACGTGAAATTTAAAAGGAAAATACATTATTTGGATGTAATTGCAATTAGCTAATCATGTTTAAATATCAACAACATAAATGCTGTGGAACCCACGCCAAGCTGTATATATGCAGGCCCAACGATATAAGCCAGTCAAACTCCAAGCACCGTCCTCCTCCTTTCCTTCTTTCCCCAATTAATGCTGTTAAATACCAACAGCATAAATTATTTAACTATTTCAACCCCAATTAATTATTCTAATCACCGATTAATTAATCAACTACTCCCTTCATTAACTTATAACCTCCGTCCAACTGGAGGTGCATAAGACCATACAGCACGCGTAATTAATAAAATAAATATCCTCACAATTACCTCCTAATCGGAGGGCCTTTCTGCAAATTAGTCATCTTCCTAATTTCTATTTTTCGCCTCCTTCACGCGTTTTCCTCCCTCTATTAATACAATTCCCTTCTCTCCATTATTTCCTTAGCAGGCTCAATCTAAAATCAGCCTGCCTTGTTATCCCCACTTCTCCTCAAATCGATCCTAAACTTCATTTCAAATCAATTGATTTGTTCTAATTACCATATTAAAGTCAAAATGAAGATGAAGATCAATTTAGAGGACGAGCTTTTTCCGTCCACTCCAGGCAAGGTGAAAATCGACCGCTCCCACCGTCAATTCAACCGGTGCTTCTCCTCCACCTCGACGATGTTTCTATGGACGCTGTTCCTAATTGCCCTAACAGCTTCCTACCTCAGCTTCCAATCGCTGGTCGACACTTCGTCCAAGTATTTCACCGCCTCCTGGGGTGGTCTCAACTGGGAGAAGCAGGTCCGGACCTCCGCTCTTCCTCGCCGCCCTTCTGGCATGTCCGTCATCGTCACCGGAGCAGCAGGATTCGTTGGCTCACACGTCTCCCTCGCTCTCAAAAAGCGCGGCGACGGCGTCGTCGGCGTGGACAACTTCAACTCCTACTACGACCCTTCCCTGAAAAAGGCCAGGAAAACCCTTCTCTCCTCCCACGGCATCTTCGTCATAGAAGCCGACATCAACGACGCCAAACTCCTGTCAAAGCTCTTCGACGTCGTCCAGTTCACTCACGTGATGCATCTAGCCGCCCAAGCCGGCGTCCGCTACGCGATCGAAAACCCCGCCTCCTACGTCCACTCCAACATCGCCGGCCTCGTGACCCTTCTAGAAGCCTGCAAATCAGCGGATCCGCAACCCGCTATTGTTTGGGCGTCCTCCTCATCCGTTTACGGGTTGAACGACAAAGTCCCCTTCTCCGAAGAGGACCGTACAGATCAACCCGCCTCGCTCTACGCAGCAACAAAGAAAGCTGGAGAGGAAATCACTCACACTTACAATCACATATACGGGTTATCAATCACAGGTTTGAGATTCTTCACCGTTTACGGGCCATGGGGAAGACCCGACATGGCTTACTTCTCCTTCACTAGAAACATTCTGCAAGGCAAACCCATCACCATTTACAGAGGAAAGGATCACGTGGATTTGGCCAGAGATTTCACCTACATAGACGACATTGTTAAGGGCTGTTTAGGATCACTGGACACAGCGCAGAAGAGTACAGGCAGCGGAGGGAAGAAGAAGGGCGCGGCACAGTATAGAATATTCAATTTGGGAAACACTTCACCCGTGACTGTACCAAAGTTGGTGTCGATACTGGAGAAGTATCTGAAGGTGAAGGCGAAGAAGAACGTGATAGAAATGCCTGGAAACGGAGATGTGCCGTTCACGCATGCGAATATCAGCCATGCGAGGATAGAATTGGGGTACAAGCCAGTTACGAATTTGGAAGCGGGATTGAAGAAGTTTGTGAAGTGGTACTTGTCGTATTATGGGTATGGAAGAGGAGGGAGGAGATTGTAAATTAATTAAGTAATGTAGTTTGGAATTTGTGAAGAATTGAGGCAAGTTTTTTTTGATGACGTCTTAAATTATTCTTTTGTTAAAGTGTACGAATATGAATGTAATTTTTATTATTTTATTTTATTACAAGTAATGTAATTTTGCTGGCTTCGTTGTATATATGCAGCTATTTTTGCGTAATGCGATGTTAAGATGAGAGAGCTGTAAATTTGGCAGAAAGAAAGGTCTGAAGAGACAGACGAGTTACGGCATGTGATGCGATGGCCGTACGATGCACGAAAATGAAATCTGAAAGCAGCGAGCGACCAGCTGTACGCGTCTTGTTTTCTTATTTTTTGGGATCTTTTTTTATGTGCCGACTACGTATTTGGAATTAAATAAGCCGTTGTGACAGCTGTGCATGGGGTCCACCTTATCCTTCCATGCCTTTTTTTATTGAATTTAACGGCTGCTGTATTTGTCAATGATTTTTATTTTATTTTATTTTTTTATTTTATTTTTGGAAAAAAAAGGAAAAGCATGGTTCAAATGGACGTTAGTAGAACGTGTTTATAGCATCGATGCACGACGAAAGGTCGTGTGCATTTCTAAGGGATATTTCTGCAGCAAGGAGTCTTGTAGCGAGGATTATGCTTTTTAATGATCATAGATGGCATTGATTGTACGATTTCAAATTATAAAATAGCACAACGATGGGATGAGCCATATTGAAATAAATTAATATATATTGTAACAAAATATGACGGTATGCAACCATAGCAATTGTGATTTTTTTTTTTTTTTAGGTTGCAATTCACTATAATGTGTACTATTTAATAAGATAAACAGGAGAAGCATCATATACGCCAATGGTATGATGTCTAATCACCGTTAATACATTCATGTATTGTTTATTTTATAAACAAACAAAAACCAGATCAAGAAAAATAAATAAATAAAAAGTTTGATTATTTATTACCGATAATTAGTGATTGTATGTGAAGGTTGGAACTGAATAACCATCAATGACAACTGTTACTGCGGTTGTAAACAATAACGATGCTTACCGCAGCAGTAACACGTCTGCTTTGTAGAAAAGTTGTATATCAATGCAAAAATTTGTATATAGTTGAAATAAACGAAAGTCGTATTCAACTTGATCTTTTCTCCTGGGTATCCACATCTGCAAACGCAACAGTATATGCAAAATCCAAATTAATGTGGTAAAACGTATATTTCACTACAATTTAGTATATGTTACTTTATTATAACAAGCTTCTTTTACTTAATATTTATTGTTATAAATAAAATTAATGCAACAATCCACCGAAGTTGTAGAGTATATTCATAAATAAAATTGAGAAGATATTCATTTTGAACATTAAGTCATAACATAGACTTCTTATCAACTGATAAGACAAGCAGACATTGTGGTAACCTAATTTTAATTATTTAGCCACCATAGATGAATATAACACTACAAGAAAAAGGCAGAATACCGACAGCCAAGACCGACGGCTTCCGACGGCCATTTTCCGACGGCTTTCGACGGGCCGTCGGCGGCCGTCGGAAGCCGTCGCAAATTTGCGATTATACCAGCCAGCCGAGCCCTTTCTTCCTCCTCCATTTCATACGAAAAAAACCCAAAAAACCCCCCAAATTCAACCCCTAAGCTTCCAATCCCTAATTTTTAGCTTCCGGATCTTCCAACGCACTCTAATCAAGCTTCAGTACTCTTAATCTCAGGTATAATCTCTTATTTTTATGAAAAATTCAGTTTTTACCCTAATTATAGATTTGCATAAATTGATAAATTAGGGCGAATTAATGATTGCAATTGTTTCCACTAGCGTAATAACGGTTTATAGCATCACATGGTATACCAATTTCATCTTTTATCGTGAAATTGTGATAAACACGTATAATTTGTGCATGTTCATGTATATGTATTTTGTTGTGTATGCCTTGATTCGACGATTGTATACGTTATTTGGAATAAGATAAAATGATTGAATGAACTAGGAGTATTATATTGTGCACGTTTTTACTTATGACACAAAAAAAATGCATTACTCTAAATTATAATTGTGTGTATTGAAAAATGACAAAATGTTAAACCAGCCCTAAGTTGATGCGTAATACGTCGAATAAATGTGTGAAATTAATATATAAATGTGAACAGTGAGTAAAACTGTATTTTTGAGTAAAATGCGCGCATGTTAACCGACAAATGTCCCTTAGAGAGTTTTTGGCCCCGTCTGACGAGTGTTGTACATGATCGTTGTATAAATAGTCGTTTTTTTCGAAAAACGACCATTTATATTCATCTGACATATTTTGCGTTCATAAATTTTTATGGCGTTCTAACACAAATTTTTATGGCGTTCATAAATGTTAACCGACATATTTATATTCATCATAAATTTTTATGGCGTTCTAACACAAATTTTGCAACTGACATATTTCTCAAGACCCGCGGAGGAGGTGTTTCTATTTAGATGCAATTGGTTTAGCAATGTTCCAGGTTCTGGAATTAATGTGCATAAGGATTATAATCTTATCGAAATAAAGCATACATCGCACTATCACAAGTATGATCCTTTTGTACTAGCCAAACAAGCATTGCAAGTTTATTACGCTCCTTATCCGTCTCTAAAAAGAGATAAAGCAGATTGGTCTGCAGTTTTTAAAACAAAGGCCAGATTCACATTCGATGGGAAGAATATTCCGGACGAACAAGCTTATCAGGCAGATCTTGAGCAAAATAACGAAATAATAATTACAGACGATCATACAGATTTTGGTCCTTTGATCGATGAATCAAATGTTTTGGTAGAAGCGTTTGACAGTGCAGAGGAAAATATCGTCGAAAACGAGACCGAATCTGAATCAGAAGACGATGATGACTGATATAAATTTGAATCTGTTTTTTTGCAATTGATGTAACTATGTTGAATTCTTGATGTATTATGAAATTGATGTAACTATGAAACTAAATCCGTTTACTATTGTTTTATGTTATTTCAATTTGTCATTTATTTAGCAATTTTTATTAAAAATGCAATGAACTCTGCTTATCGTAGGAAGAGTACACCCATCATGAATCAGGTATAACAAACTTACATGTCTATTTACATTTCAGTCATTATAATTAAGCAATTTATACCATTGATGTCATGTTCATATGAAATATATTTCATTATCATGTTTTTATTCTCTTATATAATGATGTGTAAACGTCACAGGTTTATCATTATGTCACATAGAGGGAGGAGCTCTTCCCGTTCTTCAGGAGGCGATGGCAGTGGCCCATCGCAAGCGCCACACCGTCCAGTTGTTACGTTAGCCCCCAAAGCAGATGGGTAAAAATTAAATCTTATTCATCATCTTATTTTTTCTATACTATACGTATGTACTTATCTGTATCGTACTTAAAAACAGGGGGTTCGAGCTACTACCCACTAAGGTAGTGTTGGACGTCTCCAGAGCAGCATATCGTAGTAGGATGAGTGCGTGCTGGCCAAAGTGGGATACCATCCCTCCGCACATCATAGAGTGCATATGGCAGGATGTCCTAGTATGTGTAATTTTTATGTTTTCCATTTTTAATTCGTTTTTGTCGTTTTTCTACCGTTTATCGTTTAAAGTGTAATCTTTTTTTAACACAGGCTGAGATAGACATCCAGACAGATGATATGCAGCTGGCACGAGCATACTGGATGAGGAAGATGCGAAAGAACTACAGAGACACGATATCTGAGGTTAAGAAATCCGGGAAGAGACCACGGTGGATGGGGGAGAGCGTGTGGCAAGCTTGGTTGAGCTACTGGGAGACGGACGAGGCGAAGGCAAGTATACTAATTTTTTTTCAATTATTAATTTAACGTGATTGAAAAATAATGTATCAAATTTTGAATGTACAGGCAGAGTCAGATAGAAACTCTGCAAATAGAAATAAGAATCCCGTTACTCATCGCGGAGGATCGAAGTCGTTTCAGCAGTATCGGCAGGAGTTGGTAAATTTAATTACTGAATAATAAATGTAAATAGTTTATGCTATATGATTTTAAATGTATAATAATTGTATGTAACAATCAACTTCAGGAAGCCGAGGCACATGGTCCTGTCAGCTATATGGACGTGTTCACCCGTACGCATGCTGTTGAGCATGTTAATCCAGACGGGACTGTTTCGTACACATGGCAGGACGATAAATCCAGTAAAAGCCATGTAAGCATATTTCATTTTATTCAGTATTAGTAATTGTTTTAGTTGTCAAATTATTATGAAATAAGATATGATATTATTAATTTGTCAATGCAGGAGATGTTTATGGAGCAGCGACAGAAACTCCTTTCTGATACGGGTCGAGAGCAGCTGACGACCGATGAAGAGGACATTATTTTTGAGTCCGTTATGAGTCCACCAGAGCATGGTCGACGATACGGATTTGGCAATTTAGCGGTAAATAATTTAATTTTTCTTAAAATACTTAAAATATGATATTCTTACCTTTTCAAAACAATAAACTTTGATTTTATTTATTTTTCAATTATTGCAGTCCAGTAGTCAGAGTAGGAGACGGCGGAGTAGACCTCAGAGCGAGCTAGCAAGTATAGAAGAATTACAGACTAGAGTTCAGCAGTTGGAGGAGCAGAACCGCCAACAGGCCATGCAGACGGCACAGTTATTTGAGTACATGCAGCAGTTTGGTGGCCGCTTCCCTTCATCGGCTGGCTCTGGATCTGGGGCAGATTGATTCATTGCTTTCTAATTCGTTCGTGCAGGTATGTTTAGTTTTAGTTTACAATGATTTGGTAGAAGGAACAATTAATTGTTGATATGTATAATTATGTATAATACACTTGGTTCTGTAGCTGTATCAGGATATGCATGATTAGAACAGTTATTGTTAGTATTATTGTTAATGTTGGAATGTTATGTATATTTTGTATTTTATTTTTATTCTAATTTAGTTTATTTCTGTGTCTATTGAATATTTTGGAGTATTGGTTTGCATGTTTGGTTGGATTATTGTTTATTTGATTGTGCAGTATTGATATTGTAGTGTTTGGAAGAGAAATGTGGTTGGAAGGCTCTATTTGCAGCAGATTTTAAAAAAAAACAGCAGGTTTCCGACGGCTTCCGACGGCTCTCGACGGCTTATTGGTCGAAATTTTCCGGCGGTTTCCGACGGGTTCCGACGGCTTATTGGCCTGATTTCCGACGGTTTCCGACGGTTTCCGACGGCCGTCGGAAGCCGTCGGAAACCGCCGGAAACCGCCGGAAACCGTCGATAATGTATACGGCATCACCCGTCGGTAGCTATCAGTTTGCAAACTGTTATGACTTACTTGTTAGTCAACAAAAATGGAACTCAAACACCGCAAAAGGCTTAAGAGATGTGCAGACGAAGTCAAAGGGGAAGAAAAAAGCAAGTAGATCTACTTACAATTCTAGCCCAGACAATTCTTCTCATATGGCCTCAAATGAATGCCAAGATATTGAAGACGAAGAAGTAGTTCCCGCATTTGATGAGGACGCTAGACCGATGGGGCAACGAGCAGCTAAGAAGAAAATTGTTGTTCAACCTCAAATCGATTCTCATTTAGCCCTAATGCATGAAAAACATGCGAGAGAAAATGCAGAACGTCAAAAAGAAAGCGCAGAAAAGCTTGCCGTATTAAAAGAATTGACTGAGATTGAGAAGGGTCGTTTTGAGCTAGGGCGGCAATGCCAAGAGACCATAGTAATGGAAAAGGATGTCACCGGAATGGATCCAATTACATTGCAATATTGGATGGAGTACAAACAGCGCATTGTTGAGAGTAGATCCGGAACAAAACATATGTAGTTGACGTATTAATCTGATATTTCTAGTTATTGCAGTTTACATTTCCATGTACCTTCAGTTCATTTAGGTAATCAAGTGTTATTTTCGGTTTAACAATATTTAATGGTATATCATTTTTTCGATGCATTGTGTATATATCAATATAGATTTACTTCATCAAACATCAATGACATTACAAACATAATAATTGAAGCATTACACACTTCGTTATAGAAATAAAAAAGGCAAACATATGTAATTAAACAAAGATCCACCATCTTCAACTACTGATTTCTATGAGAATTCCAAATATGCTCCATTAAATCCCTTTGGAGTCTATTATGAATAGCTGCATTACGATATACCTCATGATGATCGTTATGAATTGCGTACTGTTCTTCATTTCGTAACGTGGTTGTGCGAAACAATTCGGGTGGTTGTCTTGCCCCCTCATACTCGAAATCAGGATAATCCATACCGCGTTCATCTTTAATGATCATGTTATGGAGAATTATACAACAGAACATAATTGTAGCCATTTTTGATCTCTTCCATAATCTACATGGATTGCTTACCATTGCAAATCTTGCTTGAAGGACCCCAAACGCCATTTCTACGTCCTTCCTTTGTCCTTCCTGCATCGCAGCAAATTGTTTCTGTTTTGCCGTCATTGGGTTTGCAAATGTCTTCACAATCGTACTCCATTTGGGATAAATTCCATCTCCTAAATAGTATCCATGGTCATATGTGTTCTGACCAAGAGTAAATGATACGGGAGTTGACTTACCTTGCGCCAAATCATTGAACAAATGAGATCGTTCGACAACGTTTAAGTCATTAAGAGAACCTGGCATTCCAAAGAAAGCATGCCAGATTCACAAATCATGAGAGGCAACTGCTTCTAAGATGATTGTTGGTTTTTTTTTCTTGCCGTTATATGCTCCGTGAAAAGCTTTTGAATAGTTCTTCCACTCCCAATGCATACAGTCTAGACTTCCAAGCATTTCCAGGCCATCCCTTGCTTTCATGCATTTCACGCAAGCGAGTTACATCTGCCTCGTTTGGAGATCGAAGATATTCCGTCCCATAAATGTCCACAACTGACTGGCAGAAGTGATCTAGGTTTTCCAATGCCGTACTCTCTGCAATACGATATGCATCGCAAGGGCATCGGCGGGTGTACCATATGCTAACATTCTCAAAGCTGCAGTCATCTTTTGATGCCCACTCAAACTATGTTTTTTTGCGGCGTCCTGCTTAAAAACAAAATAATTATTATTCTGCTGAATACTTTCGAGAATTCTTATGAATAATGGTCGACTCATTTTGAATCGTCGTCTGAATGTCTCTGGACCATAAGTTGGATCACGGGCAAAGTAATCTTGCAGTAGTGTTTTGTGAAATGCTTGCTGGTTACGGTCGATATATTTCCTACCCACTACGGAACCACCATGTTTTCCAGAAGTTGATCCGTATGCTTCACGATATATCTCCATCAATTCCTCCTCCTCCTGTTGATGCGCTAACGCATACGCTTCTTCTTCAGAGTCACTGTCGCATAGCAATACAGCTTGTAGTAAATTTCCAGACATTGTTTGATATTTGAGGATAGTTGTCTGATATTTGAATGTTTTGTTAGAGTAAATTGTGGTGAACAAGTATGACATCTATATGGTGTTATATATATATATATATATATATATATATATATATATATGACCAAATCTTGAGTGGAGAGAGGGTGTGTCATTGTGCGGTCAAATCACGTACTGTAGCCACGTTCGTTTGCCGGTCAAGATTCTCTGCTATGTTTAGTGGAGAGAGGGTGTGTCAATGTACGGTCTAATCACGTACTGTAGCCACGTTCGTTTGCCGGTCAAGATTCTCTGCTATGTTTAGTGGATAGAGGGTGTGTCAGTGTGCGGTCTAATCACGTACTGTAGCCACGTTAATTTGCCGGTTAAGATTCTCTGCTATGTTTAGTGGAGAGAGGGTGTGTCAGTGTGCGGTCTAATCACGTACTGTAGCCACGTTCGTTTGCTGGTCAAGATTCTCTGCTCATTATCCATTATATAAATTCACAAATCGTTATACGTTTAAATCATTTACAAACCTAACATTATTCAAATTACAATGTCCAACATGACATTTACGTCTCATGAATTGAAGTTGCGTATGCAGTACTACATTCAAACCGATGAGAAGTGCGATAATCAGGAGTCAGTGGCAATTAATTTATGGGACACTCTGGCTGACCTGTACAACAACGATGTGGGCTCTCAAGTCAGACGTACGGCTCAAGAGGTCAGGACTGCACACAAAAACTTTACTAGGGCATGCACGCGTTACACAAAGATTATTAACGAGGTAATATTGAAAAATGTGTTTGAAACAACACGTTCGACTTATGACGGTCGATACAATTTAACATATGGCACGCCCTTCATTGCCCATGATGCGTACTTCATACGTCAAAACTGGCTAGAAAGATTTGGATGGCCTTAAGATAACAGTATTGATAGTTGGTTATGTAACGTTCGTTAATGTATCATGAGCTTTTTGAATTGTCTTTTCAAATGATAATGTCTGCTTTTGTTGTCAAAGCTAATGCCTATGTCTAATGTTTGTTTTTGAATATGCCCTAGTGTAATGTATGTTGTCAGATCAAAAAGTACTGCGACCAAAAGTGTAATGTTTGTTTATATATTCTCTTTATGGCTTACTTATTCATCATTCATAATCATCTTCTTCCACACTCACAACAATAAATTCTTCATCGCAATGCCTTCTTGGCCTTCTTCTATCGATTCGGATGCAGGTTACGTGCCTACGGAAAGTCCACATACTGATGAGGATTGGCTTATCGATTATCAAGAACAACACTATGAAGATGTCCGTAGTCAGTTTCCAAACCTTAAGCAGCTGAGACTTCAGGAAGTGGTCGAACCGCGATACGAACAAAATGTTGTACGTATGGCATATGAACAACATGAGAACCTGGATCAAGTAGTTCAACCTCCCACTGAGCAAGAAGTTGAATGACAGCTAGTTTGTTGTCTGTGCGGGTTTGAAGTTGAAGTTGTAGTGCGTGCGGATGGAGAAAATATTGGCCGTCGAATCCAACTATGTCAATTCTGGCCGAATGGTTGCAATTACGCGGAATGGTTGGATGATCCATTATGTCCAAGGGGCATAACCTACGCAAATGAACTAGAACATGAGATAAGACATCTTAGACTGTCTGTACAGGAGTTGCAGTTTAATCGTCACGTCTAGTTTCTTCATATGTGCAGTCTATTATTACTGTGTCGTTTCTTATAAGTGTTCTATGTTTGAATCATTCACTGTTAAACGAACATAAAGTATTCACATTGTACACCAACATATATAGTTCGTATTTAAACGGACACCTACAAATAATAATATACACCAACATGTACAAGTCACAGTACTCACAGACATATAGAATTCACAGTAACCACGAGCATTATAATCCAAAATCAAAGAAAGTGAAAGCATATAAATAATACACAATATACTGAAACAATGACCTAAGTACATATACTCATACGCATAAATTAAAAAGTATACAACTAAAGGGAGGCAGCGTCGTCATCGTCAGCATCATCACCGTCATCACCATCTCCGTCATGTCATCATCCTCATCTCCGTCACCGTCATCATCATCATCTCCATCATCATCATCATCGTCTACATCATCATCCTCGTCATCTCCATCACCATCATCCCCCTCGTCCTCATCATCCCCATCGTCCACATCTAAACCACCAGCACCATACCCACTGGGACCAGCATCACCTCCGCCTTGTGATCCGAAAGGCTCATATACAGCAAGTCTAGCTGATAGCTGATCAATCTGAGCCTCTAGCATCTGTGTATGCTGCATGTACATATCATGCATGGTGTGTGTATGTGCAAGAGTCATATCGCGAAACACACCAAACCCTACTCTGGCCTGGTCCAATCTAGCAGCATACTACATAAAGATGACAAAAGCCATAATAAAAAAACAAGCATAAAATAAAGGAAAAATGACAGTAAACAACAAACGTACCTCATACGGAGGATATAACCCGACTGAAGGCACACCAGGATAGTCGGGGTGATCTGGAAAGACTAAAGGCTGCTCAATCAAAGTACCTGTCAAGTCATACGCTCTAAAAGTGGTATCAGGCTCCAACTGCATGGGAGCCTGGGAGAACTGTGACGGAATCGGGTCAAATGAAACCTGCGGTACCTGAACTCTACCGGCTGCCAGATGAGGTCCTATATGATCAGAGTTGACCCCACGAACATAATCTGGTACGATGAATCTACGGGGTGCTACTCTAGCCCAATAAGCGTCGTAATCCCCATCGATGAAAAAAGTACTACTATCCACCCATCCAGCCTGTCGTAGAGCATGTAAGTACTGATCACCGATCACCCTATGTCTACCAAACATGTCCTCGCAGGATAAAGGATCGTATGGTATACGACGATCACCCGTAATCTGATAAGCACATCTCTTTCCCAAATACCACATAAGCATAAATGCAGGCGTATGCAAAGCAACCATACGTCTAGATACTGAATACGCAACCATCAAGGGATGGTCGTCCACCAGAAGACCGACATCTGCTAGATGAGTCCATGTAAGGCCTAAGGAGTTCGAATGATGTTACCACGACTATGCATATCCAACTGTGACCTAGCCTCCATCAAGTCATGCCGTACACCAAAGGGGACATGATGTACGTACTACATGGTCTCCCATCGTCTCATCCTAGGGAAGTAATGCTCAGCAGCCTGACCAGCCGTGTCCTGGATGCGGGGATGCATGTTTGTCGTGTACTCGTAGTACCATAACGGCAAAATATACCAAAAAGCATACATCTGCCTGACATCGCCAAGCGCAAATGAATCTAGAGCGGTATATAGGGTGCCTAATATCGCCGTGCCCCAGTCGATAGTATGTAGCTGGTCTAATCGAACAAGGGAAGCTAAATAGCCAAGTCTAACCGTACCTTTTTGGTTCGAAAAAAAGGTCGAACCAAACAGGTACAACAAAAATGCTCTAGTAACTGCATCCATCATATCGGCTCTAGCTATATAACTGGTGATGTAATGCTGCAAGTACGTCAACTTAACAGAACCAATAAGCGGTTTCTGCTCTATGCCGATAACCATCTGGCATCTCATGTAGAACACGTAGATCGTCTGGTGAAACTCCAGGCGGTGGCGGAACGTGTAGTGGTCCAGCTTGCTCCTCTGGATGTCTCTGAACCGTTCTTCGGGCGATTTTGGTTGGACGCGGTGGCATTTTGGATAAATTTTCTATTTTTCAAAAAAATTTCAAAACGAAAAGTGAGGAGAAATGAGGGGGAGGTGGGCGGTGTCCATTTTATGGGCGCCTTGCCTCAGGCGCCCATAAAATGGGCGCCTAAGGATCAGGCGCCCATTAGATGGGCGCCTGGCCATTGGCCAACCCCACCCAATTACGGGCTGAATATTCAGCCCACTGAATATTCTGCCCGTAATCGATTGGAGATGCCCTAATAATGATAACACCCCTCACCCCCATTCCAAAAAAAAATTATGACAGGTTCACTGCTCCGAAACTAAAACAAAAAGGTTAATTTTAAAGGGGTTTTGGACCAAAGTTCCTTACTCTCAAAGCCCATACACAAAAAGTCACTATTCATAAACTCATGTAAATTAAATCTCTGCTTTGTTATTTTTTACCAAACCTTTCATTCTCAGAAAATCGGCCTAGCATTGAAATCAGGGGTAAAAATAGCATAAATTAATCGAAAACTAAAAACATATACCTAATTTTCATACCTTTTTCGAAAGAGACTTTTCTTCTATCATCTTTCAATTTTGGGGACTTGGCAGCCATTCCTTGAATTTTGAAACAACATCACTGAAGCATCATGATCATTACTTGCATTATTTAGTTATATATAGTTCAAAATTCAAATACATAAATCCCAATGAACCACTTGCACTAGCAGGGAACAACGTTAATACACTAGTAAATATATATTGATAATAAGTACAAACAAATCTAAATGAATATCAAAATAAAAGAATATCATATAAATAATAAGAAACGGTTGCCAACTCTCCAGAATTGAAAAATGATGGAAGAAAAGTCTCTCCTGAAAAAGATATGAAAATTAGATCCATATTTTTAGTTTTTTGCTAATTTATGCTACTTTTGCTCCTGATTTCAATGCTGGGCCGATTTTCTAGGAAGGGACAATTTGATAAAAAGTTACAAAACACGAACCTAATTTACATGGGTGTATAAGTAGAGACTTTTTGTGCATGAGCTTTGAGAATAGGGACCTTTGGTCCAAAACACCGTAACATAATTTCCTACTCTAAAACATCTAAATTTAGTTAATATATGGAATCCCATTAACCACAATATATCTATCATTTAGTCTATTGTGAGAACATTCGATTAATTAAGTAAATAAATACTTCACATTAGTATTATGAAAATCAATGTTAAATATGTCCAAATTGAAATTCCATATCTGAAATGGGCAAAACAACAATGTCTCGTGGATCCCGACTTTGGACAAAATCAAACGAAAAAGGATTAGTAAAATAGCTACACAAGAATATTGCAACTCTTCCATCAATAGCATGAGATTCTGAATAACACGATCCTGAATGGAAGGATTCACAAAAATAAAGAACCCAAATCAACTCTACTGTGAACTTATTTTCCATGATTGTAGTTGCAAAACTTCTTCGTGTTTCCTAAATCGTCTCTGCATTTCCCCATATTATGTTAATTCCCTAATATGAATCAGTCGATCCTAAAATCCTCTGTCCCTGCATGTTTGCCAGTCAAAACTTAAGATTTTTGTAAAAAAATACTTCCTCTCACCTCGTGTTGGGTCTTTTTGCAAAATTTGCAAAAATTGTGAGTTTTGATTGGTTGCGCACATCGGGATAGAGATTTTGAGACCGGGTGATTTCCTTCCCCACTTGCAATGTTGAAAATAAGCGATATAATATTATACTCATTTTGATGAGTAGATGATGTGGGATGCGACGAAGGAGACGGTTTGCAAAAAAGAGTTCATATGTGAAAATTACAAGCAAATTAGTGTTTTGAAATAAATAAATAAATACATTTATTTCAAAAGTCGTTGCTGCATACAAAGTCAAAGCTAATATTAGAAAATATCAAAAGCTTGTGAAGTGGAGATATATTAGATATGGTAATCTACTCAAAATCTAAAGCAAGCATATATTTTGCTTTGAATAAAGTTCGAATATCCTAAATATATGCTCCATCAGCACCTATATAAAGGCAGTGCAATCTCAATCATTTTATCATTATAAAAAATTATCCCTTCTAGTTTTTTACAAAGATTATAGTTTTGTTTGCTCCACTTTGGTAGCTACAATCATGTAATAAGAAAATTTCTTGTACACTCTTCATATAATAGTGGGTTGTTGGGTCCATGGATCTAAGTCAATTAGACCGAACCACGTTAAATTTTATCGTCTCCCTTATTTTTCTGTTTTGTTTATTTATTGTTGAGTGGTAAACAATTGCTATTGGATTAAGAAGTGTTCAATCAGCAAATCTAGATCTTGGCATTAGATTATTCCGCATTATTGAAAAAAAAACAAAAATTTTCACTACAGAATCAGACATAGTCGATTTGTTTTAGATTTGAATATTTATGGCTTCGGGGAAGATAGTTAGATTCAGTAGTAATTACGATGTTACTCGTTTTGATGGAAAAGGAGATTTCGACACATGAAAGACGAAGATGGAGGCCATACTAAAAATAGAAGACTTTTAAGATTATTTCTGAGCTGGATAAGCTGAAAGATCCAGAGAGGGATGTTTTGGAAGAGATAGAAGAAGCTCTTATAACCATCCAGTTGAGTCTTCCAAATGATGTTCTAAGAGAATTCTCTCAGAAGAAGATGGTGAAGGAATTGTGGGATGCATTATCTGATGCATATCAAGACAAGTCTCTCATTGATCAGATTATTCTTCAGTAACAACTCTATTCGTTTAAGATGAAGCCTAAAGCCCATCTTATGGAGCATGTATATGCTTTGACCACTTTGATTATGAACCCAAAGGCAATGGAAGTTGATATTACTGATGAGGCTTAAGTAGTGATCCTCGTATGTTCATTTCCTAAGAAGTATACTTCTTTTGTTAATTCCATGATATATGGTCGCAGTAAGATTAACATATCTGATGTAAAGGCTGTCTTCATAATGAAGGATTGAGAGGTAGATTGGCGAGCACTAATTTGAATAGTGACACAAATGGCTTATTTGTGCAGAGAGGTAGAAGCCAAAGCAAATCAAAGGGTCGAAGTAATTCATGGTCTCAGTCGAGGGGGCCTAAACGATTGGTTTGCCATTATTGTAAGAAGCCAGGGAACTTTATAGCTTAATATCCCAAGTTCGAAGGAAGAAGAAAACAATGAAAGCAAGCTTCAACATTTATTGAATCAGATATAGAGAATGATACCGATGTATTTACAGCTTCTAGCTCTTCAAGGAAGATCAACTTATGACTGATTGATTCTGGGGGATCCTATCATATGATACCTGATAGGAACCGCTTTTCCACTTACCGTGAGATTAATAGAGGAGAATTTCTGATGGGAAATGATGCTTCTTGTTGTTTCGTTGGTGTTGGTAGTGTGAAGGTCGAGATGTTTGACGGTGCTGTTCATACTATTACTGATGTTAGCATATACCTGATTTAAGAAGTAGCTTGAATTCTATTGGGGCTTTGAGTAAGCTTGATTTGAGAAACCTTCCTTTAAAACATTTCGAAATCATTGGGGAACCAACCCTTCGAAACCTTCGTTTAAAACCCTTTCGAAAGCCATAAACCATTAAACCTTTCGAAAGCCTTTGGGTTCAATTAAAACATGTGGAAACCTTTCGAAACCATTCAAAATTTACCCCTTCAAAATCTTTGAAAACCGTCACGGTCGAAACCATTTGGATTATGTCTTTATGTAGAGCAAAAAGGTTTGAAACCCATTAAAGTCAAAATCTTTCCTTTTGAAAGCTATTCTTAAGTAAAGAAATGATGGTGTCAAAACCAACCTTCCGAAAGCATTGGAGAAGTGGCCAAGTTTTTTGAAACAAAGTATACCTTCTGAATCCATTGACTTCGAAAGGTAAGAAAATTAGCAGCTAAGGGTTTTGAACCCTTGGAAATCATTACTTAAAAAAGAGCGCAACCCATTCGAAATCATTTCTTTAAAACAATTTGACCTGGTCGAAAGCTAACCAAGTCGAAAGCAGAGCAGGCGCAACTTCATTTTAAAACAAAGAATGCTTCAATTCTATTAAAACCGTACGTTTCAACCCTATACTGTTCGCCTTCGTCTAATTCACTATGTACCAAGTATATTGATACCATGCGCATTAGTATCGAAAGCAGTGATGGCAGAACGTCTAGGTTGGAACCCCTGGTGCCGAAAGTTTTCAAACATGCAAAAAAATAAGTAAATTTTGTCTTTAACTTAAAAGAGAAATAATTTTTGACTAACCTGCTATATTTTTCAAATTTTCATCGACTACTAAATTTCTATTTCAGAAATAAACAATAATTTTATTTTATAAAACACCTCTTCTTCTTTTATAAATATATAAAACATTTAAGTCCCATACCTCTAATAATTTTATATATTCAATAAAACACTTAGGAAAATTCTACAAAAATTCCAGAAATCATTTTCAATATGTTTTCTAACATATATAAATTTCAAACCCAAATAAATAATTATTTAGCCTAAATAATTTATATCCCAAATAAAAAATTTCTATACTAGAAAATTTATATAAAATTCACAATAATTCAGAAAATTAAATCTAAAATCACAAGGAATTTGGATTTCATTTAGTAGGCTTTTCTTATCAAAACATATCATAAAATCTATTTAAACAAGCATAAATCATCAACAAGCATATATACACATTTAATCATTTAAAAACATGGCATAAACTTGCAAAACACTTCGGATTTAACTTAAAATCAAAAACATTTAAGAGAATGAGATGTAGTCATTATTCACCTTAGTTTGAGATTAAGGATTGAGATTTGAATAACTTTTGATTTGATTAACCTTCTTCCTTAGCCTTTTCTTCCTCCAGCTCTCTTAAATGGTGGTCGGCCTCTATGTTTTTAATTTGCAAATGAGAATGAACAAGAGAATACACGACTAAAGGTTTTAAGGTTTATGGTATAAGTATTTTCCTTGTTCCCATTTTGCCCCCGCCTACTTCCTAACCCTTTATCTATTTTATTTCATGTTATCTCATTTTGATTTACTCAATAACATGGCATGGCTAAATGCAACAATTTTTGAGATGTTGAGTTGGGGTGGGGGGAGAAATAAAGTATGGATCATTTTCTTTAAAGAGAATCATTATTTTTGATTCAACTACAATTACTTCTTCAGATAATGTATTAGATTTGTTTCCTTTCATTGACTAGAAGTAAATTAGGAACCATAATAAGACAATGTAGTATTTCTAGAAAACAAACTCAACAACCTCAAGGTGAAAGGTTACTAAGGAAATCTACTTGAAAAGAAATAAATACTATTTTGGATAACTATGTAGTATTTCTCCGTAAAGATAAATAATGAATTGGTGAAGATATTTATGTTGGCTTACATCAATCCATACAAGATATTAATTTGAAATGTGGATTTAATGTATGAATATATATTGTAAATCTATAAGGACGGTAAAGTTTGAGACTTTTCTCATACCTTAAGGTAATAAGATCATTAGTTATATGTAACGACCCAAATTTTGGAATTTATTTTTATAAATAGTTAATGTAAATTTCGAATAAATTTTAGAATAAATAATTTTTTTTTGAATATTTAGCTTGTGTTTGAATTGGGATTTACAAAAAAATATAATCAAATAGATATTAAACTTTAAAAGGAATTAAAATGAGTATTGATGTTAAGCAAATACTTTAGATGAACTTATAGTTATATAAAATATGAGAAGTAAAATATAATACAAACAAATGTATTACCATAATAATAAATATATTTGTATTGACATACAAGACAAGTATATAGACAAATGTTTGATAAGTAACACATAGCTAAATTCAAACAACATGTTAAATAGAAGTTAATTTATTTTACGAAGTAATAAAGACGAAAATAAATGAAAACAAAGCAAGTATTAAACTATTAAACTAAAAACAAAAAAATGAAAGCAAGTAAAATAAAATATGTATAGACAAAATATGATATTAACAAAAGATCTGCAGCCACCACAATCTCATTGGATAAGGAAGAGACGCAGGCAAGTAAGAGAAAAGTGAGATGTCTAAAAAAAAAAGTGAAGCAAGAAAACTCTCTGCCTTGTGTTGTACAACACAAAACAAAATAAAGTGTTGACTGCAAAAACAAAGGAAAAAGACCGGGAAGGAAAATGAAACAAGTAAGATATGCTAGGCAAAATCAAGTAAAAGAATAATAGAAAACAAAGAAAGAATGCATGCGGTATAAAGTAAAAGGGAAATATCTATGTATTTATCAAATGAAACAAAGTATGTTGTGTACACTTAAAACAATACCAAGGCAAATGAAATATTGATAAACAATAAAAAATAAAACATACACAGTAAACAAGTTTGTTAAATTATAACATAATAAAATATATATATAATCATTTATATTGCTAAGTAACAAGGCAAGCATAAAACTAAAAAGAATAAAGTATGTAGAGAAGTTAAATAAGCAAAATATTATTAAAGTACAAACAAAACAAGATATATCTCATCAGCCGAGACAAGCTGGGTTTTAAACATAAATAAAGCAAGGATAATAAAATATCTTTGTACAAATAAACAAAGTATATAGGAAAATATCAACATACAAACAAAAGGGTTGCTAGGTAAGTAAGAATATGCATAAGTATGGGGACATATACCTTGGCATTAAATGCAATATCATCTCAGCCAAGATGTGGGCAAATATAATGCGTTGCCTGTAAAATAGGAATGCAAGACAATATAATATGAAACATGAAGTACATAGTATGATACTTATCAGCCATGCCCATAGTACAACAAAAGATATCACCCTGCACACTTTTCTTTTTATATATCACCTTCTTATTTTTCGTTCATCAACAAACTGTGTATCAAATAAAAAAAAACAAAAAACAAAACTCGAATTAAAACAAAACTTCAAATTAAATAATCTACTCAAACCAGAGATCAAGGGATGAGGATTTCAGGTAGCAGTTTCTTAAGTCTGTTACAACGTAGAAGCTCCGTTCACTTCTTAATTCAAGTGAGTAACTAACCTTGAACTGGTCATAATATTGTGATGCTATTGTTTGTATGGATGTTGAGATGCTTGTATATTTGTGTGTATGAATATATATATATATATATATATATATATATATATAGGTCATACTGCGTATTTATCTTCTCTGCCATATGCTCTCTATTGTTACAGTTACTTATCCTTGTTCAAACTCATGTTATTCTCATCAACTCTGATAATTTGTAGTGTTTTTCAACTTAAACAAAATGTTCAAACTAAATTAAGATTTTATTTAAAGCCAATTTTAAATATGTTGTAGGAAATACACCACTGTAACATGTTATACAGTTAAATCAAATACCTCTTTGATAAAGTTGAATGTCATAGATTGCTAATTCAAGTTTATACCTTGAATCAATACTAAAAGTTATGATTTTTAAAATTTGAATGAAGATTTTTAACTTTATTTTCAAAGAGCAATTTGAGGTTGAACAAAAATTGAATTTTTATCAAATTCTCGGAATTTAATCAATTTAAATTGTTGAAACTTGAGTTGAAGCAAGCATAACCAATCATGATGTTGGGAAAAATGTAAATTAAATTTTCTATTGCGTGAATTGGGAGTTTGAGTTCGAATTAGGGTTTTATTCTCGAAATTTATGGGGTCTGGAAACATGATGCGTACACCATCTCTGATGCATCGAGTTCGAGGATTTTCAGGGAGATGATGGCTTTGGGGTTGACACGTTCGTGACCGGAGGGGGGAATTTCCTGGTGATCCAAATCGTTCAGGCGAGCAAGTTTTATGGTTGGAGGGTTGTTCGCGATCGCTCGAGCTATGCTCGATTTTGATTGTGGGCTTGTTCGAGTTTTTAGACGACCGGGGTTTGATGTCGAGGGGATACTCGATGGGTAGGAGGCGTCGAGGTTGGTTGGAGGGGCGCCGCGGTGATGTGCACATGCACGGCTTGTTCGTGCATCATGTTGTTGTAACAGGTAGTAATGAGATAGAGGGAAGAAGTAAGGAAGGGGAGAAGAGTAGAGGGGTTGGGCCGAGAAGAGGAAGTGGGCCAGGATTTTCATTGGGCCGAAGTTTTCTTTAAAAAAAAAAAATATAAGAAGAAGGTAGGAAACTGGGGAGAGGAGAAGAACAAGGAGAGAGTGAGTGAGGGGAAGACACGGGCTAGTCTCGTGAACGTCACGAGTTGGAGGGAAGGCGGTCTCGGGTATTTGTTTTCTGGACGAACGTGTAACATGATTTAGCTTTAATTTGTGCTTTAACTAGGTTAGGTTAGTAATTAGTAATTTAAGTTAATATTTGTTTAAGGTTTAATAAGGTTAATGATGTAAAGATGGTTTGACTAATATAATGTAATTAGAATGTTATTTAATTTATATTTGAATTTAATTGATAACTTTAAATTTGTTAATTTAAAATAAATCACATGTTAAATCATTTTAAATCTTAAGGAATGTTAACATATCACTTAAAAATTAATTAATAAGTGATAATTAATTTAAGTGATTAATTAAAGATTAATTAATTAATTAAATTTATAATAATTTGTTAATTAAAGTAATTTGTAATTAATTTTAATAAGTAAGTTAATAATCAAGAATCAATCAATCAATTAATTAATTGAGAATTTAAGTAACAGTTAATAAATAGAAGTTCATTAATTAAATAAGTTATTTATTTAGTTTGAAATAAATTGAATTACTTAGGATTAAGTAATTTATTAACCCTGTTTATAAATGATTATTAAATACTTGACCTTACTTATGAATGGTTGCATTTTATGAGATACCTTGAATTGATTGTCCTGACTGATCTGTGATATTTTGTACTGTGGATTGCGCTGTGTATGATTCATTGATTTATTTACATTTGTATATTATCTGTGAATCTGTGAATGGACTATAAGCATTATAGTTTATATCGCTTATCAATTATAGTTCTGTGTTAATCTGTGATGATTGATGTTGTGCACTATTGTGTTAAACCCCTGGACCACACCATACACACACAAATATGGATTTCACGAGGAAATCAGTTAAGTCGCGGATTTTTGAAAATAGTTTTGAATTTGAATTTTTGAATTCAAATGTTTTGGAAATGGATTGGGTTTTAAAGTTAGAAGCAATTACAAAGGGAATTTCAAAGATGGAAATTTATTTTAAATTACTTGATTAAGTTTGGAATTTAAACAATTTGATTTAAATTTGAATTCAAAAGTAGGAATTGAATTCTATAATTTGAAACTAGGGATTAACGATATTATACTAGTCATTATGAGTTAAACCATTTTAAAAGTATAATTTTGAGAATTTGGATTTAACCAAAGAACTTTAACTCGTATAGATGAACCAAATTTTCAAAATGAAAACTGTCTGTTTAAAAAGAATAAAAAGCTTTCAGATAAGAAATGAAATTCCAGTTTAATGAAAGGAATTTCAAGATTGAGTTGAAAATGGTTTTCCAAGTTATGAATGAATTCTTTTCGAAAGTTATGAATTAAATCTGTTTATTTTTAACAGATTTAAATTGATGATTTGTTTAAATCAAATCAAATTGAAATTGTTTTGAAGGCTATAAGTTAAATCTTTGATTTAGAGATTTAACGAGTTAAATTGAAATGGGAGTTGATTTGGAAAATCTGGGAATGAATCTTTTGTTTAAAAGATAAAAATGTGGAAATTGTTTAAACCGTTAAAGGTTGTGAAAATGAATCTTTTTGTTAAAGATTTGAAATGGTAAATTGTTTAACCATTGAAAGAAAGTTTTTGGGTTTTAAGTTGTGACTTAATTGAAATCCTAATATCCATATGTTTTTAAACTATTGCGCTCACTATTCGGTTTAGCCGGGAAAGGACCTTTGTGTCGTATAACCCATTCCGAATATGTGATACGTCGTTATGGATAGCATTTGAAGACCGGTGATGAAGACCGGGTATTTGTGAAAGCGATAGGATGACCTATCGATTGTTTCTGCACCGAGTCGCGCCGGTATAGAAACTCCCTAAGTGATGGGAAATCCGATCGGGATTGTGAATATCCGGATTGCAAGGACTTCTTTGAAAGTGCCTTCGGTTCTGTTCGAACCCAGAACAGACTTGTATGGATTGTATGCCTGACATTACAAGTTGAGATATAAAGCCGATTTCTTTCAAATATATTTCTGTTGGTGGCAGAGAATTTATTCTCTTAGCTTAACACCCTTCTCTGAGACGTACGAGCTCAGAGGTTATATAGTTGAAGGTTATCAGCGATATATTCCCAATTTTGGTAATGTGACATGCTGAGTGTTGCTGTAAATGATCATTGTGTTGATTATTTGTGATAGGATCATTTATTTGATCGTCTATCTTGGTGATCATTTCTACGATCATTTGTTGACCCAAAGCATGACTTTTGTATAAAGTATGTTTTTGTGGACGTGACTTCGTCGAGCCTCACAAACCGGTAATGGTCGAAACAGGAATTGTGCGGCAAGGTTTTCAGGGATAGCGTCCCTAGGGTATGACCATTCCTTCTGGAAAAGGGTAGTATCATGGTATGGAGCCCAGATATTTACTCATGTTGAAACACTTATTATTATGGTGTGATGTTGGTTAGAGAGCTCTCGTTTAAAGGTCCCAAAGGACCGGGGGTGGCATATCTGAGGGTTTGTAATATTCCTTGGGAAAAGGGATTCCCGGCTTTGTTTGGCAGAGAACAGTTTGGTTCTCGGGGCGTCCTTCCAGAGGCGTTTCCATGTGGCGATGGGAAGTTCCTTGGCCTGACCATTGTTGGAAAATCCATTCTTCAAATACGTGCCCTGTACGGATTTAGTTGTATAACCTGCCATGGAATTTGGCGGTAACCTGCTATTGAACATGGTAGCTATAGTAGGCATAAGTGCGAAATGTCTATGCTGGCTAAGATTTATATCTTTACTTTCGAAATGATTTTTCATACACTATGCACTAGTAATAATATCAAATGTTCTTTTTAAATGCATATCAAGCATCTTTGACTATCATAAGGAGAAATCTCCTCCGATTCTGCGTTTGCATTGTGTGTGTGTGCGGGAGGCCTTATGGTAGTCTCATTTCTAAAAAGCATTGCGAATTGATTTTAAAATATTTCGTTGTTTGTTTTTAAGGATAAATTGTTTTTGTTTGCTCACACCAGTCCCATGACTGATCCAGAGTTTATTGTTTATTTCCTAAACTCTGGGTGCTCAAAATTTTCTACACGGGCAGTCTAGAGTTTGGTTTTTCAGATAATTAGATTCAGTGGATTATCTGGAGCTACTTCAGTTTTCTTTGGATATGGACGAGACTTGTTTAGCTTGGTGCAATCTTGATAGTGGATCGAGATAGGAGTTTTGGAGCTTGTTGGATCAGAGTTGCAGTATTATATTATGAGAAGACTTATTTCATATGGTATCATGTTCCGCTGTATTCTATGTTGTATATTCTCTGATGTTGATGATTATCATTGTATCAAATTGATGTATCGGATATTGTATTCATGATTATATCAGTGATATCATTTTTTTTTATTTCCGCTGTGTTATTTATCATTTAATGGTGTTGCAAGCTCCCGCGAAACGAATTTGATGTTGTTTGTTGGACATCGAGTTTGCATCGTTACATTTGGTATCAGAGCTAAGGGTTGAACTTTAGCTCAGGAGTGTAACACATTAAGTAACTCATTAGAGATAGGATGAAGTAAATCCTAGAATGAGTAATCCCTAAGATATCCGTTTGAATGCCCCAGTAAATTCTCTTACTATCCACTGATAGTGAGTATGAGTGCAAGAAGAAAACGAGATAGAGGACAGGGAAATACGACTATAATTGGTCAATACTCTGTAACAACAGTTGAAACAATCTTTCTTATCAAATTTCTTTGATTCGTTTCTAAATTCTTTTGATTTCTTCGTACCAGCTACAAGAAGAAGTTTCGGTGTGGTGATGCTCTACGAATCATTGTAGGAAATTCTTACTTCGTATCTTCATCGATTTCTTATCATTTCTTTGATTAAAACTTTAATGAATATGAATTTGAAAATTGAAATTGGAAATTTTAAATGAATTAGAAATTTTAAATTGAGTTAACTTGATTAATAGAATATGAAGAATAAATTGAATTGTATCGATAAAGCGATTCGTTTATAACCAAATTTTGAAATTCTGTTGTAATTTCTTGGGTTAGTCGAAGTCCGAAGAGGGACAAATTGGTATATATTTTGAGATATTTCGACTTGAATTTGGAATCCATATCTTGTGTTTGAGAAATTATAGAAGATCGAGTTCATCTATCTTCGTTATCTCTCTCTGGCGAATTTCGAGGACGAAATTCCTTTTAAGGGGGGAAGTCTGTAACGACCCAAATTTTGGAATTTATTTTTATAAATAGTTAATGTAAATTTCGAATAAATTTTAGAATAAATAATTTTTTTTTGAATATTTAGCTTGTGTTTTAATTGGGATTTACAAAAAAATATAATCAAATAGATATTAAACTTTAAAAGGAATTAAAATGAGTATTGATGTTAAGCAAATACTTTAGATGAACTTATAGTTATATAAAATATGAGAAGTAAAATATAATACAAACAAATGTATTACCATAATAATAAATATATTTGTATTGACATACAAGACAAGTATATAGACAAATGTTTGATAAGTAACACATAGCTAAATTCAAACAACATGTTAAATAGAAGTTAATTTATTTTACGAAGTAATAAAGACGAAAATAAATGAAAACAAAGCAAGTATTAAACTATTAAACTAAAAACAAAAAAATGAAAGCAAGTAAAATAAAATATGTATAGACAAAATATGATATTAACAAAAGATCTGCAGCCACCACAATCTCATTGGATAAGGAAGAGACGCAGGCAAGTAAGAGAAAAGTGAGATGTCTAAAAAAAAAAAGTGAAGCAAGAAAACTCTCTGCCTTGTGTTGTACAACACAAAACAAAATAAAGTGTTGACTGCAAAAACAAAGGAAAAAGACCGGGAAGGAAAATGAAACAAGTAAGATATGCTAGGCAAAATCAAGTAAAAGAATAATTGAAAACAAAGAAAGAATGCATGCGGTATAAAGTAAAAGGGAAATATCTATGTATTTATCAAATGAAACAAAGTATGTTGTGTACACTTAAAACAATACCAAGGCAAATGAAATATTGATAAACAATAAAAAATAAAACATACACAGTAAACAAGTTTGTTAAATTATAACATAATAAAATATATATAATCATTTATATTGCTAAGTAACAAGGCAAGCATAAAACTAAAAAGAATAAAGTATGTAGAGAAGTTAAATAAGCAAAATATTATTAAAGTACAAACAAAACAAGATATATCTCATCAGCCGAGACAAGCTGGGTTTTAAACATAAATAAAGCAAGGATAATAAAATATCTTTGTACAAATAAACAAAGTATATAGGAAAATATCAACATACAAACAAAAGGGTTGCTAGGTAAGTAAGAATATGCATAAGTATGGGGACATATACCTTGGCATTAAATGCAATATCATCTCAGCCAAGATGTGGGCAAATATAATGCGTTGCCTGTAAAATAGGAATGCAAGACAATATAATATGAAACATGAAGTACATAGTATGATACTTATCAGCCATGCCCATAGTACAACAAAAGATATCACCCTGCACACTTTTCTTTTTATATATCACCTTCTTATTTTTCGTTCATCAACAAACTGTGTATCAAATAAAAAAAAAAAAAACTCGAATTAAAACAAAACTTCAAATTAAATAATCTACTCAAACCAGAGATCAAGGGATGAGGATTTCAGGTAGCAGTTTCTTAAGTCTGTTACAACGTAGAAGCTCTGTTCACTTCTTAATTCAAGTGAGTAACTAACCTTGAACTGGTCATAATATTGTGATGCTATTGTTTGTATGGATGTTGAGATGCTTGTATATTTGTGTGTATGAATATATATATATATATATATATATATATATAGGTCATACTGCGTATTTATCTTCTCTGCCATATGCTCTCTATTGTTACAGTTACTTATCCTTGTTCAAACTCATGTTATTCTCATCAACTCTGATAATTTGTAGTGTTTTTCAACTTAAACAAAATGTTCAAACTAAATTAAGATTTTATTTAAAGCCAATTTTAAATATGTTGTAGGAAATACACCACTGTAACATGTTATACAGTTAAATAAAATACCTCTTTGATAAAGTTGAATGTCATAGATTGCTAATTCAAGTTTATACCTTGAATCAATACTAAAAGTTATGATTTTTAAAATTTGAATGAAGATTTTTAACTTTATTTTCAAAGAGCAATTTGAGGTTGAACAAAAATTGAATTTTTATCAGATTCTCGGAATTTAATCAATTTAAATTGCTGAAACTTGAGTTGAAGCAAGCATAACCAATCATGATGTTGGGAAAAATGTAAATTAAATTTTCTATTGCGTGAATTGGGAGTTTGAGTTCGAATTAGGGTTTTATTCTCGAAATTTATGGGGTCTGGAAACATGATGCGTACACCATCTCTGATGCATCGAGTTCGAGGATTTTCAGGGAGATGATGGCTTTGGGGTTGACACGTTCGTGACCGGAGGGGGGAATTTCCTGGTGATCCAAATCGTTCAGGCGAGCAAGTTTTATGGTTGGAGGGTTGTTCGCGATCGCTCGAGCTATGCTCGATTTTGATTGTGGGCTTGTTCGAGTTTTTAGACGACCGGGGATCGATGTCGAGGGGATACTCGATGGGTAGGAGGCGTCGAGGTTGGTTGGAGGGGCGCCGCGGTGATGTGCACATGCACGGCTTGTTCGTGCATCATGTTGTTGTAACAGGTAGTAATGAGATAGAGGGAAGAAGTAAGGAAGGGGAGAAGAGTAGAGGGGTTGGGCCGAGAAGAGGAAGTGGGCCAGGATTTTCATTGGGCCGAAGTTTTCTTTAAAAAAAAAAAAAAAAAAAATATAAGAAGAAGGTAGGAAACTGGGGAGAGGAGAAGAACAAGGAGAGAGTGAGTGAGGGGAAGACACGGGCTAGTCTCGTGAACGTCACGAGTTGGAGGGAAGGCGGTCTCGGGTATTTGTTTTCTGGACGAACGTGTAACATGATTTAGCTTTAATTTGTGCTTTAACTAGGTTAGGTTAGTAATTAGTAATTTAAGTTAATATTTGTTTAAGGTTTAATAAGGTTAATGATGTAAAGATGGTTTGACTAATATAATGTAATTAGAATGTTATTTAATTTATATTTGAATTTAATTGATAACTTTAAATTTGTTAATTTAAAATAAATCACATGTTAAATCATTTTAAATCTTAAGGAATGTTAACATATCACTTAAAAATTAATTAATAAGTGATAATTAATTTAAGTGATTAATTAAAGATTAATTAATTAATTAAATTTATAATAATTTGTTAATTAAAGTAATTTGTAATTAATTTTAATAAGTAAGTTAATAATCAAGAATCAATCAATCAATTAATTAATTGAGAATTTAAGTAACAGTTAATAAATAGAAGTTCATTAATTAAATAAGTTATTTATTTAGTTTGAAATAAATTGAATTACTTAGGATTAAGTAATTTATTAACCCTGTTTATAAATGATTATTAAATACTTGACCTTACTTATGAATGGTTGCATTTTATGAGATACCTTGAATTGATTGTCCTGACTGATCTGTGATATTTTGTACTGTGGATTGCGCTGTGTATGATTCATTAATTTATTTACATTTGTATATTATCTGTGAATCTGTGAATGGACTATAAGCGTTATAGTTTATATCGCTTATCAATTATAGTTCTGTGTTAATCTGTGATGATTGATGTTGTGCACTATTGTGTTAAACCCCTGGACCACACCATACACACACAAATATGGATTTCACGAGGAAATCAGTTAAGTCGCGGATTTTTGAAAATAGTTTTGAATTTGAATTTTTGAATTCAAATGTTTTGGAAATGGATTGGGTTTTAAAGTTAGAAGCAATTAAAAAGGGAATTTCAAAGATGGAAATTTATTTTAAATTACTTGATTAAGTTTGGAATTTAAATAATTTGATTTAAATTTGAATTCAAAAGTAGGAATTGAATTCTATAATTTGAAACTAGGGATTAACGATATTATACTAGTCATTATGAGTTAAACCATTTTAAAAGTATAATTTTGAGAATTTGGATTTAACCAAAGAACTTTAACTCGTATAGATGAACCAAATTTTCAAAATGAAAACTGTCTGTTTAAAAAGAATAAAAAGCTTTCAGATAAGAAATGAAATTCTAGTTTAATGAAAGGAATTTCAAGATTGAGTTGAAAATGGTTTTCCAAGTTATGAATGAATTCTTTTCGAAAGTTATGAATTAAATCTGTTTATTTTTAACAGATTTAAATTGATGATTTGTTTAAATCAAATCAAATTGAAATTGTTTTGAAGGCTATAAGTTAAATTTTTGATTTAGAGATTTAACGAGTTAAATTGAAATGGGAGTTGATTTGGAAAATCTGGGAATGAATCTTTTGTTTAAAAGATAAAAATGTGGAAATTGTTTAAACCGTTAAAGGTTGTGAAAATGAATCTTTTTGTTAAAGATTTGAAATGGTAAATTGTTTAACCATTGAAAGAAAGTTTTTGGGTTTTAAGTTGTGACTTAATTGAAATCCTAATATCCATATGTTTTTAAACTATTGCGCTCACTATTCGGTTTAGCCGGGAAAGGACCTTTGTGTCGTATAACCCATTCCGAATATGTGATACGTCGTTATGGATAGCATTTGAAGACCGGTGATGAAGACCAGGTATTTGTGAAAGCGATAGGATGACCTATCGATTGTTTCTGCACCGAGTCGCGCCGGTATAGAAACTCCCTAAGTAATGGGAAATCCGATCGGGATTGTGAATATCCGGATTGCAAGGACTTCTTTGAAAGTGCCTTCGGTTCTGTTCGAACCCAGAACAGACTTGTATGGATTGTATGCCTGACATTACAAGTTGAGATATAAAGCCGATTTCTTTCAAATATATTTCTGTTGGTGGCAGAGAATTTATTCTCTTAGCTTAACACCCTTCTCTGAGACGTACGAGCTCAGAGGTTATATAGTTGAAGGTTATCAGCGATATATTCCCAATTTTGGTAATGTGACATGCTGAGTGTTGCTGTAAATGATCATTGTGTTGATTATTTGTGATAGGATCATTTATTTGATCGTCTATCTTGGTGATCATTTCTACGATCATTTGTTGACCCAAAGCATGACTTTTGTATAAAGTATGTTTTTGTGGACGTGACTTCGCCGAGCCTCACAAACCGGTAATGGTCGAAACAGGAATTGTGCGGCAAGGTTTTCAGGGATAGCGTCCCTAGGGTATGACCATTCCTTCTGGAAAAGGGTAGTATCATGGTATGGAGCCCAGATATTTACTCATGTTGAAACACTTATTATTATGGTGTGATGTTGGTTAGAGAGCTCTCGTTTAAAGGTCCCAAAGGACCGGGGGTGGCATATCTGAGGGTTTGTAATATTCCTTGGGAAAAGGGATTCCCGGCTTTGTTTGGCAGAGAACAGTTTGGTTCTCGGGGCGTCCTTCCAGAGGCGTTTCCATGTGGCGATGGGAAGTTCCTTGGCCTGACCATTGTTGGAAAATCCATTCTTCAAATACGTGCCTTGTACGGATTTAGTTGTATAACCTGCCATGGAATTTGGCGGTAACCTGCTATTGAACATGGTAGCTATAGTAGGCATAAGTGCGAAATGTCTATGCTGGCTAAGATTTATATCTTTACTTTCGAAATGATTTTTCATACACTATGCACTAGTAATAATATCAAATGTTCTTTTTAAATGCGTATCAAGCATCTTTGACTATCATAAGGAGAAATCTCCTCCGATTCTGCGTTTGCATTGTGTGTGTGTGCGGGAGGCCTTATGGTAGTCTCATTTCTAAAAAGCATTGCGAATTGATTTTAAAATATTTCGTTGTTTGTTTTGAAGGATAAATTGTTTTTGTTTGCTCACACCAGTCACATGACTGATCCAGAGTTTATTGTTTATTTCCTAAACTCTGGGTGCTCAAAATTTTCTACACGGGCAGTCTAGAGTTTGGTTTTTCAGATAATTAGATTCAGTGGATTATCTGGAGCTACTTCAGTTTTCTTTGGATATGGACGAGACTTGTTTAGCTTGGTGCAATCTTGATAGTGGATTGAGATAGGAGTTTTGGAGCTTTGTCTTTGGAGCTTGTTGGATCAGAGTTGCAGTATTATATTATGAGAAGACTTATTTCATATGGTATCATGTTCCGCTGTATTCTATGTTGTATATTCTCTGATGTTGATGATTATCATTGTATCAAATTGATGTATCGGATATTGTATTCATGATTATATCAGTGATATCATTTTTTTTATTTCCGCTGTGTTATTTATCATTTAATGGTGTTGCAAGCTCCCGCGAAACGAATTTGATGTTGTTTGTTGGACATCGAGTTTGCGTCGTTACATTATAAATAAACATTCAAAACCTAAAGAGATTAAGTTAGTAATATGGAATGGTATAAGCTTGTTATACAAAAGAGTATACTTAAAAGGAAAACATGTTTTCATATTTAAAGAGACATTCTCTTTGATTTTACTGAAATACTATTTAAAATTATTTTGGTACTTGTTGTAGACTAAATTTTAAGCAACGTCGGAATGATATTAAAGTCGTATTTCTCAATGAAGCCATTAATGAAACAACTTAAGAAACTCACTTATGGGTTACTCTTTTGTATTAGGGATTCAATACACTATTATTATTATTCATGGGATAATATTTGGATTATCATAAAATAACTAGGTAGATAAGTGCTTAAAAAGGCCTGTTATGCAAACTGCGAATCAATTGATTCTCTTTTGCCAAAAGAAACAAATGCCATCTTATATAGTAATATACAAACATCTTAAAGCTAAAAAAATGCAAAAGATTCCTCATGCATTTGCAAAATGGAGTCCAATGTATTCTAAGGCATATACATATATGGATATCGCATGTATTATTTGGCAGATATCTTATTGACATTGAAAGAGGATTGCTGGTTAGTAACCAAAATGGTTACAAAATATCTTTAAAAATCAAAAAGATTATATGCTCATAAATAAAAGATCAGATTCATTGGAATCTCAATTATACTATATTAAAATTATAGAAATGTGTAAGTAATGAAATTTTAATGTTTTACATTCTAATTCACTTCTTATCTTTTTCTTTGTATCTGATTAAGGGGTTTGAAAAGAATAAGTTAGGAAATAGGGTGCATGATATGGATTTTTTTGTATTCGTAGTTTGCATCGCCTATTTCCGCAATTTAAATAGAAATTCCCTTTTTTAATTTTATACAAAGAAGTTGAATAAAGCATAAAACTAATTGAATTATAAGTTTCTATTAATGTTGATTCCGTTGTTTTAGTATATACAATAAGTTTGGTATGGACTCTATTTTATATAAATCTGTTGATTAAATTGTGGATATTGGATGTATGATATTTTTTTTGATATGGTACTAGGTTTGTATAAATTTGAAGTTTTGACATTTAAACGATAGTTTAGGGCGTAATTTTTACACGCTTATATTAGGCGTTTGTGTACGTGTGTATTAGCAAAAATAACATATAATTATGACGTATTAATTACGTAGTTAATATTATCATTAAATCCCCCTGGAAAGAGGTTAAATTATAATGGCGAAATAAGAGTTTTTCTTATAAGGCCTTGATATGGAATGCAGTGAGATGTAGGATAATATGCTAAGAAAGTATTATAGATTATGACTAAGTCATAGGGATGTGATGCTAGTCAAAAGCACATAAAAGTCTGCCCAACTAATCTTGCTATCAGCAGTGTGACTTTGGGGTTGATGTGAGACATCGCCTATAATAAGTAATCGTGGGGGACATAAGGTTACTCCCAAATTTTGTAGGATAAACCTACCCAGTTAATCTGGCTACTAGCAAGAACAAATAGTAGGACTAATGTGAGATGTCATGGTTTGGTTACGGTTTGACGAAGGACCTGCTTCGGGGTTGAAGGTATTAAGTGGCTTGTTTAGGGCCCGCCTCTTCCCCCCATTTAATATAAGTAGTAAATGGTCAGGGTCAATGATTAGGCATGGTAGAGGATATCTTGAAGGGGGTTCGCTTTAGATTTGAAGTAGCAAGCGACCTAAAGAGATTCCGTGCAATATCAGCTAGATGGTACCAAAGAAGAGTCCACTTTGAGATAGGTATTATATGTCGAGGATCTGCCTTGAATGAGGTATTAAATGGTCAAAGTCAGCCTAGTTTTCGCTAAAAAGGTCTTAAGTGGCTTAGGTATAATTTCTTATATTATTAAGATATTATCAACAATAAATATGGTTATTGGATTGAAAGAACAATGGATTAGGAAAGTCTTTCGGCTTATAGTCGAAAAACTTATAATATGGTTAGATACGTAAGACATATTCTTATTTCAATTATACCGTCCAAGTACTATTATAGAATGGCTCGAGATTTTATTCACCAGACATTGTTATTCTGACTCCCTTCTCATTGTAACATAGGTTAGAGATGTTGATGGAGATTTTCGAAGGCGGTGGTGGAGACGTAGACTTGTGGTAGTTGCTATTTATCTACTTGTGTTATTTTCTTTATTTATGAAGTACCTATTAAATGATGCTATAACTTTGGTAAACTATGGGTAGTTGATGATTGTTTATGGTATTATGTGTAGGATCGATTTCACTGTAGAAGGGGGGGGGGGTGAATAGGGTGATACTATTAGTTATAAAAATTATTGTAGAAGTTTATATAAAACGATTTCAACACAGATATAGCAGAATAATAGCAGCAGAATATAAAACACAGAAAATAGAACATACAGATTTACCCAGCTTCGGCAAAGCCCTGCCTACGTGCTGCCCCCAAGGTTTCTATTAGAAATTAAGCAGTCAGACGCTTACACATGTAAACTCACGACACCCTCTATTGACTAACCTTAACCCTACGCTCAAAACCCTACCATAACTCAGCCACTGAGTTGCGAGTTCTCGAACTACATCACCGTAATTAGTCTCCTAGTCACACGACTAGAAATTACAAATGTTTAAAAGGAGAAAATACAAATTAAAAACAAAACACTAATTTTAAAAATAAAAGCCCAAACTATAAATCATCCTAAAATAAATCAAGTGATAATTCCCCTTTTTTTAATTCCTTCGGTCCGACTCATTATTTTATTTCTATGGCCTTTAATTCTTTTAGTTAAAAATGGCAGCTTCGTCTGTAGCTCGTTCGTTTCTTCTTTAAACAAAAATTAGGGCTTTGTACAATTGAAGTCGCCGCTTTGAAATGATGTTTCGATTGAGATCAGATTATGGCTGCTTTGTTCCACTTTGGCTCCTTTAATTAAGTCGAGTTTATCTGATGCGAGAATTGGTACGTTCGTTCTTTCTTCAATTTATACTATATTCGACTTGATTTGCGTTCCTGATTGATGTTGTGATATGTGATATGCATGAACTCGAATGAATTCGTAGCCGATGATGTTAAACATTTATATAGGATTCAAATCCCTTTATTTTCCTTCGTCTGAATTCATTTGAATTCGTCATTACTTTTGCTCAGCCGTTTGATGTTGCTTGGATGTTGATGATAATTTCTGACTTTGTCAATTTCGTCTATTTGATTACTTGATTTTCATGGTGTTGATTTCTGACTTGGTTCGTTCTTTTTCCCTTGGTCATCACGGCTTTGTTTTTCTTGCTTGTTCAATTTCTTGACAGCCACGACTTTGAATTGTTTTGGACTTTAAGAAGAAAGTTAACTTTGTTCATTCACATCTGGCTTTGATTTTTATTCGTTCGAACTTGCCTTGGTTATTGATTTTTACCTTAGTTCCGTTCTCCATTCTCTTTGACTTCGGTTAATTTGCTCACGGCTTCATGTGAATTTTTGTTGATTTGTACACGGCTGTTGATATCGGCCTTGACTTTTTTATACTTGTTCAATTTGAAATTCCTGATGGCATTTTTTGGCCTGATGCTTTGTGCATGTTTCCTGCATGTTTGAAGTCTGTCCTGTTGCATTTATTCTTGCGTGGTCATGCGAGTTCATTGTATGTGCACAGTCTTCACTTAAGTTTGCATTACTCCATGTATGTGTGCAGTGTTGTTTTGATATTGACTCCAGTTGTCTGCACCACGCACTGCTTCCATATTGCCTCGAGTACATGTATATACGTATGATTGCTTAGGGTTTCACTGTGTTTGCTTTGGTCCTCATGTATGTGATGCAAGTTTGAGATTGCTCATTTAATACTGTGGCCATTTCCACCTCTTCAATGTATGATCCGGTTCACTGGTGCAATGTATGGTCTTATTTCATTTGATGGTCTGGTTCACTTTGACCTGATCTGGTGCATTTAAGTCATGTGCATTGAGCTTGATTGCTTGCATATTGATGTTGCTTCATTTTTGTTTTACTGGTGCATGCTTTGTACTTGTAATCTTCACTGCAACCACATTGTCACTGTATGTTGTGTTATCCGGTCTTCGACATTTCACTGGTGCATGTGTTTTGCAACTGTTGTTTTCACTTGAGTCCGAGCTTGTGTTCATATACATTTAGGTTTGCTTTGATATTGAACATGATCATTTCATGTTGTACATTTTGATTTGCACCTGAGTTGAATCCAGCTTATAGCTCGAGTTTGACCTTATGCTGGGATCGTGACTTTATTTTTATTGCACTTGAGTTGAACCCGGCTTTTAATTTAGTTTTGACCTTGAGCGCACCTGTCCCTGTAATTTTATCAAGTGTATATATCGGTGTGCACGGCCTTATGACATGTACAGAGATACACTGTGCATGTCACAAGCTGTTCGTGTATGATGAATTCACAATTAAATAATGACGAATAACCCAAATTACCGAGGCAAATAATATTTTCAAAATACATTTTATTTTACACTACAAAAATATTTCATTTTCAATTTTACAGCGTCAGGTTGTATTTTTGCAGATAGCTCAGATACTGGATTCAATCTGGACTAGAGTTGAAGATACGAGTGAATGAGCGATGTGTAGTGAGGACATTTGTAAATGAAAAATTGCGATGTGATGAAATTGTAATGTAATTGAAATTTGTGTGTGTATATATATATATAGTGAGAGCCCAAATTTGTACTATTCAAAATTGTAATAAATATTTGTTTGAATAAAATATCTGTTTGAATTTAATTTCTATGTTATTTATTTTCATTCAGCAAATATTTATTTAATTATATGAAAAATAAAATAGTACATTAACAAATATATTTAAATGAATATATATATATATATATATGTTAATTATCATCAAACAAAAATCATATACTAGCATATTCAACAATCTCCCCCTTTTGATGATAACAAACATATATTTAAGATTTTGAATTTATTGAATGTATTTGATCATTCAATTTGCTCTCCCTATTTGAATGCTCCTTCTACATAAAGCTCCCCCTTCGTATGAAAGTAAATTAAAATATGTAAATTAGCCTTGATGCAAATAAATAAATACAAAATAAAATATTTGACCTTTATTTTCCAAAATCTTGACTTTTCTCTCCCCCTTTTGTTATCAGCAAAAGAGTAATAGTCTTAGAAAAATAGAGATACAGAGATAGACATTAATTCAACATTATTACTCAATCGAGTATAAATATTAAATTTCAATAAAAAAACAAACAAAAATCATAAATATTCTGTTTGACGCATATTCCTCTTTAGAATGATAGGGATAACACCATCATATAAAACCATACGGTTGTGTTTATTTGTGGTATATTTATATCAGGAACTTGACTATCCACTAACTATGCATAACCATTAGGACTTTTAAATGAGATTAGTAGTATTCCAAATTTTTATTAAAAAATGAATTCAAGTATCTTATAACCACGCGTAACCGTAAGGATTTCTAAATGTGATTAGAATCAACTTGTCTATTTAATCAATCAATTTTGATATGCATTCCATACATACATAACCGTAAGGAATTTTAAATGAGCATGGAAGCACATAATCAAAAATTCCAAGTACACCCATGCATAACCGCGAGGACTTTTAAATGAGAGTGAATACTTTGGATGTTTTTATTGCTTCAACAAAAGTATATAATAAATTGAAAAACGAATGATTTCCTGTTTAAAATACCACATATTGACATATTATATTGGATTCTGATGAGTGATGGTCGATAGAAATAGAAATGATCATGGAATTTTTACCAACAATTTTTTTTATAACTCTTGTTTAAATTTCTAAAGAAATTTACTAATTATACCGTCTTAAGTTATAATATATGATTAATATTAACACTCATCACTTTTCCAATCACTATTTATCTTTTCGATGATCAGTACGGAGTTAGATTAGTGAATATAGTCATTTAAAATCAAATCCAAAAATTATGAAATCAAAATTTTAAAATGACTAATCTGAAACAGGGTCAACAAAAATATTTTCTGAAGGAGTTTAATAAAAGAAAAATGTCTGCTAATTGAAAATTATTTGAAGTGAAGAATATGTAGATATTTTCTTTGAAAAAGGATGCAGTTACTGAATTTCTCAACATAAATCACGTTCCAATAGTAATTTTTCTATCAACTATATTACCAGTGTTATCTGCATCTGAATTTTCCTTTTACTCAAAACTATCGCTCATTCAATGTCATAGGCCAGACCGTGAAGTTGCAACAAATACCTTAAAATCTTTTACAATGAAATTCTTTTGAATTTAGTCATGCAAATTTACCAACAGTGACCATCGTGTGAGATCTATAAATATATTCACGTGTATCATCAAAAATCAATAGAAGACAATATCTCTTATCATCCATCTAATCTTGCAATATCATTAGCCCAAAAAGTATCGGCATATAAAGATAAGTGGCCAATTATCAGAATCAAAAATAAGAACAAGTCAAATAAGAACATATTAGAATACGTCAGAATCAAAATCATCATTTATTTTATTATCACACAACGGGCTGAATTAAATCAGATTAGGGTGTAGATTATCACTTTAAGCATATCGTTCAAGATGAATGTATCGTTACCTGTTTTACCTTTACGATAATTTGTCGTTGTTGGCCATTAGATTCTGCCGCCTTTGTACTAGGCTAAGGAACTTTGATTTGTAACCAATTGTGTGCCTGGGACAGCCAGAATCTAAGTAACACTATTGTTGTTCCTTAGCCTGTCACCACACCTATACGGTAAAAGATTTTTGTGAACTATTTTTTTTATAGGTCCATAATTGTTAGTGGCAAAAATGTTTTGAAAAATATGTTTCTGTAGATCCAAAACTATTTATATATGTTCCTTTCGACACCCAGATTTGTTTGACTTTGAGGGATTTTATGTTTCTGCCTTTTGGAACCTAAATTGGTAAATTGGAATAGTTTTTATATTTTTGGGTCTATACCAACAAATATTGTGATTGTGTCCAATTTTTCTGCAAATTGTGCACTTGTATTTGACTTGATTAATTACATTTCTAGCCCGTTCAGATTGATTATACCCAAGTTCTTATCTAACAATATTAGTTTGTTTCCCTAATAGCATATTTATCAAACTTTCACTTTTGGAAATTTTTTCTAAAGTTGTAGAGAAGTGTTGGACTTGTGTTTTGAGGGATACATTTTCATTCAATAATTGTGTGCACCTTTTAATAGAATTTTATCAGTATTTTTGCTTTCTTACAAAATCATAATTTCATTTTCAAGTGATATAATTTTAATTTCTTCTTCGAATGTTGGACACTTATCACACCTAGGGATCTTACTTTGATAGTTTTTAACCAATTAATTAAGCTGTTTATTTAGATCTATCAAAATGTCTCTTTATGATTCAAGTTTAGCGTATTCCTTCCTAAGTCTTTTAAAACAGCCATTTACTTCATGGAAATATATAAGTAATTCTTAGTGGGTAAGTTTTGATACCTCGATTGGCTCATCATCATCGCTATCAGTTATATCACCTCGAAGGCGCAGATCTCCTTCTCACTCTCACTTCTAGTACTTTTATAATCATCATCACTTTTATTCCATATGGCTACAAAACTTCTTCTTCTTGATTTCTTTTCTTGGTCGAGTTTAATTCGGGGACATTATGGCTTGATGTGACCGAGTTTGTTGCACTTGTGACAGATGATCTCCCGTTCTTCTGGGTTGTCTACTGCTTTGACTATTCTGCTTTTCAATTTTTGATTTAGAGCTGCATTTCTGTATTTACGGTTCCACTTTTTGAATCTCTTCATTAGTAATGCCAGCTCAGCTGCTCTATCATCATTATCGTCACTACTTCCTTTTACCAATTCTGCTAAGCACGTTTCTTTAATTTCAGATTTGATTTTGGGGGATCTCTCACGGTTGTTGACTTTTGCATTATATACTGCATCAAAAGAATTCCAGATTTCCTGTGCACTTTCACAATGAGAGATAAAATTAAAATTATCTTGATTAATATAAGAATATATTACATGCATAACAAGAGCATTAATCGAAGTAATTTTCTCATCTATTATATCATACCCATTTTCAATAATATCCCAACATTTGACATTAATAGATTTTAAATAAAATTCCTTTTTTAATTTTCAATTCAAAAAATATGTTCCACCAAAAATAGGAGGAATAATATTGGTTCGACCCTCAGCAAAAACATTATTAAAAGAAGACATTTTAAAAATTCAAATTTGTAATGTAAAATATTGGCCTTTGAAAAATAAAATTTTTTAAAACAAAATGGCTTTTGTTCCTCGCTCTGATACCACTTGTAGGATCGATTTCACCCTAGAGGGGGTGATGAATAGGGTGATGCTATTAATTATAAAAATTATTGTGGAAGTTTGTATAAAATGATTTCAACATAGATATAGCAGAATAATAGCAGCAAAATATAAAACGTAGAAAATATAACACATAGATTTACACAGCTTCGGCAAAACCCGGCCTACGTGCTGCCCCAAGGTTTCTATTAGAAATTAAGCAGTCAGACGCTTACACACGTAAACTTGCGACACCACTATCGAATACCCTTAACTCTTCTCTCAAAACCCTACTACAACTCAGTCACTGAATTGTGAATTCTTGAACTATATCACCGTAGTTAGTCCCCTAGTCACACGACTAGAAATTACAAATGCTTAAAAGGAGAAAATACAAATTAAAAACAAATTAAAAACAAAACCCTAATTTTAAAAATAAAATCCCAAAGTATAAATCGGCCCAAAATAAATCAAGTGATAATTCCCGTTTTTTATTCCTTCGGCCCGACTCATTGTTTTATTTCTTTGGCCATTAATTCTTTGAGTTAAAAATGCCAGCTTCGTCTGTAGCTCGTTTGTTTCTTCTTTAAACAAAAATTAAGGCTTTATACAATTGAAGTCGCCGCTTTGAAATGATGTTTTGATTGAGATTTGGATTATGGCTGCTTTGTTCTACTTCGGCTCCTTCAATTAAGTCGAGTTTATCTGATGTGAGAATTGGTACGTACATTCCTTCTTCAATTTATACTATACTCGACCTGATTTGAGTTCCTAATTGATGTTGTGATCTGTGATATGCTTGAACTCGAATGAATTCATAGCCGACGATGTTAAACATTTATGTAGGGTTCGAATCCCTTTATTTTCGTTCGTCTGAATTCATTTGAATTCATCATTACTTTTGTTCGACCGTTCGATGTTGCTTGGATGCTGATGATAATTTCCAACTTTGTCAAAATTTTCTATTTGACTACTTGATTTTTACGGTATTGATTTCTGACTTGGTTTGTTCTTTTTCCCTTGGTCATTATGACTTTGTTTTTCTTGCTTGTTCAATTTCTTGACAGCCACGGCTTTGAATTGTTTTGGACTTTGAGAAGAAAGTTGACTTTGTTCATTCACATCTATCTTTGATTTGTATTTGTTCGAACTTTCCTTGGTTATTGATTTTTACCTTATTTTCGTTCTTTATTCTTTTTGACTTCAGTCAATTTGCTCACGGCTTCATGTGAATTTTTGTTGATTTGTACATGGCTATTGACATCAGCCTTGACTTTGTTATACTTGTTCAATTTGAAATTCCTGACGGCATTTTTTGACCTGATGCTTGTGCACATGTTTCCTGCATGTTTGAAGTCTGTCCAATTGCATTCATTCTTGCATGGTCATGCGAGTTCATTGTATGTGCACAGTCTTCACTTGAGTTTGCATTACTCCATGTATGTGTGTAGTGTTGTTTTGATATTGACTCTGCACTATGCACGGCTTCCATGTTGCCTCGAGTACATGTATATATGTGTGATTACTTTGGATTTCATGGTGTTTTCTCTGGTCCTCATGTATGTGATGCAAGTTTGAGATTGCTCATTTGATGCTGTGGCCATTTTCACTTGTTCAATGTATGATCCGATTCACTGGTTCAATGTCTAGTCTTATTTCATTTGATGGTGGGGTTCACTTTGACCTGATCTGGTGCATTTAAGTCATGTGCATTGAGCTTTATTGCTTTCATATTGATGTTGCTTCATTTTTGTTTGACTGGTGCATGCCTTGTACTTGTAGTCTTCACTATAACCACATTGTCACTGTATGTTGTGTTATCTGGTCTTCGACATTTCACTGGTGTATGTGTTTTGCAACTAATGTTTTCGCTTGAGTCTGAGCTAGTGTTCATATACATTTGGGTTTGCTTTGATATTGAAATGATCATTTCATGTTGTACATTTTGATTTGCACCTGAGTTGAATCCAGCTTATAGCTCGGGTTTGACCTATTCTGACATCGTGACTTTATTTTTATTGCACTTGGGTTGAACCCGGCTTTTAATTTGGGATTGACCTTGTGCACACCTGTCCCTGTAATTTTATCAACTGTATATATCGGTATGCATGGCCTTATGGCATGTACAGTGATACACTGTGCATGTCACAAGCTGTTCGTGTATGATGAATTCAAAATTAAATGACGACGAACAACCCAAATAACCGAGGCAAATAATATTTTCAAAATACATTTTATTTTATACTGCAAAAATATTTCATTTTCAATTTTACCGCATCAGGTTGTATTTTTGTAGATAGCTCAAATGCTGGATTCAGTCTGGACTAGAGTTGAAGATACGAGTGAATGAGCGATATGCAGTGAGGACATTTGTAAATGAAAAATTGTGATGTGATGAAATTGTAATGTAATTGAAATTATATATATATATATATATATTGAGAGCTCAAATTTGTACTATTGAAAATTGTAATAAAATTTGTTTGAATAAAATATGCGTTTGAATTTAAATACTGTGTTATTTATTTTATTTCAGCAAATATTTATTTAATTATATGAAAAATAAAATAGTACATTAACAAATACATTTAAATGAATATATATATATATATATGTTTATTATCATTAAACAAAAATCATATACTCATATATTCAACATTATGTTATGTTCTTGTGACATTTTAATTTTAAATAAAGTGGGTATTATTGTGATATTATAATTTATCATTCTGCTATGAATTTTTGAATGTGTAGAAAATAGCTTGTGTATTGTTCATTATACCTACCAACAACCAGCTTTGGAATGGGTCTAAGTTTTGATGAGCCTTTTCTAGGTTAGAATTTATGCCTGTTTCGAGGCAGATTGTTACATTTGGTATCAAAGCTTAGGTTACCCGATCAATGAGGATAGACATATGTGTGAGTGGCGTACTTGTTATTTTTGAACATACTTTCAAAAGCCTTACTATATATATATATATATTGTTTTTGAACATATGCAAACACTACTAGGCAAACCATTATTTCAGCTTATAATACTATCTTAGGAAATTACAACCAAAAGTTTAACCTACAGATAGTAGACGATGGCAGAAAATTCTTCTTCTGAGACAGGGAATGCCTTCTAAGAGATATACACTACCCGAGGGATGCCTGAATGGTTTTGACAATACCTCAGGCATGTAGGACAGTTCCCACTCCTCAATCTGCTGCACCAATGACACCCGCAGCCCCACCTGTTGAAGCAGCACCCCGTTCCATAGACTTCCCCAAGATGTGCAAGGATTTCCTAAATTTGGGAGGAAGGGTGTATTCAAGAACTGAAGGTTTCGTGGAAACGAAGTCATGGATAAATGATTGTGAGAGGATATTTGTAACAACCCGCATATTTATCGATTTTATATTTAAATATTTTATTTAAATATTTTATCGTTCGTCAGATTTTGGTCCGAAAAGCTACTTTTTGCAAACAGTCGAATTGGGACTCGAGACCACCCCCATTGAGTTCAAAATGACGTTTGCGACCTTTTTTGAGTATAAACTTTCATATGTTTGGAGTTAGTCGAATTTTGCTATTTTTCACTAAGGGCTTTGGGTTTAGGTTGGGCTCAGCCCAATGTTCTAACTTAATACCCTAAACCGAAACCCCCTCTTCATTCACTCCCTCTTCCTCTACTTTCAGTTCTAAAGAGATTAATGGTGGAAGGGAATGGATAAAACTCCAAAACCCTAGTTTTCTTTTGCAAATCAAGCTCTAGCTCCAAACTAATAGAAGAACCCATTGGTAAGCTTCTCTTCTTCTTCTCCAACTCATTCTCTTATCAATTTCATAAATTCCTAAACCTAATTTAGGAAATGTTTCTCTTTTTAGCTTAGATTCAAGCTTGTTGAGTTGGAATTGAAGAGTGATTGTCATTGCCATTGTTCTATAGCTTCTTCCTCCTTGTTCTTGTGCATAAAGGTGAGATTTTTATCTCACATCTATGTCTATATCTATCTTTGTTGTTAGGTATGAATTCCTAACACTTATTTATGTTCATATGCTTTTGGTTTGGATTGATTTGGTGAATATTTCAATTTTTGGTGTTTTGTAGTCAAATCTTTAAAAATCCAATCTTTGATGTTTTAACATGTTTTTGGTGATGCATCGAGGAGCCGTTAAGGCTGGGTTGTCGCTAGGCATAAATCCTTAGTCGTCGTTGCTCGTCCGATCGCTCCCGATACGTTTTGGCCACTTTGGCCTAGGCAAATTGTTGCCCAGACCAGGTGACCAGACGTCTGGTGACCAAGTCCATACGTCTGGTTTGGACCTAGAGAGGAAAAATATAGCCACGCAGAATATATAAAAAAGGCAGAGACTAATTCCAGACGTCTGAAATTTAGGATCAGACGTCTGGATAGGTCTCAGACGTCTGACTTGAAGTTTCAGACGTCTCGGTGTTCTCTGGATTATTCCCAAAGAACAAATCCAGACGTCTGGATTCTAAACCAGACGTCTGATTTGTTCTCAGACGCCTGGATTGGACTTTCAGACGTCTGGAACTGTTTAATTTGCCTATTTTGGCAATTTTTGAGTATATTTCCAACTTTAATCTTTTCGTGTTGATTCCCTTTTGTTGTTATCATCTATTCTCGTCTCTGGTGACATTTTCTTTGGGATTTTAGTAAATATCCATTTTGATGGATTTGATATTGATTTCTTTGGAATTAACTCACATATTCGTATGTGAATTTTAGTGATTGATTGTTCCTACAATCTTCTTTGTGATTTGTCACTTTAAAATATAAAGGTTTTCTATACTAGTAGTAAATATCAAAACTCTTTCCTCAAAACGATTTCAACTCTATTTTCAATACCAAACTCGTTTATAAAACTGTTTTCCAATCTACTAGTATACACAAACCTTTACCTCACTCGTATGAGAAATCTAATTAAATGGCTTAGTAAAACGAGTGGTACGAAACGCTTGCGTTTACTTCGTCGGTTAATTCTTGGACTTGTTCGATTGAATCTCTTGTGACAATTTTCTAGTGAAGATCTACAGTTTCTTCGTAAATATTTAAGTTAAGCAAGTGGTTATGGGACATGAAGCTAAACTCATATATTTACTAGCTTAGTGTGATTGACACTTCTTGTTGATCATGACGATCATCTCTGTGATTTAGACTAGCAATGTGCGATGTCTTTTTGATTCATTGGACGTACCGTTTTTACTACATCAATGTCTTTGCTTTTCAATTCATTGGATGTACCGTTTGTACTACATCAATGTCTTTGCTTTTCGATTCATTGGATGTACCGTTTGTACTACATCAATGTCTTTGCTATTTGATTCATTGGATGTACCGTTTGTACTACATCAATGTCTTTGCTTTTTGATTCATTGGATGTACCGTTTGTACTACATCAATGTCTTTGCTTTTCGATTCATTGGATGTATCGTTTGTACTACATCAATATCTTTGCTTTTCGATTCACTGGATGTATCGTTTGTACTACATCAATGTCTTTGCTTTTCGATTCATTGGATGTACCGTTTGTACTACATCAATGTCTTGGCATTTTGGATTCATTGGATGTACCGTTTGTACTACATCAATGTCTTGGCTTTTTGGATTCATTGGATGTACCGTTTGCACTACATCAAGGTCTTGGCCAACCTTTTATTTGTGATTTATGGATTTCTCATTGATGATTTCTGGAATTTATGCTTCACCACCTTTTTCAGTTGGCATTGATGTGTATGTCATTTATTGTGGCTTGGTGAATGAAATAAAGAATATGACATTTTTTTGATGCTATGAGATTCTTGAGATATTGTATGACTTTTGTGGATTTTCTAATTTATACTTGTCGTAGTATGACATTTTTGGTTATCATACGTCGTTTTATTATATCTCTTCTTATATCTCATTTTATCTGATAATTATAGCTAGACTGATCCGTTTATTATTTTCTTCTTAAATAATACTCGGTCGGACTGAGATTTCACAGGTGCTTCTGCTTGACTCCTTATCGGACCATCATCTGATCTTTTGGTTAACTACTTAGCTTGTAGTTTTTGGTTGTGTACAATTTGAGATATAAACTCCTTGATGTATATATATTCTTTTGTCTAGAACTTGTATCTATTCTTTTGTGATATTGTGGATCTTGTTAGACCACTAGTCTGATGAACACTTTTATGTGTTATATATATTCATATCTATTTCCGCCTTTGTGATATGAATTATCTGTGACTGATTTGTGTTATGTTTATTTCTATATTTATTTCCGAAGACCTTTATAGCCACTGTGTAGTAGCTTTGAGTTTGTGTCGGTATGTCGAATTTCCTCTTGAGATGAAAAGTTATATTTTTATCTGGCGTATCGGTACTCGCACAAAGCAATTATACAGATGGTCGCTCCTCAACAGCCTTATTCTCCGTGCTAGTCGACAGCATTACTCCGTAGTGTTCTTGGCTAGCGTGGGTATAGAGGTGGGGCGTCACAGCTTGGTATCAGAGCCAAACTTCAGAACAATGTAGAATAATTTAACAAGGATCATCGTCCTAAGTCCATCTTAGGAGTCGTGCTTTAGGATTTAATTCGAGTCTTCGTACCGATTCATCCTATTTTCTTTATGATTCATTGTTTTATCAATCAAGTTTGATTGAAATTTATTTTGAGAATAACTTTTTCCTCTTCTTTCTTTCTTTCTTAAAGAGGAGAAATGGTTAGACCAGGCCGTCCCAGCGCCGGTCAATCTAGTGCTACTCCCCAAGATGGTGTATTTATGTCTGCCCAGCAGCTTTTAGATCTTGTTAAGAACACTCAAGCAGCCGGACCCAATCCAGAGCCTACTCATCCTAGATCCGGTTTTGCACGCTTGTGTAGAGACTACACCGATTTGGGTAGAAGGCCATTCAGGGGATCCGAGAGTGTTATTGAAATTCAAGCTTGGCTCAAATCATGCGATCGCATCTTTTCTCGCATGAACCTTATTGACCTTCATCGAGTCCAAGTGGCTTCTAGCATGCTCCAAGAAAGAGCATTAGATTGGCATGAGCTTTTAATTTCTGAAATCGTTGAAGCGGATCTCACTTGTGAGAAATTCCGTGAAAGATTCGAATCGAAATTCGTGCTAGAGGCTGAAAAAGTAACTTTGGCCCGGCATTTTATTGACCTTGTTCAAGGCGAATCTTCTGTGATAGACTATGTCGCATCTTTCGAATCTCTTTCCAAATACGGGGTTGAATACATTAATACCCCATTGAAGAAAAATCAGAGATTTGTCTATGGCTTGAATAAGAATCTTAAGAAGCCATTACTTCTGAAACTTGAGGTTTCATTTGATCAGCTTATTGATATCGCTCTTCGTCTTGAAGAGGCCGATAATGAAGGTGATGTTGAAGTTGTGCGTGCCCAACAGAACTTCGACAATAACTTGAAGAGGCCTATCAAAGTCAAAGGCCCCAATTCTAATAAGAAAGGGAAGCAACAAATTCCGGTAGCAAAGACTCCTACTTCCAGTCGTGGTCAATGCTACAATTGTGGTTCCACGGACCATTATACAAGGGAGTGTCCGAAACCCCTGTTTTGTCGTTATTGCAAAGGTTCGGGTCATCTTTTATCTTCGTGTTCTAGGCTTCCTAACAAGAGAGAGGGAAAGCTGCAAGCCCCTAACAACTCTTCTCTCAGTCAAGGTATTTTACATTCAATCCTTGATGGCATTATTTATTTCGTGACCTTCTTATTCGAGTTCTTTTTGATATGGGTTTCATCTCATTATTTTTATATCAAAAGAATTTGTCGATTCTTTTTCTTTGAATATTTTGGGCTTGATGACTTCTTTGAGGATTATGAATCCGGATGGTAGATCCGCAACACTCAGTTTGTCTTTATTGATGTCGAAATTATTTTATGTGTTTTTTCTGTCCGAGCCGATTTTTACTTAGGCTTTGGAATTTACTTTTGTAAGGATTGGCTTAATTATTATGAGGCCATATCCTTTGTCCCGTGTGGACTATTCATCTTTGACATTTTCAATCTGTTAAGCAGATTTCTATTTTTCCTTTATGATTTTGATTCCAACTTGTTTGCATCATTTTATTCCTTAAGCCAACTTATAAGGAAAGTGTTATTTCTCTCATTCATGTAGTTTGAGAAATTTTTCGGTATTTTTGAGCTTGTCTTAGGATTATCACCTAAGTAATCTTTTGTGTGGTGCTAAGGTCTTTTCAGTTTGACCTTACCACCGGTTTTCAGTTGCTACGAGTTGCGAAAGTTAGCATTCCACTTATCGCATTCCGCACTTGTTATGATTCCTATGAATGAATTATTATGTCATTCAGTTTGTCCAGCTTATTTCATCCATTTTAGGTATCGAGCATTCTATCGAATATCTCGATGATTCCATTTTTTGCATTTATTGATTTTGGATGAAAATAACAATTTAAAATTTTGCAAAATCCTTTTCATAAGATTTATTTAGAAGTATAACTGGATTTTTGTTCTTAAAACAAACAAAGAATATTCTTAGAAGTTTTTGAGAAACTTACTTATCCTATAGAATATGATTTTGTGATTGTATTGCCCATTTAGTGTTTTAAGAATTCTGGTCGATGCGTTTGATCAACGTTATCGATAAGAATCTCCTAATCGCTTTGATGAGACAGTCAGACACGATATATTGACTTGTAAAAATATAAATTTTTGTAGAAAGATTATTACATAAAAAATAAAAATGTAATTTTGAAAGTTTTAACTTTTCGGGAAAGATGATTATTTAAAAGAACTCTTCCTTTCGATACTCTTATTCTTGTGATTCCTGAAGGGGAACCAAGACTTTGCTATTTGTACCGATACTAGTCGTATTGGTTTGGATGCCATTCTCTTGCAAAGGAGAACGTGCTATCTCTTATGCTTCTAAATTATTATAGCCTATCGAGACTAGATATACCAATCATGATCTTGTGCTCGCGGTTATTGTTTCTACTTTTAGAGTTTTGCATCATCATTTTTAGAGGAGGAATTTGTTCTCTACCTCGATCATAAATCTTTGGAATATTTATTTTCTCATAAGGAACTTCATGTCGACTCGAGTTCCTGGCATCTTATGATCTTGATATTCTGGAAATCGTGTTGCCAACGTGCTTTGTCGTAGGCAACAAGTTGTTGATTCTTTGATGTTGTCTGAATGGAATTATCTTTTTATCAAGTTCATCGAACGTTTTGATATACTTCGTTTTATTGAGCTTTATCTCATTTTTTTATGGACTAGCGTCTGATGTTCTTTTATGGTGTTCGGTTCATCGGATGTACTGTTATTATACTACATCGATGTTCCATCTTATTTGGATCAATGGATGTACCATTATTATACTACATCGTTGTTCTGGTTTATCGGTTCATTGGACGTACCGTTTTTGTACTACGTCGGTGTTTCGAAATTATTCGGGCTTTGGTTCATTGGGCATACCGTTTTTGTACTACGCTGATGTCCCAAATTATTTGAGTTTCTAGTTTATCGGGCGTACTGTTATTATACTACGTCGTTGCACCAGCTCAATTTTCTGCTATTCTTGACGTTCTCCACGTCTTTTATCTACGGAAATGCCTTAGGGATTCCGATTTTTATTCTTGAGCCCGGTGTTATTGTGGAAATTGAAGTTTCACCAGATTTAATTTATGAGCAACATTCCATTCGCATCATTGCTTCGGAGGTTGAGTGCCTTCGGAATAAAAGATATTCTTCTTGTGAGAGTTCAGTGGTTCTCGAATCCTAGGGATTACTCTTGGGAATCTAGAGAATTCATCGAGCGATCCCGTTCTTGCTAACTCTTTCATGCTCTTTATGGTGAACTTCTTATTTCAATTTTCTTTTGTGTTGATATGCTTTTACGGTTGTTACTCTTTATTTTCTTCTTAAGTATTGCGAGGACGCAATTTCTTTAAGGAGGGGAGTCTGTAACAACCCGCATATTTATCGATTTTATATTTAAATATTTTATTTAAATATTTTATCGTTCGTCAGATTTTGGTCCGAAAAGCTACTTTTTGCAAACAGTCGAATTGGGACTCGAGACCACCCCCATTGAGTTCAAAATGACTTTTGCGACCTTTTTGAGTATAAACTTCGATATGTTTGGAGTTAGTCGAATTTTGCTATTTTTCACTTAGGGCTTTGGGTTTAGCTGGGTTCAGCCCAATGTTCTAACTTAATACCCCAAACCGAAACCCCCTCTTCATTCACTCCCTCTTCCTCTACTTTCAGTTCTAAAGAGATTAATGGTGGAAGGGAATGGGAAATTAAAACTCCAAAACCCTAGTTTTCTTTTGCAAATCAAGCTCTAGCTCCAAACTAATAGAAGAACCCATTGGTAAGCTTCTCTTCTTCTTCTCCAACTCATTCTCTTATCAATTTCAGAAATTCCTAAACCTAATTTAGGAAATGTTGCTCTTTTTAGCTTAGATTCAAGCTTGTTGAGTTGGAATTGAAGAGTGATTGTCATTGTCATTGTTCTATAGCTTCCTCCTCCTTGTTCTTGTGCATAAAGGTGAGATTTTTATCTCATATCTATGTCTATATCTATCTTTGTTGTTAGGTATGAATTCCTAACACTTATTTATGTTCATATGCTTTTGGTTTGGATTGATTTGGTGAATATTTCAATTTTTGGTGTTTTGTAGTCAAATCTTTAAAAATCCAATCTTTGATGTTTGAAAGGTTTTTGGTGATGCATCGAGGAGCCGTTAAGGCTGGGTTGTCGCTAGGCATAAATCCTTAGTCGTCGTTGCTCGTACGATCGCTCCCGATACGTTTTGGCCACTTTGGCCTAGGCAAATTGTTGCCCAGACCAGGTGACCAGACGTCTGGTGACCAAGTCCAGACGTTTGGTTTGGACCTGGAGAGGAAAAATAAAGCCACACAGAATATATAAAAAAGGCAGAGACTAATTCCAAACGTCTGAAATTTAGGATCAGACGTCTGGATAGGTCTCAGACGTCCGACTTGAAGTTTCAGACGTCTGGGTGTTCTCTGGATTATTTCCAAAGAACAAATCCAGACGTCTGGATTCTAAACCAGACGTTTGATTAGTTCTCAGACGTCTGGATTGGACTTTCAGACGTCTGGAACTGTTTAATTTGCCTATTTTGGCTATTTTTGAGTATATTTCCAACTTTAATCGATTCGTGTTGCTTCCCTTTTGTTGTTATCATCTATTCTCGTCTCTGGTGACATTTTCTTTGGGATTTTAGTAAATATCCATTTTGATGGATTTGATATCGATTTATTTGGAATTAACTCACATCTTCGTATGTGAATTTTAGTGATTGATTGTTCCTACAATCTTCTTTGTGATTTGTCACTTTAAAATATAAAGGTTTTCTATACTTGTAGTAAATATCAAAACTCTTTCCTCAAAACGATTTCAACTCTATTTTCAATACCAAACTCGTTTATAAAACCGTTTTCCAATCTACTAGTATACACAAACCTTTACCTCACTCGTATGAGAAATCTAATTAAACGGCTTAGTAAAACGAGTGGTACGAAACGCTTGCGTTTACTTTGTCGGTTAATTCTTGGACTTGTTCGATTGAATCTCTTGTGACAATTTTCTAGTGAAGATGTACAGTTTGTTCGTAAATATTTAAGTTAAGCAAGTAGTTTTGGGACATGAAGCTAAACTCATATATTTACTAGCTTAGTGTGATTGACACTTCTTGTTGATCATGACGATCATCTCTGTGATTTAGACTAGCAATGTGCGATGTCTTTTTGATTCATTGGACGTACCGTTTTTACTACATCAATGTCTTTGCTTTTCAATTCATTGGATGTACCGTTTGTACTACATCAATGTCTTTGCTTTTCGATTCATTGGATGTACCGTTTGTACTACATCAATGTCTTTGCTATTTGATTCATTGGATGTACCGTTTGTACTACATCAATGTCTTTGCTTTTCGATTCATTGGATGTACCGTTTGTACTACATCAATGTCTTTGCTATTTGATTCATTGGATGTACCATTTGTACTACATCAATGTCTTTGCTTTTCGATTCATTGGATGTACCGTTTGTACTACATCAATGTCTTTGCTTTTCGATTCATTGGATGTAAAATCATTTGTACTACATCAATGTCTTGGCTTTTTGGATTCATTGGATGTACCGTTTGTACTACATCAATGTCTTGTCTTTTTGGATTCATTGGATGTACCGTTTGCACTACATCAAGGTCTTGGCCAACCTTTTATTGTGATTTCTGGATTTCTCATTGATGATTTCTGGAATTTATGATTCACCACCTTTTTCAGTTGGCATTGATATGTATGTCATTTATTGTGGCTTGGTGAATTAAATAAAGAATATGACATTCTTTTTGATGCTATGAGATTCTTGAGATATTGTATGACTTTTGTGGATTTTCTAATGTATACTTGTCGTAGATTGACATTTTTGGTTATCATACGTCTTTTTATTATATCTCTTCTTATATCTCATTTTATCTGATAATTATAGCTAGACTGATCCGTTTATTATTTTCTTCTTAAATAATACTCGGGTCGGACTGAGATTTCACATGTGCTTCTTCTTGACTCCTTATCGGACCATCATCTGATCTTTTGGTTAACTACTTAGCTTGTAGTTTTTGGTTGTGTACAATTTGAGATATAGACTCCTTGATGTATACATATTCTTTTGTTTAGCACTTGTATCTATTCTTTTGTGATATTGTGGATCTTGTTAGACCACTACTCTGATGAACACTTTTATGTGTTATATATATATTCATATCTATTTCCGCCTTTGTGATATGAATTATCTGTGACTGATTTGTGTTATGTTTATTTCAATATTTATTTCCGAAGACCTTTATAGCCACTGTGTAGAAGCTTTGAGTTTGTGTTGGTATGTCGGATTTCCTCTTGAGATGAAAAGTTATATTTTTATCTGGCGTATCGGTACTCGCACAAAGCAATTATACAGATGGTCGCTCCTCAACAGCCTTATTCTCCGTGCTAGTTGACAGCATTACTCCGTAGTGTTCTTGGCTAGCGTGGGTATAGAGGTGGGGCGTCACAATATTTCAAGGGCTTGGTTTGAAGGACCAGAAAAAGTGAAGAATATCAGCTTAGTACCATAAAGGAGAGGCCTTAGATTATTGTACGATTGTGGCTGAGGAGAATGAGGGTAGAATTATTACTTGGGATGAGTTCAGAAACTGAATTGAGGTGTGGTTTATGTCATGGGCTGAGGTAAGCTTGTAGTCGGAGAGATTTATATATCTGAGGCAATGAGACTACACGTTGAAAGAGTATATTTGTAAATTCATAAAGCTAACTAAGGTAGGAATGAGTTTGATTGATACTCCCATGAGGAAGGCCATGAAGTTCATCAAGGGCCTGAACTTCCCACTGAAAGAGTTGTTATTGTCCCAAGTGCCCACTGATGCTATGTATGAGACACTGCATGAGATGACTTTGCTATAGACAGCTAATCCGAAGGAGAAGGAGAATGAGAAAGAGAAGGTAGGACCTATTAAAATTAGGGAGGAGCCAAGAAGGGTGGATTTTGGGCGAATAAGAAGATGAAATGGAAGTTCAAGAAGGAGGGAAAAGTGTGTAAGAGGTGCCATAAGAAAGTACATATCGTGAAGCATTGTAGAGTGAACCTGTTGAATGAAGCTTTTAAGGGGAAGTGCTACCACTACAACGAAGAGGAGCATTTCAAGAATCAGTGTTTGATTCTTGCAAAGGAAGGGCAAAGTGGGTATGCCTATGCCATTGAGGTATCCCTATCTAGAATAGACCACCCTCTAGAGACCAAGGGAAAGCAGCAGTGGAAGGTATAACTTTTATTTTTGAGAATACAATCCGTTCCCTATTCGACTCTGGAGCATCGTATTCTTTCATAGCTTGGAAGGTCGTTAACTCCTTGATTCTTCAAACCAAAATTGTTACCTACCCGATAATAGTATCAAATCCTATTGGGGGGTCGACGCATCTCTCTTCAATTTGCGAAGAGCTAATTGTCGAAATATGTAACCTTTATTTCATATGTAATGAGTATGTTCTTCATTTTGAAGGGTTTGGACTTATCTTAGAAATGGATTGGTTGTCGTACTATAGAGCTGTCATAGATTGAGATATGAGGGTTGTATGTTTAAAAAGTGGGAAAAGGGTGAGATATAGATGTTCGATGTACAACCTAAAATTCAGTTGAGTTGAGCTATCTATACTTAATGAACCTATCACAAGATGAACTCTCATCCGTACCCGTAGTTAGAGAACTCCCTAATGTCTTTTAAGAAGTCTCAGGTCTTCCACTCTATACAGAAATCGAATTTAGGATTGATTTGAAAAAGGGCACTAGAGCAATCGCTCTACTATTAAGGCATATGGCCCAAAAAGAAAGGCGGGAGTTAGATAAGCAGATCTTGGAGCTTCTGCAGAAAGGATTCATCCAATGGTGTACTTGGGAATGGGAAGCCTCTTTGTCTTTGCCACTAAGGAAGATGGCTCATTAAGGCTATGCATCGACTATGGGAAACTCAACAACTTGATGAAGAATAATAGGTATGCCTTACCTAGGATAGACGATTTGTTCGATCGGCTTGTGGAAACCAAAATATTCTCCAAATTAGACTTGGCGATTGGATTTCATCAGTAGAGGATAGTAGATGACAACAAACCAAAGACCACATTTCGCACCCCGAATGGACTTTACGAATGGGAAGTGACGCCTTTTGGATTGATGAATGCCCTCACGTACTTTGTAGATTTAATTAGTAGAGTATTTAGGGGATAACTAAATAAAATTATCGTAGTGTTTGTTGATAACTTCTTAGCATTCTCCAAAAGTGAAGAAGAGCATGAAAATCAATTAAGGGAGATACTAGGGACTCAGGGAAGACACTGACTTAAAGTCAAATTTTCAAAGTGTCATTTTTGGAAGAAGCAGATTTCTTGGGCACATTGTTTTCGAACATGGATTAGCCATGGACCGCACAAAGATGGAAGCTATTCAAGAGTGGAAGGTTTTGAAGAGCACCACAAAGGTTAGGAATTTTCTTGGACTGGCAGGTTACTATAGGAAATTCATAAAGGACTTTGCAAAGATAGCAGTCCCTTTAACTCGTTTAACCAAGAAGAATCTAGTTTTTACATAGGATGAAAAATGCATGGAAGCATTCGAGAAGCTAAAGGAACTATTAACAAGTGCACCAGTAATTACCATTCCCGATGGGACGAAGCCTTCTACTGTCTACACGGATGCATGTGGCACAGCATCAGGAGAAGTTTTTATGTAAGAAGGAAGGATGATAGCTTATGCTAATAGACAATTAAAGGACCATGAAAAAGGATACCCAACTCATGACTTAGAGTTAGCGGCTATTGTTTTTGCCTTGAACATGTGAAGGCGCTATCTTTTGGAGGAAAGGTTTGAGTTGTTCACAACCATAAATCGCTCAAATACCTATTTTTTCAAAAACATTTAAATCTTAGGCAGTAGAGGTGGATGGAGTTTATAACATCTTATGACTTTCAAATACAGTATAACCCAGGAAAAGGGAATGTTGCCGCCGATGGCCTTAGTCGGAGGAATGCTACTTTAAGTGTTGTATTTGAGTGGACGCAGTTGGAGTTCCTTTCAAATTTCAAATTCCAACCACCAATAGATCCCACTCAAAGCTATTTGGGAACTAATGGAGCTTAGGCTAGCATTGATGGACCGCATCGACTTGAGCAGAAGAAGGACGGGGAGATAGTAGATATTTTGGGTAAGCTAAGTAGGAAAGAAAATTTTCACCACGTCAGTAAATATGCGGTTGATGAGAAGGGATGTTTTAGGAGAGGTGGATGCCTTTATGTTCCAAAATTGATAGTGTGTTAGAAAAAGTATTTACAGAGTGTTACCATTCAAGGATGACCATTTACCCCAAGGAGATAAGATGTATAGGGATATAAAGTGAATTTTTTATTGGTTAGCAATGGAGAGAGGGTAGCTGAACTTGTTTCTAGATGTTTTACATGCTAAAGAATAAAGATTGAACAAGGGAATCCCAGAGGATGGTTATTGACTTTAGAATTTCTGACTTGAAAATGGGAGCATATATCGGTGGACTTCATGATGGGTTGTTTCGGAGCCAAAGAGGAAATGAAGCAATTTGGGTCATAATGGATATATTTTCTAAAAGTGTCTATTTATTCCCATTGGGAGTAATAGAACCGCAACATCCTAGCACAGATTTATATCAAGGAAATGGTTTAACTACATGGAATTCCGGTTAGCATCTTATTGATAGGGACCTCCTATTTACTAGCGAATTTTGAAAGAGTTTGCAAGTAGCTTTAGGAACTTCGTTGAATACTAGCATTGCTTAGCACGTGTAGACTGATGGTAAAATCGAAAAGGTGAACAGTATCTTAGAGGATTTGTTGAGTGCTTGCATTATGGACTTTGAAGGAAATTAGGAGAAGTACCCGCCTTTAGTCGAATTCGCTTATAATAATAGTCACCAAGCGATGCTTGGTATAACACACTATGAAGGACTTTATGGGTGCCCGTGCAAAAATCACCAAATTATGGGTGGGAAACTACCAAAAAAGCCTACTTAAACCATATTTAATTTCGAAACTTCAAAAAATTTAGACTTGATTAGATAGCATATGAAGGCTATGCAAGACCATTAGAAATCCTACGTAGACAAGTGAAGAAAGGAGTTGGAGATCAAGGTTAGTGACACAGTGTTAATCAAAGTTTCTCCTCTTAGGAAAGTCATAAGATTTAGGAAATCGAAAATGTTGGCACCTAGATTTGTTGGGCGTTTCCAAGTTTTGAAAAGAGTAGGAAAACTTGCTTACCGCGTGGAGCTACTAGATAAATTTGCAGTAGTTCATGACGTTTTTCATGTTTCGCACTTGAGGAAATGCCATCATAGTAGAGCTACTGTAGGAGAGCCCAATCAATTGGGGGATATTGAGATGGATCCAATAGCATCCTGTGCCACCTCACGCATTATGGAGCACAAAACTAGAAAGCTCTGCAGCAAAGAAATTGAGCTGGTTTGAGTCAATGGAGAGACAAAACTAAAACTTTTCTCTTCAAAATTAGGTTTTAGTTGCATCGTGGTTGTTATATTGGATGGTAAGAGATGGTTTCCACATTTTTCACTATCACTTTGCACTCATATAGAAATTTTATGCATATTTTGGATGTCTGCATCATACCTATATGTTACTACCATACACTCATGCTAGAATTAAGGTCATCTATAGTTTATCTGTATACATAATCATATTGCACTTTTGGTTGAGTAGATGGATGCGTTAATAGTTTGGTTTTATAACATGGTTGTTTATTATGCAATATACTATCCTCCCTTTGGGGAGATTTTGGGGATGATACCCTTTTTAGAAGGGGAAGAATGTAACACACTATAAAAATTACTAAGAAGTAAATGAATTAATTAGATAAGATAAGGCCAAAAATGTAATTTTTTTCAAATGTTAGAATTTGATCAAGGAAGTTATGTTGTTGCATTCATGGTGATTTTTCGATCAATTTCCATATATAATATTTTGAAAACGGAGCTCATATGAATTATTATGGACATTTGAATTTTTGGGTTCGAATATATTTAAATATAATTCAAATTCAAATAAATAAATAATTCTTGAATTTGAAATTCAAAAACTAAACTTAAGGGTTAAGTAAACGTTAAAATTAACGTTAATGTCAAAAGATTAATTAAGGTATTAAATAAAACAGGCTATGATATAATCAAAATGCTCCCAAAATAGAGCTACTAGTAGCTCGTCTACCTTGGGCCGGTCGATCGCTAGTGGTCGACTGGTTCGTATTGTTGGTTGCTAGGTTTTTTTTTGTATTGAATGGTGCAGATTTTATTATTTTAAATTGACTTAAATCTGACGCTTCTTGTACTTTCAAACCACTACAACTATGAGCCTAGCCCCCTCACTCTATTCACAGATTATTTTGAGAACCAAGCGAAGCTCTGTCGGTCTCTATCCTCAAAGATTCAGAAAATACTCTAGGAATTTGGGTAAGAAATTTTAGATATTTATCATTCAACTTCAAACCCTTTTCTCCTCCAATCCCTAAATTTCTGAACCTAATTCATATACAATACATTTGTTGTATATTCTTAAAAGGAGAGATCTGTAAGAGATTAAAGCAGGGGTTTTAATCCAAAAAGGTTAGAGCTGTGGACTGGTTGTGAGCGGAAATCTCGGTCTTCCTAATTATAGTAGTTGTATTGTATCACTTTGATTTGATATATGTCTTCAGCGAATTTTTTTTTTACGCAAACATCACACTAAAACCTTAAAATTTTAAAGCGAAATATCAATTTTTATGTTAGAATCTCAATTGCTTTATATTAAAATAATGGAATTGTATAAGTATTGCAATATTAATATTTTACATTTTATTTCGCTTCTTATCTTTTTCTTTGGATCTGATTAAAGGGTTGGAAAGAATAAATTAGAAAATAGCGTGCAAGGTATGGATTTTTTTATATAGTTTGCACTGCCTATTTCCACAATTTAAATAGAAATTCGCTTTTTATATTTTATATAAAGAAGTTGAATAGAACATAAAAGTAATTGAATTATAAATTTCTATTAGAACATATAGGGTGCAATCTTCGCACGCTTATTTAGGCACACATATATGCATATGCGTATACATACATATATGTATATTTATATATATTAGCATAAATAACATATAATTATGACATACCAATTTGATAGTTAATAGAATATTAATTATCATTAAATCTCCTTAGGAGAGAAGTTAAATTGTAAAGCCAAAATATGAGTTTTTCTTATAAGGACTTGATATGGAATGTGGTGAGATGTGTTATAATATGTTAAGAGAGTGTTATAGATTATGACTAAGTTATGGGGATGCGAAGTTAGTTAAAAGCACACATAAGTCCGCTCAGCTAATTTGGCTACCAACAGTGTGACTTTGGAGCTGATAATGAGATATCACCTCTAGTAAGTGACCCTGGAGAACATGAGGTTAGTCCTAAATTCTATAGGATAACCTACCTAGTTAATCTGGCTACTAGTATGTATGAATAGTGGGACTAATTTGAGATGTCATGGTTGGATTACATGTCATAATACGAAGGACCTGCTTAAGGGTTGAAGATATTAAGAGGTCGGGTAAGGACCAATCTCTTATTCCTATATAAGAAGTCGTATATGGTCTGCGTTAATGGTTAGGCACGTAGAGGATATCTCGAGGAGGGCCCACTTTGAATTAAAATAGTAAGTGGCCTATAGAGATTCCATGCAATGTCTATTAGATAGTAACGGGGAGGAGTCCGCCTTGGGATAAGTATTAAATGATGGAGATTTGCTTTGAATAGGTATTAACTAGTCAGAGTCTGTCAATTTTCCATTAAAAAGTATTAAGTGGTTTATGTGCTATCTCTTTTATTGTTAAGACATTATTGAAGATAAATATGGTTATTGGATTGAAAGAATAATGAACTGGAAAAGACTTAGGGCTTATAGTCGAAAAACATACAATGTGGTTAGATACGTAAGACATATTATTATTTAAATTGTACAGCCTAAGTACTATTATGGAAAGGCTCAAGGTTTTATTCATCAAATATTGTTTCTTTGACTCTCTACTCATTAAAATATGGGTTAGAGATATTAATGCATCTACGAAGGTAGTGGCGGAGGCGTAGACTTGTGGCAGTTACTATTTATCTAATTGTGTTATTTCCTTTATTTCTGATGTACCTTTTAAATGATGTTGCAACTTTTGGATATTGTACTATGGATTGTTGATGGTTGTTTATGGTATTGTGTTATGTTTTTGCAACATTTGAGTTTTAAGTAAAATGGGTACTGTTCTGATATTATATTTATCATTCCGCTGTGATTTTTTGAATGTGTAGATAAATAGCTCTGTGTATTATTCTTTATACCAGCCAATAGCTAGCTTTGGAATTGGCCTAAGTTTCAATGGACCTTTCCTGGGTTGGAATTTAGGCCTGTTTCGAGGCGAGTTGTTACAACTACGGAACTAACAATTATTTTATTTTATGGGGCATCTAATGATGGAAACTAATTGCAAATTTCTGTCACAAAGTTATGGAATACTAAAATTAGAAATTGAAAGACCATTAAAGTAACATTGTGATAATAAATCAACATATTATTTTCTAATAAGGGGAATGTGCAAAAAAAGAATGTAATTCATAGAGTATATTGTGACAAACTCTATTATGGTAGATCTGCTTATAAAAGGATTATCAACCAAGGTCTTTCATGAATGTGTTGCGTAATTGGTGTAACTTTTATATAATGATATTTTGGTTAAGTGTATCTAGCATAGGCATAAGACACATCGCTCTATACTTCGTTGTAGATAAATTAAGTATTATTTTTCAAATCAGAAGTAATAAAGTTTTCTTTGCATTCGATATTGTTCAAATATTGAACGCTTTGATCTCATTAAAATAGAACCAGTCGGAAATACACACGCACACATATACATATATCACATTTCTTGCAATTTCCATGCTACATATCTTGGATTAACCTATATATTTAATTGTATTGATATATGTGACCATCGATGGGTTTAATTACGATGAAGGTAACGAAGGCCGCTCTGATCCTTTGTCAATACAGCTAATGGATGAGATTGTTTCGGATACATCTTATGTTATGAATTGCAAATTTTGGAGCTCATAAAGAAAATGACATTTATAAGGTTATTGTATATATGGCCTAAGGGGAGATTGTCTAAATATTTCAACATATGGGCCACCAATGTAAAATAAAATATATTGTGCTATTTTAGTATAAAGCCTAATCAAAGTGATCAAATTTTAAATTAAAGCTAAGAGGGTTAAAGATATAACTGTCATGATATTAATGTGTAGATACCTGGGCAACTAATTTATTGAAGGGCCAAATCAGAAAATGTCATAATTACAAATAAGGAGTTATGGTCCCCAATTACACAAACTCTAGTTATTCTCCTAATCTCTTCAATGGAAACAATTCGGTCTAGCGTGTTTACCAATTTGGATAGCCAAACCAATTCTTCTTCTCTTCCAATTAGCCACTATGGATTCATGTATGGCATTCGCTACTTTATTTATCATCTATTGATTTCTTCTCAATTAAATCAATATGGTTTACCTGTTTACATCTAGGGTATCATGCTTACTTAATCCTAAAGTATATTGAAAGGTCTGACATTAAATTCACAAATCTCAGCAATAACAGACCTAAATTTTAAAATCAAATAATTGTGAAGGCCAAGAACTCGTTTCAAAACTATACATCTTCTTTACTTAATTAAATGACTAATAGAATAGTGACCATTGAATGCATTATAGTGACGCCGCCATTAATGTTTTCCATTCCCACCTCTTATGCTCTTATCCATTTCAAAATATTTATTTAGGGAATTAATGTCTTTGGCCACTACATCAAATCTTTTATAAATTTGGATGATTTTTATGTTTTCTAAACATTATATGTTATAGCCATCATGTGAATAAACCGAGCAAGTCGGAAGTGGATTTAATGGATGAATTTCAATTTATTTTCCATGTTGATCATTGTTGAGTGTATGAGCCCAAATGGATTTTAGATCGAAAGAAAATTATTATAAATAAAATCTTCATTTTATTTATTATGTTTGAAAAGTTTTTTTTTACAAATCTTATTTACAAGTATATACAATACACTTGTTTGTGTGAAGTGCTCGTGTTATAGAAAAGAAGCGTACATAGTTAATGCGACCATATGTATGAGTTGGGATTTATACTGCAGCGGACTCATTTCTCATTTACATATGCTTTTATTGTTCAATGTTATGAATTAAAAACACATGCATAATATAATTTGTAAAATGTATGTGTGCATGTGTGTGTGTGTGTGTGTGTGTATTGGAATTTTGTTGGGTAATTTTATACGATTTAATATCTAGAATAACATTGTTGAATTAATTTTTAATTAGGGAGAAAAATATTTACATTTTTGCATAAAATCCATTTGATGTAATTGAACTAAAGCAACCTATATATGTTTCCATACACACACACACATATGTATATATAATTAATTAATTCTTATCTTCATAGAAAAATTTCGGCTTCTATCGGCGCCTGAAATCCTAGTAAGAAACCAATTATTGAGGTGAATAATGAGGAAGAAAGCGAAGGTAAAGCAGGATGGCAAGAGTTATGTAATAAAACGAGTATCAGGGCTTGGGTTGTAGCTGAAAGAGGATACAATCGAATAACGAGAGGAACGTGGCAAAAGCTTTTAAATTTTAGGTTGACACTCCCACGTGGATAGATGCAATAGTTGGAAATACACACAAGGAAGGTAGGGTTGAAAGATTTGATGGAGAGACTGATGATGATGGGGATTATGCAAATCTAGGTGATAAAGTGTTTATTCATGCAAATAAAATGTAGAGGAACTCAATTTATGTCTACCTGTTGGAAAAAGGCTAAATCATGTACATCTTGTTGCCTATATTAAGAGAGAATGAAAGCCTACAAGTACATGGGATGTATTTGCAAGGGAAAGTGGATTTTATCTTATAAACTTTGCTAATGAAAGTGATTGTCAAAAGTACTAGATGGGAGTCCTTGGTTTATGGATAGTAAATCAATCTTTACTAAACACTAGGAATGTAATCTAAAAAATTTAGAGAGAAAAATGCTAGAATCTTATCCTATTTAGGTAAGAATGGTAAATCCTGACTTATCATTGTTGAATGCAAGGGGCATTTATAGATTAGCTAGCTTAATTGGCAACCCTTTGGCTATGGATGATAACACTAGAAATGTAAAGGGACTAGAATATGCAAGAGTACAAAATGATGTAACGGCATGTAGTGAAATGGAAAAATAGTTGATAGCTAATGACAGCGAAGGTAACATATATGTTCAGGAGATGAAATATGGATATGTTCCTCATATATGCAAACATTGTAAGTGCTTTGGTCATACTAATTCCCAGTATGCAATAGTGGTACCTCATATCAAACCAGTGTGGAGGAAATAAGAAGGTAATAACATAAAATTAGGCATAATAACATAACAACCCAGTTAAAACAAAAATATGCATTTAACCGAGGTAGGTGAGCACATGAAGTCAGTACTGGAAACCCCTAAAAACCCTAACTACATAGATACATATGAAACATAAACAGTAACACTAGAGTCCAGGTGGATGAGCAGAGCCCCCTTGTGGATTTGGTGTAGGGGAGTAAAGATGGAACACAACAGGAGTAGGTTGAGTCAGTTGTTAGAAACCAGTAGCTAGCAATTCAAATCCTTGATGTAGAGTAGACCCCTTAGACAATAGAAGAAATTAGTAAATTAAATATTAAGTTGAATGAATCAGAAGAGGATGAGGAAGACTTAAGGAAAGGAAAAGCATAAAAAAAACAAACCAAAACTATGAAAAGCAGTTTAAGGATAGAGAGACCAAAAGATAGGCGACAAGTTCGCGAGGGAATCTCTTACAAAATTGTGGAGTAGGGCTCTCCAGTCTAAATGTCTATAATTAGTTGGGATGTAAGGGGTCTAAATAACTATACCTGAATGTTAATCCTTTATAATCTTAGGAGGTGTTATTTACCGTCTATCTTGGGTATAATTGAGAGTAAATTCATTGATGCCAGTCTAAATAGGTTGGAATGGGACTACACTCATAACAATGACTTGGGAGAAAAAGGAAGAATCTTACTTATGTGGAATAAGAAAAGATGATCGGCAAATTAAAGTCAATGCCATAAATTCAGGGGTTTTAATCATTCATCTATTATGTGTATATGCAAGCAACTTTGCATCATATAGAAAAAACTTATAGGGGAAAAATAAAAAGTTTAGCAAGTAACATAGATGGTCGGTGGATTGCGATGGGAGACTTCAATGCTGTCTTGAAAGCAGAAGAAGGAAAAGTGGACTTGCACTAAGAGTTTCACAATTGGATGAATTCAACAACCGCATGGTAGCTACAGTGCTGGTTGAACCTATCCATATAGACCTAAAATACAAATCAAGAAGGGGTGAATGTAAAAAGATCTCATGAAAACTTAATAGAGTACTTATTAATTTAGATTGCATTAATATATTCTCTGAAATTAAATTTAATATAGTGCCTAACTCTACAAGTGATCATAGCCCTTCACACATTTCTTTGACCAAGAAATAAAAAATAAAAGGGGGAAGCCTATCAGATATGCTAATTATTGGCATATTAATAAGGGTTATAATGAAGTAGTAAATCTAGAAGTGTGTGAACAAGTTGAAGGCTACCAATTCTACAAGTCAGTGCATGTGCTAAAATCAACTAAAATTGGACTAAAAGAATGGAATAGGTGCAGATCAAAAGATAGTGACAAGATTAAACAATTATAGAAGCAATGTGAAGAGTTATAACTCCAAATTGGCTTTGGCCCACAACATGAAGATGTCTGGAAATAATACTATAATGCGAAGAGCAGTCTTAAGGATGCAATGAAGATAAAAGCTACTAAGCTCAAAAGAAAAAAGAAAAAGAGAAGTGGATAATAAAGGGAGATGAACCTTCAAAATTAATTTATACTAAAAGGTCTGTTAGAAATAATGCTAGTAACAATTTTTAATGCTTTGACCATAAAGGTGCTGCTACTACTAAATTTGCAACAATTAAGGAGTAGGCTATCGAATATTACACCAAACTATATAATGGCTAATGTGAAACAAAATTACCCCGGATTCAATATATAAGGTTGGTGAACTCTAGGGGATGAAGAATTCTGATTAGGCAAGTGAGTGAAAGGGAAGCGCTGACAGCTCTATAGTCCATTCATGTGAACTCCGGCCTAGGGCCAGATGTCTTGAGTTCGAAATTCTTCCAAATTCATTTGGTTGAGCTGAAAAGTAGGATATGATCTATAATACAAGAATCATTCCAAATAATTAAAATCATAAAAGTGATCAATCATACATTCATTAATTTAATACCAAAGAATGAAAACAATCAAGAATATAAGACAATAGGTCTTGCCTTTTGTAATATCATATACAAAACCTTGAGTAAAGTAATATGCAATAGAATGAAGAAGGTTTCACAAAACATCATTGTTGAATGTCAAAATGCATCCATTATAGGCATAAGCATACCTGAAAATTCCCTCTTGGCACATAAAGTAACTAGAAGCTTCAATAAAAAAGTTGAAGCTAAATTTTATGTAACAAACTGCCTTGAAATGGACCTAAATTCCAATCCAAAAAAGGCCTATCAAAACTTAGACCCATTCCAAAGCTTGTAGGATCGATTTCACTCTAGAGGGGGGTGAATAGGGTGATACTGTTAATTATAAATTTATTGCGGAAGCTTATAAAATTATTTTAACACAGATAAATCAAAATTATAGCACCACAGATAATAGCAGAATAATAAATGCAGAAATAGAACGGCTTATAATTTACCCAGCTTCGGCAAAACCCTGCCTACGTGCTGGCCCCAAGGTTTCTACTAGAAATTAAGTGGTCACACGCTTACACACGTAAACTCGCGATACCCGCTACTGACTAACCTAATTCTACGCTTAAAACCCTGCCACAACTCAGCCACTGAGTTGCGAATTCTCAAACTACGCCATGTAGTTTGTCCCCTATTCACACGACTAATAATTACAACGTTTAGAAGAGAAATACAAATTAAAAACAATTAAAAAACAATTAAACGAACACAAAGCCCTTAATTAAAAATAAAACCCAAAATAAAACAAGGCCGGCCCAAATTAAATAAGGAATCCCCTTTCTCTTTTCTTATGTATTCAGCCCGATTCCTTGCTTTGAAAATGGCTGCCTATTGTTCGTTCCTCTCTGACTAAAAATTAAGGCTTTGAGAAATGAAGGCGCCGACTTTGTTGATCGATCATGTGGGTTGTTCTCGTGATTGCTTGACGATCGATTGTATTTTTCACTTTGCACGCGGCTGCTCCTTCTTTTTCGTTCCAATTTAGGACTTCGTGATTTTTTGAAGCTACCAACTTTGTAGATCAATCAAGTGGATATTTGCGTGTAGGTTTATTGATCGATCGTTTCTTCATTGCTCAATTTTAGCTGCTTCGATGATCGAGTTCGATTCAACAATCTGGTACGTGATTTGTTACTTTTGTTTTACTGTTTTAACTTGCTTGAACTCGATGGATTGAAAGCCGATGATGATTGGGTTTTTATATAGGGTTCGAAACCCTTGATTTTCGTTCGTATACATTTACTTGAATTTGTCAATTTATTTATCTCGGCCATTCGATTTTTTTTTGATGCTGATGATGATTTCTGTCTTATTCATATTGAGTAATTTGGTTTACTTGATTGGCACGGTTTTGATTTTGGCTTCGCTCGATTCCTTGATTGCCACGGCTTCGATTCTGAACTGTTCGATCTTTGGTCGTTATGGTTGTGAATTTCTAGCATCTCTTTCTTTGTTCATTTTGACTCCGGTCAGTTGTTCATGGCTTGTTCAACATATTCTTTGATCGATGGTGATTTATCTGACTTGGTTCGATGTTGACTTCGACACTGATTGAATTCATTGTTGTAGCATACTTGACTTGTTTTAATCTTTGTTTTCTGCCTCAACTTGTTTTTCGACATCACCTGACTTTGACATCACTTAACTTCGGCATCAACTTGTTCAACTTGATGTTGCTTGATGTTATGCTGTTGATCTTTGTTCGAACTTATGCCTACTATCACTGCATATGCTATTTACTTTGTTATTGAGTTGCACTACTTGCATACCCACGTAAACTTGCTGTATCACCATTTCATGTTTACTTAAGGCTTGCACTTGAATGTCAGTTTCATTTGAACTTTAGTTGTACTATCTCAAGCTCGAGTCTGATAATTGCACTGTCCAGTTTCACTGTTGCATTTCATATATATATATATATATATATATATATATATATGTTTCCTGAGTTCACATGTATTGAGCTCTGGATTCATTTTCATGTGCAGTTTAGCTTGTTTATGATTTGATGTTGAATTCACAGTGATGCATTGTGGTGTTGTGTTTATTCCTTTATGTGGTAGTTGGACTTGATTTTGTTTCATGTTGGCTTCATGTATAGTTGCCTGGTCTTTGTTTTCTGGTCTGATGCATGGTGACTATGCATGTTGCCTCTGGCTTCATTGTGCATATATATGTGTTGCGTGGTCTGAATTTCTAGCCTTCATCGTTGAGACTACACTTGTGCATTTGATATTTGAGTCGAGGCTACATATATGAATTATGTGTCCAGTCATCATGTAGTTGTACATGATTGTATCTTGTTGTTGCTTGATGCTTTGTTCAAATATGATATTCTTTTCTCTGGCATATTAATCCCTCTGGCCATTTGTGTTCATTGTTGATTTTGTTTGCTGGTGCATATGCTTGCTTTTTTGCTGCTAGTACATTCATGTTTCCAGTTTGCTTTGAGCACACTTATGGTTTGATATGCACTGTGCCTTGAGTGTGCTTGCATTTGTGTTGTATTCATGTGTGATTGTGCATCCATGTTGTCCAGTCTTGCATATTTGTTTCATGTACAATCTGCTTGGGTTTGCTCGATGTATTTGAGTCAATTGTTTCATTTTTCCTGTACTCTTCATGTGTACTTTGTAGTTTTAGTCGAGGCTGCATATATGTATGAGCTGGTACATGTTTGTATACTTTGACTGGCTTGCTCCTGACCATTTTATTAAACTTGTATATTCGAACTGCACCTGTGTTGAATCCAGCTTTAAAGCTCGGGTTTGACCTTATGTTGATATTGTGACATTATTTTTATTGCACTTAAGTTGAACCTGGCATTTTGGGTTTGACCTGTGCTCACCTGTCCCTGTAAGTGTATATATCGCTGTGCACAGCCTTGTGGCATATACAGTGATGCACTGTGTATGTCACGAGCTGTTCGTGAATGATGAATTCAAAATTAAATGATGACGAACAACCCAAATAATCGAGGCAAATATTATTTTTAAAATCCACATTTTATTTTATACTGCAAAAATATTTTATTTTCAATTTTACCGCATAATGTATATTTTTGCAGATTACTCAGATGCTGGATTCACATTGGAATGAAGTTGAAGATCAGTACGAGTTGAGTGAATGAGTGATATGTGGTGAGGTGCAATGTAAATGTGAAACTGTAATTTAATCAAATTTGTATTGTAATTGAAATTGTACAGTGTGAGAGCTTGAAATTTGTACTATTCAAAAATTGTAATAAATATTTGGTAGAATAAAATTTCTGTTTGAATTCAAATTCTGTGTTATTTATTTTATTCAGTGAATATTTATTTAATCTATGAAAAATAAAATAGTACAGTAACAAATACATTTAAATGAATATATATATATATATATATATATTTATTATCATCAAACAAAAATCATATAATCGATATTCAACAATCTCCCCCTTTTGATGATAACAAACATATATTTAAGATTTTGAACATATTAAGTGTATTAGATGATTCCATTTGCTTCCCCTATTTGAATGCTTCCTCTCTACACAAAGCTCCCCCTTCATATATACATACAATTAGAAATATGCAAATGAGCCTAGATGCAAATAGAAAATATTTGACCTTTACTTGATTTTGTTTGTTTGATGAAATCTTAACTTTTCACTCCCCCTTTTGTTATCAGCAAAAGTGTAATAGTGTTAGAGAAAATAGAGATAAAGTGATTGATATTAATCCAACATTAAAACTCAATTGAATATAAATATTAAATTTCAATAAAAAATCAAACAAAGATCATAAATACTTTGTTAGGCGCATATTCCATTTTAGAATAATGTGAATGATGTCATCATATAAAACCATACAGTTGCATCTATTTGTGGTATATTTATATCAGGAATTTGAATATCTACCAACCATGCATAATCGTTAGGACTTTTAAATGAGATTAGTAGTATTCCAATTTTATTTAAAAAAATGAACTCAAGTATCTTCTAACCACGCATAACCGTGAGGACATTTAAATGGAATTAGAATCAACTTGTTTATTTTAAAAATCAATTTTGATATGCGTTCCATACATGCATAACCGTGAGGACTTTTAAATGAGCATAGAAGCACATAACAAATTCCAAGTAATTCACCTATGCATAACCGTGAGGACTTTTAAATGAGTATGAACACTTTGGATTTGATTTTAATTTACTTTATTATTATTATTATTATTTTATTAAAAATAAAATGCAAAATGAAAAACGAATGATTTCTGTTCAAAGTACCACATATTGACAAACTATATTGAATTTTGATGAGTGATGGTTGTTAGAAATATTATAGAAATATAGATGGTCAGGGAATTTTTACCAATAATTTTTTTTATAACTCTTGTTTAAATTTCTAAAGAAATTTACTAATTATACCGTCTCGAGTCATAATATATGATACATATCAACACTCATCACTTTTTCAATCACTATTTACCTTTTTGATAATTATTAGGGAGTCAGATTAGTCAAAATAGTCATTTAAAATCAAATTCAAAAATAATGATAAAATCAATTTTTCAAAATGATTGATCTGGAAACATGGTCAAAAATGATTTTCTAGAAGGGGTTATATAAGAAGAATTACTGCTATTTTAAAATTATTTGAAATGAAAAATATGCAGATATTTTCTTTGGAAAACGATGCAGTTACTAAATGTCCCAACAAAAATCACTTTCAACTAGTAATTTTTCTATCAACTAGATTACCAGTGTAATCTGCATCTGAATTTCTCTTTCACTCAAAATTATTATTAATTGAATTTGATAGTCCAGATCATGAAGTGTGCAACAAAAAAAATTCTCAAAATCAATGACATTCTCTTGAATTTGAATTGAAGCCGTGTAAATAATCAAAAACCGTGAATATAGAGTTAGCCGTAAAATAACCAAATGTATTATTATCCAATAAAACACTATTATTAATCCAAACTAATATATTCAAAGACTCTAGGGATTTTTATAGTGTTCTTGGCATAAGAATATAATAGACCAACAATTTTGAATAAGTCAGAATCAATAATCATCATTATTTCATCATCACATTATTGACTGATTTAACTCAGATTACGGTGCAGATTATCACATTTAATATATCGTTCAAATAAATATATCATTACCTGTTTTACTATTATGATATTTTTTCGTTGTTGTCCATTGTGGTTCTGTCACCTTTATACTAGGCTAAGGAACTTTGCTTTGTCGCCCGTTGTGTCCTTGGAACAGCCAGAATCCAAGTAACACTATTGTTGTTCCTTAGCCTGCCACCACACCTACACGTTGAAAGATTTTTGTGACCTATTTGTTTTTATAGGTCCATGATTGTTAGTGGCAGAATATTTTGAAAAATAATTTAGTGAAGATCCAAAACTATTTATATATGTTCCTTTCGGCACCCAGATTTTTTTAACTTTGAGAGATTTTGTATTTGTGCCTTTTGGAACCCAAATTGGTATAGTTTTTACGTGTTTGGGTCTATACCAACAACTACTTTGATAGTGTCCAAATTTTCTACAAATTGTGCACATTGAATTTTCTTGATTAATCTCATTTCTAATATTTTTAGATTGATTATACCCAAGTCCTTGTCTAACTGTATTAACAGTTTTCCCTAAGAGCATATTCAATGATTTTTCACTCTTGAAAAATCTATCTAAAGTCGTTGACAGTTGTTGGGCTTGTGTTTTGAGAGATTCATTTTCGTTTAACAATTGTGTGCACTTTTTAATAGAGTTTTCTCTCCTAGTATTTTCATTTTCTTTTAAAATCAGAATTTCATTTTCAAGTGATTTTAAATTGATTTCTGATTTTTTTACTTTCTTCTTCGAATGTTGGACACTTATCACACTTAAGGATTCTACTTTGATAGGTTTTAACTAATTGGTCAAGTTGTTTACTTAACTCTATCAAAGTATCCTTTTGCGATTCAAGTTTGGCATACTTCTCCCTAAGTCGTTCAAAACATCCATTTACTTCGTGGAAATATATAAGTAATTCTGAGTGAGTGAGTTTTGATACCCCGCTTGGTTCGTCATCGTCGCTATCAGTTATATTACCTTGGAGGCACATATCTGCTTTCTCACTCTCACAGCTAGTACTTTGATTATCTTCATCACTTGTATCCCATGTGGCTGCAAAACTTCTCCTTTTTGATTTCTTTTCAAAGTCGCGTCGATTTTGAGGACAATTGGGCTTGATGTGTCCGGGTTGGTTGCACTTATGACAGATGATCTTCTGTTCTTCTGGATTGTCTAGTATTTTGTTTATTCTACTTTTCAATTTTCGATTTAGAGCTGGATTTCCGTATTTGTAATTCCACCTTTTGAATTTCTTTATTATCAGCTCTAATTTTGCCGTTCCATCATCATCATTATGCACTTTCTGTTGTTCCTTTAAGAGCTATTGGTTTGTTTCGAGTGTCACTTCCTTCACGCTCTTCCTTGAACTTTATTTCTAGCCCATAAGTGGTGAGATTTCCGATGAGTTTTTCAACTTTCTTCTGTTTTAAATCTTTTGATTCTTGAATGGCAGTCACTTTGGCTTCAAAACTTTATGGAAGGACTCTGAGGATTTTTCGGACTATCTCCAACTCTGTTTATGATTTTCCTAGAGCTTTTGATTTGTATATGATATTGGAAAGTCGTCCATACATCTCTTTGACATTTTCTTCCTTCGCCATTGCAAAGTTCTCGTATTCGCTGCTTAGCATTGCAAGGCGAAATTCTTTGACTTGAGATGTTCCGTCATGAGTCACTTCTAGTGTGTGTGATATTTCCTGTGCAGTTAGACAATGTGAGACACGATTAAATTCAAATTGATCCAATGAACATATAATAGAATTCATAGCTTTAGAATTTTGTAGTTTATTTTCTAGTTCTGTCCATTGATCCTTTGGTTTATCTATTTCCTGATTATCTACAGTTATAGTTGGCGCTCTATAACCGGTCTCAACAATATTCCAAGCGTCAATGGTTTTCAGAAAAATTTTCATTCTATTCTTCCAGTAGGCGTATTCACCATTGAACATTGGTGGTCTAACTATGGACTGACCCTCAGCAAAAGCATTATTAAAAGAAGCCATTTTAAAAAATTAAATTTTTAAAACAAAGATTGATTTTTGAAAAAAAACGAATTTTTAAAAAACAAAAGTTGACTTCTATTCCTAGCTCTGATACCACTTGTAGGATCGATTTCACCCTAGAGGAGGGTTAATAGGGTGATACTGTTAATTATAAAAATTATTATGGAAGCTTATAAAATTATTTTAACACAGATAAATCAAAATTATAGCAACACAGATAATAACAGAATAATAAATGCAGAAATAGAACGACACAGAATTTACCCAGCTTCGACAAAACCCCGCCTACGTGCTGCTCCCAAGGTTTCTGCTAGAAATTAACTAGTCACATGCTTACACACGTAAATTCGTGACACCCACTACTGACTAACCTAATTCTACGCTCAAAACCCTGCCACAACTCAGCCACCGAGTTGCAAATTCTCAAACTACGCCATGTAGTTTGTCCCCTAGTCACACGACTAGTAATTACAACGTTTAAAATAGAAAAACAAATTAAAAAAATTTAAAAACAATTAAACGAACACAAAGCCCTTAATTGAAAATAAAATGCAAAATAAAACAAGGTCGACCCAAATTAAATAAGGAATCCCCTTTCTCTTTTCTTATGTATTCGGCCCGATTTCTTGCTTTGAAAATGGCTGCCTATTGTTCCTTCCTCTCTGATTAAAAATTAGGGATTTGAGAAATGAAGGCGTCGACTTTGTTGATCGATCATGTGGGTTGTTCTCGTGATTGCTTGACGATCGATTGTCTTTTTCACTTTGCAAGCGGCTGCTCCTTCTCCTTCGTTCCAATTTTGGGCTTCGTGATTTTTCGAAGCTGTCGACTTTGTAGATCAATCAAGTCGATATCTGCGTGAAGATTTGTTGATCGATCGTTTCTTCATTGTTCAATTTTAGCTGCTTCGATGATCGAGTTCGATTCAACAATCTGGTACGTGATTTGTTACTTTTGTTTTACTGTTTTAACTTGCTTGAACTCGATGGATTGAAAGCCGATGATGATTGGGTTTTTATATAGGGTTCGAAACCCTTGATTTTCATTCGTATACATTTATTTGAATTTGTCAATTTATTTATCTCGGCCATTCGATTTTGTTTTGATGCTGATGATGATTTCTGACTTGTTCATATTGAGTAATTTGGTTTACTTGATTGACACGATTTTGATTTTGACTTCACTCGATTCCTTGATTGCCACGGCTTCAATTCTGAACTGTTCGATCTTTGGTCGTTACAGTTGTGAATTTCTGACATCTCTGTCTTTGTTCATTTTGACTCTGGTCAGTTGTTGATGGCTTGTTCAACATATTCTTTGATCGATGATGATTTATCTGACTTGGTTCGATGTTGACTTCGGCACTGATTGAATTCATTGCTGTAGCATACTTGACTTGTTTTAATCTTCGTTTTCTGCTTCAACTTATTTTTCAACATCACCTGACTTTGGCATCACTTAACTTCGGCATCAACTTGTTCAACTTGATGTTGCTTGATGTTGTGCTGTTGAGCTTTGTTCGAACTTGTGCCATACTATTCACTGCATATGCTGTTTACTTTGTTATCGAGTTGCACTACTTGCATATCCACGTAAAATTGCTGTACCACCATTTCATGTTTACTTGAGGCTTGCACTTGAATGTCAGTTTCATTTGAACTTTAGTTGTACTGTCTCAAGCTCGACTCTGATAATTGCACTGTCCAGTTTCACTGTTGCATTTCATATATATATATATATATATATATATGTTTTCTGAGTTCACATGTATTGAGCTCTGGTTTCATTTTCATGTGCAGTTTAGCTTGTTTATGATTTGATGTTGAATTTACAGTGATGCATTGTGGTGTTGTGTTTATTCCTTTATGTGGTAGTTGGACTTGATTTTGTTTCATGTTGGCTTCATGTATAGTTGCCTGGTCTTTGTTTTCAGGTCTGATGCAGTGTGACTATGCCTGTTGCCTCTGGCTTCATTGTGCATATATATGTGTTGCCTGGTTTGGATTTCTGGCCTTCATCGTTGAGACTACACTTGTGCATTTGATATTTGAGTCGAGGCTACATATATGAATTATGTTTCCAATCATTATGTAGTTTTACATGATTGTATCTTATTATTGCTTGATGCTTTGTACAAATATGAAATTCTTTTCTCTGGCATATTAATCCCTCTGGCCATTTGTATTCATTGTAGATTTTGTTTGTTGGTGCATATGCTTGCTTATTTGTTGCCAGTACATTCATGTTTCCAGTTTTCTTTGAGAACACTTCTGGTTTGATATGCGCTGTGCCTTGAGTGTGCTTGCATCTGAGTTGTTTTCATGTGTGATTGTGCATCCATGTTGTCCTGCCTTGCATATTTGTTTCATGTACAATCTGCTTGGTGTTGCTTGATGTATTTGAGTCAATTGTTTCATTTTGCTTGTACTCTTCATGTGTACTTTGGAGTTTTAGTCGAGGCTGCATATATGTATGAGCTGGTACATGTTTGCATACTTTGACTGGCTTGCTCCTGACCATTTTATTAAACTTGTATATTCGAACTGCACCTGTGTTGAATCCGGCTTTAAAGCTAGGGTTTGACCATGTGCTGATATTGTGACATTATTTTTATTGCACTTGAGTTGAACCTGGCGTTTTGGGTTTGACCTGTGCTCACATGTCCCTGTAATTATATTAAGTGTATATATCGGTGTGCACAGCCTTGTGGCATATACAATGATGCACTATGTATGTCACAATCTATTCGTGAATGATGAATTCGAAATTAAATGATGACGAACAAACGAAATAACCGAGGAAAATATTATTTTCAAAATCCAAATTTTATTTTATACTGCAAAAATATTTTATTTTCAATTTTACTGCGTCAAGTATATTTTTGCAGATTACTCAGATGCTGGATTCACATTGGAATGAAGTTGAAGATCAGTACGAGTTGAGTGAATGAGTGATATGCAGTGAGGTGCAATGTAAATGTGAAATTGTAATATCAAATTTGTATTGTAATTGAAACTGCATATAGCGAGAGCTTGAAATTTGTACTATTCAAAAATTGTAATAAATATTTGGTTGAATAAAATTTCTGTTCAAATTCAAATTCTGTGTTATTTATTTTATTCAGCAAATATTTATTTAATCTATAAAAAATAAAATAGTACATTAACAAATACATTTAAATGAATATATATATATATATGTTTATTATCATCAAACATAAATCATATAATCGCATATTCAGCAAAGCTGACTGCTGGTTGATATAAAGAACAATACACAGAGTCTTTACCTACATATTTAGAGACTCGCAATGGAAGAATGAATTTTAATATCAAAATAGACATTTCTTCAAAATTCAAATGTTATAAAAACATAACACAGTACGATAAACAATTATCATCTATCTGCAGTACAACATTCCAAAGTTACAACATCATTTAATGGGTACATCATAAATACAGGAAATAACAAGTAAATAAATAGTAACTGCCATAAGTCTACGACTCTACCACCACCTTCGAAAATCTACATCGACATCTCTAACCTATGCTGTAACGAGGAGGGAGTTAGAATAACAATGTCTGGTGAATAAAACCTTGAGCCTTTCCATAACAGTACTTGGAAGGTATAATTTAAATAAGAATATATCTTACATATCTTTACCATATTATAAGTTTTCAGACCATAAATCCTAAGGCTTTTTCAATCCATTATTCTTTCAACCCAATAACCCATATTTATCGTCAATATTGTCATTACAATGGAAGAGATAATACTCAAGCCACTTAATATCTTTGTAATGGAAACTAGGAAGACTTTGACCATTTAATACCTCATTTAAGTCCAGTCCTCATCATTTCTATTTATCTCGAGGTGGACTCCTCTCCAGTACTATTTAGGTGACATTGCATGGAATCTCTTCAGGCCACTTACCACTTCAAATCTAAAGTTGACCCACTGCGAGATATCCTCTACCGTGCCAACAATTTTCCTGACCATTTAATACTTCTATTATGGGGAAGAGGTGGGACCTTAATCAACCACTTACTACCTTTGATTCCCGAAGCAAGTCCTTCGTATTATGATCCATATCCCGACTGTGATGTCTCACATTAGTTCGTCTATTCATAGGTATTGGTAGCAAGATTAACTGGGAAAGCTTACCTTATTAAATTAGGACTAACCTCGCATCTTCCTTGATTACTTATTGTAGGCAATGTCCCATATCAGCCCAAAGTCACACTGTTGGTAACCAGATGAGCTGGGCTGACTTCTGTGTGCTTTTGAGTGGCCTCACATCCCTACAGCTTAGTCAGAACTTAAAACATGCACTTACTATCTTGTCCCAAATCTCATAGCATTCATATCAAGACCTTATAAGAAAAAAAATTATTTCACATTTACAATTAATTACTTTCTTATGATGGATTTAATGATAATTAATATTATATTAACTATGCAATTAATACGTTATAATTATACTTTTTTATTCTAAAATATATGTGTATATAAATGCATGTATATATGTATTTGTAAGAGTAAATAATGTACAATTATAATGCATTAATTATATATATACACGCTTAAAATAAGCGTTTGAAGCTTACGCCCTAAACTAGTATTTAAATGTCAAAACTTTAAATTTATACAGTTCAATTCCATATCAACAAATATACCATACATCCGATATGCATAATTCAATTAACAGACTTGTATAAAATAGAAACCATAACAAACTTATTTTATACTAAAATAGAAATTCAATTAACAGACTTGTATAAAATAGAAACCATAACAAACTTATTTTATACTAAAATAGCGGAATCAATCATTAATAAAAACTTACAATTCAAATACTTTTACGCTCTATTCAAATCATTATATAAAATTGAAAACAGGAATTTCAATTTAAAATGTGAAAATAGATGGTGAAAACTACAAATAAAAGAATGCATCCTTAAACATTTCTAATTTATTCTTTTTAAGACCCTTAATTAGATCCAAAGAAAAAGATAAGAAGTGTTACAAAGTGTAAAACATTAAAATTACAATACTTACACATCATTATTTTAATATAGAATTATTGAGATTTAACTTAAGAATTAACATTTTTCTTTATGGGAAATTTTGGGTTTTAGCGTAAAAAAATTCCCCGAAGGCATATATCAGATCCAAGTTATAATATACAAATACTAAAATAGGAAAAACTAAGATTTCCACTCACATTCAGTCCTTAGATCTTCCCTTTTGGATTTGATATGCCTACTTTATTTCTTACAGATCTCTCCTTTTAAAAATATACAACAAGAGTACTGTATACGAATTAGATTCAAAATTAGGACATCGGTGGAGAAAAGGATTGGAAATTGAATAATAATAAACATCTAAAATTCTTACCTAAAACCCTAAATATTTTCTAAATCTTTGAGGAGAATGACTGACAGAGCTTTGCTTGGTTCCCAAAACAATTTGTGAATAAAAAGTGAGGGGCTAGGCTCTTATTTCTGGTTGGAATGCACCAGAACCATTGGATTTAAGTCGGTTAAAAATAATAAAATTTGGTACATTCATTTGCACAGAACCCTAGTCGCCACACAAAGGGACCCATTGACTGCCCCTTCGCTGCAGTCGACAGGCCCATGTAGGCGGTCGTGTGGTGGCCCTATTTTTGGGAACGTTTATTCTTGCCATTGTTTAAATTTATTCTTTAATTGCTCCTTTAATGCAAAGTTGATTTTAATGTTTACTAAATCCTCAAGTTTAATTACTACTAATTTTTGAATTTTTGGAATTTGTTATCAATTTGAATTTGAATTCCATTTGAATTATTTTAAATTCGAAAACTTCAAATGTCCATAACTTATTCATTTGAGGTCCAATTTCAAAACATTATATATGGAACCTGATCAAAAAAATCGCTATGAATGCAGCGACATAACTTTTGTGGCCAAATTTTGATTTTTTGAAAAATTTTCATTTTTTGGCCTATCTTATATAATAATTAATTTAACTTATTATTTCTTATTAATTTTTACGATGTGTTACATTCTCACTCCCTTAAAAAGGATTTCGTCCTCGAATTTTTTTAAGCGACGAACAGCGTAATGTGCAAAATATCCATATTATATAACCAAGTTATCTACACGTCCATCTACTCAACTAAAAGGGAAGTGTGATTATGTGCGCAGACATACTATAGGTAACCTCAATCCTAGCATGTGTTATCCCGCTTTTTGGCAAAGCCGTGATACCAAAAGATCGATCGAAAACAAAGGACAATTCGTCTCAGAGATTGGTCATACTATGCTTCACTATGGATATCGCTGAATTTTGTCCGAGTCCAGATTGAGCTAAAATTGTTAGGACATGACAGGACAGATCATAGAAGTCGGCATCTCAAATTTTAAGTCAATTCGAGTTCATACGCTAAGTTATGATCGATTCAATTTGAGGGAAAAGGCCTCAGTTTCGTATCCATCCTCACGCTCCAATTCGAATCGATCTCGTTCGTATCGATCAAGTTCGAATCCATCGGGATGCCTCGGTTCGACTCGATCACATTCGAATCCATCGGCTTCCCCTGCTTCGTATCCATCATGGAAGTCCCTCTGCGAAACCATCTAGGCAGAGCATTTCGTAACCATCGATCGTCATTGGTTCGTATCCACTGGTGCAACTACTGTTCGAATCCATGAGCATGGCCTCACTTCGAATCCATTGTCCTCATATCGATCAGAGGCACAAGTCCCTCGCATCCATCAGTCTCGAGTTCATCAGGTGACTTCGTATCCATCAGAAAGTTTCACTTCGCATCCATCAGAAATCTTTGTTCGAATCTGTAACGACCCATAATTTTAATTTATTAAAATTTGAATATTTAATTAATTTTAAATATTAATAAGTGAATTTATAAGTCGAATAAATTTTATTGCGAATAATTGGATTTAATTGAATAATTAAATCGATAATTTAATATGTTAAATTATGAAAATAATTGAAAATTGGGTTAAATATGATTGAAAATGATTTGTAAAATTTTATTTTATCATCTTGGAGTTAGAATGATATTTTAGAACTTTTAAAATCGAATTAAAAGTTAATTTGTGAAAATTGAATATTTTAATATTTAATCGACTAGTGAAAATAGTCAATTTTTGAACAGTCTCAGAATTGAACGAGACCAGTTCCATTGGATCCGTAATAGTTAGTTATTACCGGATTTCAATTTTCGTAGCAATCGGAGTTATCGTTTGATCGTGGCTGCTTGAAACGCATCGAATTGTTTTTAATTTTAATTTGGCGAGTTAAAATAGGCATTTTTCAAAAAGTCTCGGATTTCGACGAAACTAGTTTCATCGGATCCGTAATATGATATTATTGTAAGGTTTCAAATTTCGTGTCAATTGGATTTACCGTTTGTCCGGTACAAATTAAAACGCCTAGAAAATCGTTTAAATCGGTTTAATTTAAATTGAACGTTTATTGCCATAACTCGCACAGATGTCCGAATTAGCTTTCGAAACCTGTTCCATTGTGTCCGGAACGCGGGGTAAACCTTATAAACGTCAGTTTCGGCGCGTAAATCGGAGTTTGGAATTTCCGGGATGAATAGTGTTCGATAAATTCCTATAAATAGCCCCCCTTCCTTTGTAAAAAAAAAAAAAAAAAAAATCTAAAACCCTAGCCGCCTCAGCCTAAACCAATGGCCGAAATACACTTATCTTCTCCCCTCGAATTCTTCCAATCCAAGCAACGATTCATAAAACTTTCAACTAACAAATTGAAGAGGGCATCAAGATCTACAAGTTCAACGGTGGAGATCGAGATTGGAGCTATGGATCGACGGCAAAAAGGAGATGAAGGCCATGCGTTCGGCCTCGAAATTCGTGCTAGATATGAGGCCGAGCTCGAGGACCTTCTAGCCGAGCATGGTTCTCGCGTAGGCGGTCAATATGGAGCTTCCTGATCGTGTTTTCATGCATCGAGGTGGTTGCAAAAATCAAACCTAAATTTGAGCAAAATGGGTTGCGTGCGTATGTTTTTGCCTGTAGTTGAACGAAGAGAGGAAGAAGGGGGGATGGGGTGCGCACGGCCGAGATCAACAGGGGTTTGGATCCAAGGGCTAGGATTGAATAGGTTTAAGAAATTAAAATTTTAGTTGTAAATTTTATATAAAATTCAAGTAAACTTCATAAATGCATATCTTTTTCATACGAGGTCGAAAACGTGCGAAACAGGAAGCGTTGGAATCGTATGGACGAGCACTACGCGATGAAATTGGATTGGAGTTGTTTGGAGTTAGTGAGAATTTTGGGTAAAATTAAACGTCCGTTTAATTTTATTCGAAATAAATCGCTAAAACGGAAATAAAATCAAGGTGAGAACTTCTCACTCAATCGAATCAGTTTCAATTTTATTTTAAATAGTTAGATTTAAAATATTTGAAAGCATGTTTGAATGATGATTGTTATCTATTGATTGATAAAATAGACATTATGCGCCGTTAGTAAGCGGATGTTATTTATTAAAAACATATACCGCGAATATTTCATAAACAGTGAAATTGGTATTATATATGATAGCAATATATATATATATATATTGGCATATGTATATATTGGAGTTATTGATTTCCCGCATTTGTATAGCGGATGATACCCTATTGCGCCGTCTATTAAGCGGATAATATTTTAAATCCCATATACCGCGATAATTCCGTACTGGGGCGGAATTGGTATTGTGCTAATGTTTGTGGATGCAGGAAAACAGGTTGGAGGGATCCAACTGGATTCCTCAACAGTATTTATTTGATTTCAGATATTTTGATATTTGATGGATTATCATATCGATATATGATATCGTTGTAGTCGTGATTGACTATTTGGTGTGTAGCATCATTGGACCAAATTTTGGAATTTTAAAAGGGATTTCAAAGTGATTTTTGAAAGTATACGTTTATAAAATATTTTTTGAAATTGATCCATTTTAAATAAATAAACGTTATAATTTTAGTGTTATAAAAATTATGATTTTTGAGAAATATAGTTAAAAACTGATTTTTGAAGATATGGGGTTAATGAGTTTTATAAAATAGTTAAATTGGGATTTTAGAATTTATTGTAAAAAGTTTAAATATAGGATTTATAAAATTTGATTATTTTATAAATCAAAAGGATGAAATTATAAAGAAGATTAAAGATGTTTTAGAATAATAATACAAATTGATTTGTATAAAAGATTTATAAAATGGATATTTATAAATTAGAATATTTTGAATTATAAAACGAGTTTTTATAAGTGTTAGAATGAATTGCGAATGAATTTCATAAATGAATGAAATTTATAGAATTATAAACGGTGAAGTTATAAATGGAATTTTATAAGCAGTAGGTTTATAAAATTTGTAAAGTTATTAAAAGACTAGATTTGGGTAAATAAATGAATCTTATAAATTATAAGATTTATAAATTGGGATGTTTAAAAGAACGATTCTTGTAAACGAATAAATTATAAGTGTTTAACTTATAATATGAATTTCTAGTATATCATGAGATATGAATTGAGATATGTTAATAAAGGAGATTTATAAAAGGAAGTTGTTATAAAATAAATAATAAAGGAATTTATAAACGTTGTTTTATAAATTCGCAAACGACTTATTTTGATAAGTAAATTGTTGAAACCTATAAATGGAGTTATATTCATGTTTTTGACTGTGAATAATCCTTTGAAATAAAATGAATAAAAGGATGAAATTGATTAACGTAGTATATTCACGTTTTTGAATAGTGAATAATATGTTAAAGAAAATGTTTAGATGTGATGTTTTAAATAGAATTAAAACGATCTAACGATGTTTTAAAATGTGTTAAGATTCGAAACCATAGATTTCAACATTCATTCATGGTTGAAATAGATGTTTTCGAGAAATAAAAGGAAATGGTGGACTATAACACAGTTGTTATAGTAAATGATTTCCGAAAGGAAATGTTTTGTATAGTATTGGGATTTATATATATCTATTTAATTTCGAATCCCTATACTAGTGATTTTGGGTTGTCGTAACGATGTTTTACGCAACATTCGTTTTCGGCCCAAATAAATATGTTTAAGAGAATGATTTCCTTAAAGAATGGAATATATACTTAATCTCGGTTTAAGTATATTGAATATTTTCCAAGTGTTGAAAATAGATGGATTTGAGAATTACTTACTTTTAAATAAGTATGGTAATGTTTTCCAATATAAAGTGAATATTTTGAGAATTTATCTTTTTGAAGATAAATTGAAATGAATAATTGAAATCGTATATTCATAGATATTTTGAAATATAAATTCACTATGGAATTTATAAAAGAAAGGGGAACTTGTTTAAAAATAAATATTGATTTATTTTTGAAGTGCGAAAATTATATATCTTGTAAAGATATTTTGGAAAATAAATAATTTGGAAAATTATTTGGAAACTGGTGATGTGTGCATATCCATTGATAGTTTAATAACCGACTATTAATATTTCACTTTGAATGGGTATTTGATGTGATTTGTTTGAATTTGAATGCCACACTTATTTTTGAATAAGCGCTCACTATTCGGGTTAACCGGGAAAGGACCATGAGGTCGTATAACCCATTCCGAATATGTGATACGTCGTTATGAATTGCATTTGAAGACCGGTGCTGAAGACCGGATCTTTTTGAAAGCGAAAGGACAACTCGTCGATTGTCTTTGCACCGAGTAGCTGCGGTATAGAGACTCCCTATGTGATGGGAAGTCCGGACGTGATTAGAGATTATCCGGATTGCAAGGACTTCTTTGTAAGTGCCTTCGGTTCTGTTCGAGCCCGGAACAGACTTGTATGGATTGTATGTCTGACATTACAAATTGAGATATAAAGCCGATTTCTTTCAAATATATTTCTGTTGGTGGCGGAGAATTTATTCTTTTAGCTTAACACCCTTCTCTGAGACGTACGAGCTCAGAGGTTATGTAGTTGAAGGTTATCAGCGATATATTCCCAATTTGGTAATGTGACATGCTGAGTGTTGCTGTGAAATGATCATTGTGTTGATTATTTGTGATAGGATCGTTTATTTGATCGTCTATCCTGGTGACCATTTCTATGATCATTTGTTGACCCAAAGCATGGCTTTTGTATAAAGTATGTTTTGTGGACGTGACTTCGTCGAGCCTCACACCTCGGGAATGGTCAAAACAGGAAAGATGCAGCAAGGTTATGAGGGGTAGCGTCCTTTAGGATATGTGCATTTCCTTCTGGAAAAGGGTGGTATCATGGTATGGAGCCCAGATACTTACTCATGTTGAAAACACTTTATGATTGTGTGAGTTGATTGCGAGCGCTCGGTTGAAAGGTCCCAAAGGACCGGGGGATGGCATATTCGGTCAGTTGTTACTCAGTTAGGGGTAACCCGGCCTTGTGTTGGTAGATATCCGGTTTGGTTCTCGGGGATGTCCATCCAGAGGCATTCTCATGTGGCAATGGGAAGTTCCTTGGCCTGATCATTCGTTGGAAATCCAAAGAAACAATACGAGACTTGTACGGTTTTAGTTGTAGAACCTGCCATTTAATATGGTAGCTATAGTAAGCATACTATAATGGTACCTATGCTGGCTAAGATTTATATTCTACTTTCGAAATTGTTTCCTACCCTATGCACTAATAATAATATGAAATGTTCTTTTTAAATGCGTATCAAGCATCTTTGACTAACATAAGAAGAAATCTCCTCCAAGTCTGCGTTTGCATTGTGTGTGTGGCGGGAGGTCTTATGCTAGTCTCATTTTTAAAAGCATTGCGAATTGACTTTAAAAATATTCCTCTATTTTGATTTTAAAGATAAATAAACTGTTTTGAGTTCTCACACCAGTCACATGACTGACTCGGAGTTTATTGTTTTCCTTCCTAAACTCTGGGTGCCCACCAATTTCCACACGGGCAGTCAAGAGTTAAGGTTTATCAGGATATTATGGAATTCTGGAGTTGCTGGAGGCAAGCTGGATGGCATGGCGTATTACTTGTATATAGTATTTCTTTTTCCGCTGCACTGTTTATTGTTGTTGTTGTACACTCTGATGATATGATGTAATGAAATGTAATGTATGAAATGTAATAACTGATATAGTTCTTTGTTTAAAGATTATTCATTTATTATTATATGTTGTTCCGCTGCGATTGTGAGATTCTGTTATTGTTGTTTTTTTTTCTGTTCCGTCCTATTGTCTATTTTTCTATTTTCTTCTCCCTATTTTCTATCCTTTCTCTCTTCTTCTACTTTTTCTTCTTCTTAAACCCTCAGTGTTCGGTTTTCCGGCATCCGACTGATTGGCATTCGATACAGTGAACGTATTGATGTCGATATTTGGGAGTCGAAGAATCGGGTCCTGACAGAATCCATGAACAATCACTTGTTCGTATCCATCGAGTCAACTAGCCTTGGTGACGTGTCATCCATCGATGCGAATGCGCCGAGATACATGGAGTCGAAGCGGTCAACTCGGAGCAAAATCCAGATTGAGGCGAAGTGTGCGCTCCATGTCAACATGAAGGCGCGCGCCACCATCGGTTCGAAGCGATCGGTTCGAACGAATCGATTCGAACCAAACAGCCACTCGAAGAATCCCATTTCGTATCGATCATATCTCTCAATCTATTGATCCAAATGCCACTAAATTTTCACAGAAGATTGCATGCATGTTGAAGAATGTCCACACCAAATTTCACCTCGATTGGATGATTATCTGATCAATTCGAATGGAGTTTGAATCAATCCCAAAGTGGGCCCAAATTTCCTAAGGTCGGGCGTGTGGGCCCCCTCACGTGCCAGAAGTGGTCTACCGGATTTTCAGTGAAATATCAGCATCCTATGCCTATAAATAGAGCCCCAGAGCCAACAGAAAAAGGATCTTTGCATTCTGAAGCGCCTAGACTCTACCGGATCGAGACCTCCATCATCCTACATCATATTTCTGCTGTTGATTTTGAATTTCCAGTTGTAACTTGCTGATTGATTGCTGTAACAACTTGCAATCTTTGAAAGAGAATCAATAAAACTGCAAAAAACTTCACAGTGGACGTAGGCAACACGCCGAACCACTATAAACCGCTTGTCTATGCATTTACTTTACTGTTGATTGGAGTTTTTGTTAGATAGTACTCGTTTTGAATTTACATTCTTCATTATTATCTCTTCAACGACTCCCGAAGAGTGTTGTGACCAATTTTGGTGCAAACACTTTGGTGCTTTCACTGAGAAAACCCAGTTTTTCTCCTGCTCTTTGGATCTGTCATCGATACCAGATTGAATAAATCTAAGAGTGAGATCCAGATCATCAAGTTCAACTTCCTTCCCTTCTATTCAGATTTGCACAAAGTCTAGGAAAGGAATTCAACCTTCGAGATGGTTAGCACAAGGAACACTTCTAATGCTATCAATCAAGAGGAACAGGATCGACAGAACCTGCACCGCTACCTCCATCTAATCAAGATGCTACTAGACACTCGGAACCATCAGGTCCGGTTACCTGACAAGAGTTACAGTTGCTACTCCAAGAGCTGACCCAGAGTCGGCAACAACTAGCAGAACATCTACGCGCTAACGTCGAGCTAATCAACAAGCTGGATCGCCAGAAGCGAAAGAGATCCAAGAGAGACCATGCTTCTCGCTCCTCCAGCGAAAGCTCTTCATCTTCTTATTATCACAATCGATCTCCATGACCCCGGATAGATGGGAGTCACATGCCAGCTGCTGGAGATTAACCGACACTGACCGTCGGACAACTGAGAGTTGGTCCATCAGCCAGTTTTCAACCCGGACCCTCCTCCCGAGGAGGTGCCGTTCCTCATCACACCATAGAATACCGCACCACTAACGTCGTGGCGGAACCAGGGGTCGATGCCCAAGATCAGTCGAACCTGGACCGTCATCACAGCGAACATACTTCTGAACCTTACGTCCCAGATGACTATGAGCCAAGAAGGCAAGACTTGGACCGTCGACAACATCCGGTCCAACCCCAAAGAATGGAACGTAATCATACTCCGACGCAAGCCGCACAAAACGCGCAAATGCCGGATCTTTCAACTATGATACGTCAGATGATTCGTGAGAGCCAGGGACTCACGAATGACGATTGGGGAATTTTCCGAAGTCACACTCCTTTTACGGACGATATTCTTACTGTTGAACCCCCACGGCGATTCAGGATACCAATTCTACCCATGTACGAGGGAAACTCCGACCCCAACCAACATATTCTGAAATATGAATGGTCGATGACCGCTGCCAGAGCCGATGATGCAGTAAAGTGTCATAGTTTCCCCATATCCTTGGGGAGGCATCGCTACCATGTGGTTCACTCGACTGCCACCTCGATCCATCTCTTCATTCGACCAGTTGGCCACAAAATTTGTTGAACAATTCTGCATGCACGTCGCAAGGCCAAAAGATGTCAACACTCTGTCCAGCGTCACCCAAGCTCCTGGGGAGACGCTCAGACACTACTTGGAGAGATTCCATACTGCATGTGCGGGGATCAGCAACCCGAAAGATAACTCCATCCTTATGGCGCTGACTAAGGGGATCGACCCCGATTCTGAGTTTGGCAACTGGTTAGCTGGAAAACCACCTGCATCATTGGACCGTTTCCACGCCAAGGCGGCTCAATTCCTGAGAAGAGAAGACGCGAAACAGTCTAGGAAGCAAACTGATGCAGGACCAAGTACGGAAGGGATCTAAAGCAATGTTGCAATCAAACAGTCCGGTGAGAGATCCGGAAAAGTTCAGTTGAACGTTAAAAACAAACAAGCTCGGCGAAGAGAGAGTGTGAATCAAACTAGAAAACGAGATCAAAATCGTGGCCCGCAGCGCAAGAATCCAATGTTTGACAGTTACACTCCTCTGAATACATCACTAGAGGAATTGTACTTACAAACCTGTAATACAATTCAGTACCAAAAACCCGCATCAAAACCGTCGTCAGAGAGGCAAATCCAGACGGGAAAATTTTGCAGGTTCCATGAAAGCTACGGGCATAATACGAACGAGTGTCGTCACTTACAAGTTCTCGTTGATAAATTGATCAGAGAAAGGAAGATGGAATAGTTTGTGCGGACACCGCAGCCCAGAGAAGCGGGCCCATCTAACCAAAACAATGAATCCAATCGACCGAGACAGGAGGACTCCACTTGTCCCCGTGAAAGATTGCTGATAAACGCCATCAGTGGCAGACCAACTTCGTCAGGAGGCTGGAACGACGAAGATCTTCGTCACTGTCACACATGACACGCTCATTCAATCTATGAATACTTTGCAATTTCCTTTACATTATGAAATTTGAATTTGTAATTAGGCATTGACTTCGCCATATCTTCTTATTTCAGCTATAAAATACTATCTCTTCAAGCTAGAGCTGTGATTCACCGAATGCGACGTCCAACAATCACGACACACGAAGAGCTAAGTTCCATCAAACAATGGAATTTATTCAAATAGCGAGTGACTGTGATACGACCGGCCACTCACTAAGTGAAACCCCAGCTCGGAGGCAAGCCATCATATCAAAGGCTGAATTGGACCAAGACACGACAGTCCTACAACTAACTCCAAATTCCCAGAGTGCGAATTGGAGTATAAACATCAAATAACCCGTTCCCAGAGTGCGAATTGGAGTATAAACATCAATTAACTCGTTCCCAGAGCACGAACGGATTCCAAATTCCCAGAGTGCGAATTGGAGTATAAACATCAAATAACTCGTTCCCAGAGCGCGAACGGACTCCAAATTCCCAGAGTGCGAATTGGAGTATAAACATCCAATAACTCGTTCTCAGAGCGCGAACGGACTCCAAATTCCCAGAGTGCGAATTGGAGTATAAACATCAAATAAGTCGTTCCCAGAGCGCGAACGGACTCCAAATTCCCAGAGTGCGAATTGGAGTATAAACATCCAATAACTCGTTCCCAGAGCACGAACGGACTCCAAATTCGCAGAGTGCGAATCGGAGTATAAACATCAAATAACTCGTTCCCAGAGCGCGAATGGAATCCAAATTCCCAAAGTGCGAAATGGAGTATAAACATCAAATAACTCGTTCCCAGAGCACGAACGGACTCCAAATTCCCAGAGTGCGAATTGGAGTATAAACATCCAATAACTCGTTCCCAGAGTGCGAATGGACTCGAAATTCCCAGAGTGCGAATTGGAGTATAAACATCCAATAATTCGTTCCTAGAATGCGAACGGACTCCAAATTGCCAGAGTGCGAATTGGAGTATAAACATCCAATAACTCGTTCCCAGAGTGCGAACGGACTCCAAATTCCCAGAGTGCGAATTGGAGTATAAACATCCAATAACTCGTTCCCAGAGTGTGAACGGACTCCAAATTCCCTGAGTGCGAATTGGAGTATAAACATCCAATAACTCGTTCCCAGAGCGCGAACGGACTCCAAATTCCCAGAGTGCGAATTGGAGTATAAACATCCAATAACTCATTCCCAGAGTGCGAACGGACTCCAAATTCCTAGAGTGCGAATTGGAGTATAAACATCCAATAACTCGTTCCCAGAGTGCGAACGGACTCCAAATTCCCAGAGTGTGAATTGGAGTATAAATATCCAATAAATCATTCCCAGAGCACGAACGGACTCCAACTTCCCAGAGTGCGAATTGGAGTATAAACATCAAAAAATTCGTTCCCGGAGCGCGAACGGACTCCAACTTCGCAGAGTGCGAATTGGAGCATGAACATCCAATAACTCGTTCCCGGAGCGCGAACGGACTCCAACTTCCCAGAGTGCGAAATGGAGTATAAACATCCAATAACTCGTTCCCAGAGCGCGAACGGACTCCAAATTCCCAGAGTGCAAAATGGAGTATAAACATCCAATAACTCGTTCCCAGAGCGCGAACGGACTCCAAATTCCCAATGTGCGAATTGGAGTATAAACATCCAATAACTCGTTCCCAGAGCGCGAACGGACTCCAAATTCCCAGAGTGCGAATTGGAGTATAAACATCCAATAACTCGTTCCCAGAGTGCGAATGGACTCCAAATTCCCAGAGTGCGAATTGGAGTATAAACATCCAATAAATCGTTCCCAGAGCGCGAACGGACTTCAACTTCCCAGAGTGCGAATTGGAGTATAAACATCAAAAAACTCGTTCCCGGAGCGCGAACGGACTCCAACTTCCCAGAGTGCGAATTGGAGCGTGAACATCCAATAAATCGTTCCCAGAGCGCGAACGGACTCCAACTTCCCAGAGTGCGAATTGGAGTATAAACATCAAAAAACTCGTTCCTGGAGCGCGAACGGACTCCAACTTCCCATAGTGCGAATTAGAGCATGAACATCCAATAAATCGTTCCCAGAGTGCGAACGGACTCCAAATTCCCAGAGTGCAAGTCGAAGTATAAACATCAAATCCACCGTTCCCACAGTGTGAACGAATTCCTAAAAAACCCAAATAGGTGTGACCGACCATATATTGCGGCAAACTCCAACTTCTCAGAACGTGAATTGGAGTATAAACATCAATTCCAGGTTCCCGGAGCGCGAACCGAAGCATCCGTGCTAACTCTAACTTCTCAAAGCGTGAATAGGAGTATAAAATTACAGGTTCCCGGGGCGCGAACCCAAACATACATGCTACCTCCAAGTTTCCAGAGTGTGAATTGGGGCAGAAATACCAAGTCGAAGTTCTCGGAGTGAGAACCGAAATATCAATACTAACTCCAAGTTCCCAAAGCGTGAAGTGGAGTATAAACATCAATTCCAGGTTCTCGTGGCGCGTATAGTGTTACAAACATCGATAACTCTCAAGTTCCCGGAGTGCGAATCGGATTATCGATCTCAAATTATCCTAAGTCCCCAGAATGTGGACATGTGCTTAAGATTTGTGATAAGTGCGATCAACCACCAAAATACAAATGTTGTTCCCCGAGACTGGGGGGTCAACGAGCTAAGTGTTAATCACTAACCAATGTGATACAATGTCCGAAGTTCAACTTATTCATCGATCACAACATGTGACCAAGATTTTCAGACTTGGCAAATAAAACGAACTCTACTTGACGGTAAAAAACATCACAAGTACACGGGACTAAAAACCAAACACTGCAAACACTTAAGCTCAAAAGAAATGAGAATTGAAACAAAGAAATTGAATTTTATTTCGACTAACTGTATGTGAAGAGTCATGTACAAGTTCTTTCAAAAAATTCCTACTAGCAGGGGGCCAAGCCTGCATCTGTACATAGCCTATGAAAGGAAAACAAAAATGACTTCCTAGCTGCCAAAAATGCACTAGAGGGAATCATCTACTTCTTCTTCGGTCTCGTCTTCAATGCAGAACCACTCGAACCACTAGCAGTCTTCCGCTTCGACCCTGTACCCTTGGGCGGATCTTCCTCCGACGAGGGCATGATATCAATATACTCCTCCGAACTTGAACCTAAAGGAATATTCTCTTCTCGAGAAGTCAGAGGAGTCGGGTCTACCACCGGGGGAGGAACGGGCGCGCTGGTTCCGACTAGCATGTCCCCAGAAGATGTCACCGCAAGAGGAGTGGGATCAACCGCCGTCATAGCACACTCAGAATTACCGCCATGTGCTGTCCCTTTCATCTCTGCTTCGATTTGAGCAAGGATCTCAGTATCACGAGCAGCACGAGACTCACGATATGCAGCGGTGGACCGTGACGATGCAACAGAAGCAGGTGGGAACGTGCCAAGAACAAATGACATGTCAGCAAAGGGGTCACTGTGCTGGCTCAAGAGTTCATTCATCATTTGTTCGTCAAAAGTAATTGAACCCCCTTGTGTCACCTCAGTCGGCGCGGCTGTCGTCGTGGCAATCGCTTCAGTAATAATGGCCTCCTGTTCTTGATGTGGCTCTTGGACTGCAGGAGGTGCCGTCAATGTTACTTTACTCACTGGACAAGAAAGAAAAGAAGCTGTCAGAACACGCTTCAATACAAGTACTTCATTTCAAACACATAGTAGATTTGTGCAAAGTACCTTCCTCAACTTGACTCGCAGCTGACTGAGCAGCTTCAGAAGAGTGCTTCTTGATGGGAGATAAGCGTGGCTGCTCAGGGTCGTAGCTTGGGACCAACTGTGGCTCAGTCGCTGGCGTCGGCTCCAATCTAAATGAAGTGATCATCCCTGAACTTGTGGATGGATGCGCAACGCCAGATCCCTCACCAACTTCCAAGTGTTGGGTGCCCAGCCTCTCTTTTGCGTGAGAGATCATGAAATCATGGAGAACCTTCTTTTCATCATCAGTCAGCATACGGTTCTCCAACTCGAATTCATCAAAAACCTCATCCGGATGTGATGATTTCTCTTCTTCAACTAATAAATTTCAGGCATTGAACAGATGCATCGGATAGTCATCAAGCCATGTCAAATTTCTGTGCCTCAGCACGTTAGCATTATAAGTGATGAGAAGTACTTTTATCTCCGTCTCTAGCTTAGTCTCTTCTTGACGAACTTTCTCATCGACTTCGGCTTCTGTCTCGCGGACCTTCTCCAAGGTCGCGTCTCTCTCTTTTCGGAATTCCACCGCCTGGTCACACGCTTCCTGTGTGGAAACGTTAGCGGTGTCTCTTTCCTTCACAATCTCTGCAACTTTGGCCTTGAGCTCGTTTAGCTCTTTCAAGGCCGCATCCCGCTCGGCAGTCACGATGGTATTTCGGTGGCCCATGTCCTCCACCGTAGCGTAATGTTCACGCTTCATCCTATCCATCGCTGCCTGACCTTCATCCGCTCTTCTGAGAGCTTCAATCTCCGACTTTCGAGAAGACTCGGTCTCACTGCCAAGCGCCTGAATGATGCGGTCCTTTTGATCAAGTTCTTTCTCCAACTTCTCGATCGTAGCCGCTCGATCAAAGGCCACTTTTGATGCTTTCTTAGCGGTCTTCGACCACTCTTGATACTGGAAGAATACGTCCGAGAGATAATCGTGCATCATAGGAGCAACTGTCGACGGTATCCTCTTCAGATGCGGGGGAAAAACAAACCCGTTGAAGCAAATTTCAGGAAACTCCTTCCTCAGTTGAGCAAGCCTAACCGCTCCTTCCCCTGAAGGCTCCGTCAATGTCTGCTCAGTTGACGGGGAGGCCGCAATTTCCATTCTGCGGTGAGTATCAGACCTCGGTGGTTGGGAAGACGGCTTGGGCCGTGAAGTTTCTGGAGGCCTCGAGACATGAACTGGAGGCGGTGCGTGAGTTCTAGGAGGTGGCGTGCAAGATCGAGACCGCCGCCTATAATCTTTTTCTCTATCAGAGCGCTCATGACTTGATCATCCATAGTCATAATCTCTGTCTCGTTCCCTCCTATAGGGCTCATAATATGAAGAAGACTGGCGTTTCTTACGGAGACTGCCAAGCATCGAACCTCTGCCAGACATGTTATCTGCGAAGCAAAAAACATAGAGCAAAATTAATAATCTCTCACAGTGAACGTATTACACTTAGAAATCGTGTAGTGCCGTGAATGTGGGCGTAACCCCCCGACCAACCAGATGTGTCAACCGCACTGTAGGCAGAGACTCGCTCAAAACTAAGGCTTCAGGAAATTCTTCCAATCCGACATCGTGCTGCAAGGACATATCATCCGGAATTGGAATATCAGCAAGCCCTTCATAAAGATTCTCCGTTCTCGGAGGAGACATTTCCGAGATTCTAACTCCGGGAGCGGATCGAGCCGTAACAACTGATTTCCATCTCCTCTTTTTAGATGACTCAATAACGGCTGCCTTGCCTTTTCCTTGTTCTTCGATATCTTGGGCTATATCCGCAGATTCGCCCAATGGCTCATCATCGGTATGAGCTCTCTTCGAGTCAGCCTCCTCAATCACGATAACTTTAGGCTTTCTCCGTTTGACTCGTTCTTTCGAGGCAGTCCTTAAGACACCATCGAGCAATATGCTTTGTCTTCTTTCAATCAGTCCGAGAATCCTAAGATTCCTATCTGTCAATAGCAGCTCGATATTCCTCTCTTCATTTAGGATTTCCTGAAATACCCGAACTATCCCTTTGAAACGTTCACCTTCAGGTCGCTGAATTACGGCTGAAAAAGAAAATAGATGTAAGTTCGACTTCAAATACATCAATTCTATCAACTACCCGAAAAGATAGCAATACTTACGTCTAAATAGCCATCGTCGAGCGAACCCTAAGGGGCATCTGACATAAAACCATTCCATTCTAAAGTAGCTCAATCTTGTCTAAGCTCCCATAATCACTTGGCAATTTCTTACCGCCTCCAAGAATGTGAAAGATGGACTATCGGCCCGACTCTTGAAGTTAAACAAGTATCTGATCTCGATCGGAAGTGGCGGTCGATGGAGATACTCCATAAATGCAATGAACAAGCTATTGAGCGACGCGTATCCGTTCGGGTGCAGTTGAGAGGGGGCGATCCTCAGAAACGACAATACTTCTCTTATATATTGGTTAAACGGAGGGAGTGTCCCAGCTGCGCACGCGTGGCGATTGAATGCGGTATATCCCTTTGGTGGATTGTGCGGTCAATCATTTGGCCCCGGCAGTAGCACGTCATCCATCGACAAACCATGCCTTAGGCATATTCTTTCTAGCATGTGTTCCAAAATATTGGACGGAACAGAATCTGATGGGTTATTAATGAAGGATGCGTCAGGTAACTCGTCCGGAGCTGGACCGATAACTTCAATCTCAATCCCTGGTACTTCGAGCACGGGAGGGACTGAACTCTAAGTTTCTTGCGGCTGTGAACTTGAAGTTTCCATAACTAGCTAACTCACGGGAAATCATCATTAGATGCTAAAAAGCCCGTGCATTCCACGGTGTAAAGTGCATGTGTCGTGCAGTGCAGTGCATTACTTGAAGAAATTCTATGGAATAAACTGTAATGTACGAACGACAAAACTCTGAAAATCAAACCGAAAATGACCGTCATCACTAACCGTCACAACCGTGCCATCCACTTGCGAACGATCGACCCAATTTGAAGTTCGTTATGTTTTTGTTAAGTTACAGTTCCATCGGCGAGCTTCGAAGGGTAGTCCAATTTCTATGGTCAAGTTCAATCATGCAAAACAGAAGCTCGTCGGAGTCAAGTATTTTTATGTACAGAAAATTCTCTAAGTTCATTCAGTTTCAACTTGGAATCGATCGCTGCAGTTCAAATTCATATCGAATCAAAGAAATATCATCAACCATGTTCGAATCGATACGCTTCGTATCGACCACTTTCGAATCGATACGCTTTGTATCTATCGCATTCGACTCGATACATTTCGTATCGATCAGTTCGAAGCGATGAGTTTCGTATCGATAAGAGGCACACCATTTCGCATCGACCTGAGAACACCAGCTTCGCATCGATCGCCGTTCTCACATTCGTATCGATACGAAATCGCATGCTTTCCTTCGATTCGAAAGCGCCACAACTCCTTCTTCTCCAAAACAGGGCCTCAACTCCATGGCAACGCATCCATCCCCAACCTTGCTCTCACTCACCCAGATCTTCAATTCACCGAAACCAATCATAACAGCAAGAGGGATGGATTGGAACTTCGAGTTTCATCATTCTAAACATGACACTACCCGTTAAATTACCCGATTTTAAAGTTTAACTTCGAAGAATTAAGGAATTGGATCGATTCGAAGATGTGACAAACTGCTCTCGGAAGCTTCGAGTCGATGCAAGGACACAGAGGGTACTAGGTAACAGTAAAAGTGAAAAAAGGTGAAAATGGCTAAGTCCACGGTATTTATACCAAGCCATAGGAGAACCGGGTCGATTCGTCTCCCAGTCCATGTGACCAGTCACCACCGGTCACCCCCAACGTTTGAGTCGAACGATAGTTTCGAATCCATCACCAAAAACTTCCATCGATTTGAAATAAACGACAGACCCACTGATACGAACCAAAACTTCGTATCCATCATTTCTCATCAATACGAACTGCAGTTTCGTATCCATCAAAACCTGTCGATACGAACAACAATTTCGCATCCATCCTTTCTCATCGGTACGAATGGACGTTTCGTACCCATCCAAGCTCATCGATACGAACTGTCATTTCGTATCCATCATTTCGACTCGCATCGGTGTAAAAAACTACTTTTTAACCATTTACATCGATTCGGGAGAGGATTGATACAAGAGGATAGTCAAAAACAACCATCAAGCGTTGTTCAATCTCAAATTTCCAAATCGGTTTAGGAGAGAATCGATACGAAATTCAACAACAAACAAAACTGACAACGACTCGTGAACGCACGATGTTAACAAGGGTCAAACTAACATATGTGCATATATGTCGGACTAACATTCGATTTTAAACATTTACAGGGATCGAATACTCATCTTTTTATGATTACAACAACCAATAGCCAAGCGGTATTATACAACAATCGATCATATCAAAGCAAGGTTACAACCTTCGACAAAAGAGCAATGATTGTTCAGAGAGAAATTGCAGCTTTTCAAAGCATGTCATGTTTCCACAAAACGTACTTTGGGTGACAAATGTTATCCCTCTTTTTGGCAAAGCCGTGATACCAAAAGATCGATCGAAAACAAAGGATAGTTCGTCTCAGAGAGATTGGTCATACTATGCTTCACTATGGATATCGCTGAATTTTGTCTGAGTCTAGATTGAGCTACAATTATTAGGACATGACAAGACAGATCATAGAAGTCAGCATCTCAAATTTCAAGTGAATCCGAGTTCATACACTTAAGTTATGATCGATTCAATTTGAGGAAAAAGGCCTCAGTTTCGTATCCATCCTCACGCTCCAATTCGAATCGATCTCGTTCGTATCGATCAAGTTCGAATCCATCGGGATGCCTCAGTTCGACTCTTCGAATCCATCGGCTTCCCCTACTTCGTATCCATCATGGAAGTCCCTCTACGAAACCATCTAGGCAGAGCATTTCGTAACCATCGATCGTCATTGGTTCGTATCCACTGGTGCAACTACTGTTCGAATCCATGAGCATGGCCTCACTTCGAATCCATTGTCCTCGTATCGATCAGAGCACAAGTCCCTCGCATCCATCTTTCTCGAGTTCATCAGGTGACTTCGTATCCATCGGAAAGTTTCACTTCGCATCCATCGGAAGTCTTTGTTCGAATCCAGGAACAATCACTTGTTCGTATCCATCGAGTCAACTAGCCTTGGTGACGTGTCATCCATCGATGCGAATGCGTCGATATACATGGAGTCGAAGCGGTCAACTCGGAGCAAAATTCGGATCGAGGCAAAGTGTGCACTCCACGTCAACACGAAGGCGCGTGCCACCATCGGTTCGAAGCGATCGGTTCGAACGAATCGATTCGAACCAAATAGCCACTCGAAGAATCCCATTCGGTATCGATCATATCTCTCAATCTACTGATCCAAATGCCACGAAATTTTCACAGAAGCTTGCATGCATGTTGAAGAATGTCCACACCAAATTTCACCTCGATTGGATGATTATCTGATCGATTCGAATGGAGTTCAAATCGATCCCAAAGTGGGCCCAAATTTCCTGAGGCCGGGCGTGTGGGCCCCCTCACGTGCCAGAAGTGGTCTACCGGATTTCAGTGAAATATCAGCATCCTACGCCTGTAAATAGAGCCCCATAGCCAACAGAAAAAGGATCTTTGCATTCTGAAGCGCCTAGACTCTGCCGGATCGAGATCTCCATTATCCTACATCATATTTCTGCTGTTGATTTCGAATTTCCAGTTGTAACTTGCTGATTGATTGCTGTAACAACTTGTAATCTTTGAAAGAGAATCAATAAAACTGCAAAAAACTTCACAGTAGACGTAGGCAACACGCCGAACCGCTATAAACCGCTTGTCTACGCATTTACTTTACTGTTGATTGGAGTTTTTGTTAGATAATACTCGTTTTGAATTTACATTCTTCATTGTTATCTCTTCAACGACTCCCGAAGAGTGTTGTGACCAATTTTGGTGCAAACAGCATGAGTACATGATCGTGACATATAGGTATGTATGCAAAACATCCTAAACAAGCATAAAATTTCTATATGAGTGCAAAAAGTGATAGTGAAGAGTGTAGCAATCATTTCCTTCCATCCAATCTAGCAACCACGATGCAATCAAAGATAAATTTTGATTGAAAAGTTTGCCAGAGAAAAGCTTAGGATGAGAAGTCCACATACTTTCAACTGATTTTCCCCTCGTTGTACTCGAACCAGTTCGATTTGTTCATTGCAGAGCTACCTATTTCCGTGCTCCACAATACATGTGGTGGCACGGGATGCTATTTGCTCCATTACCAGAGTGGCTATGCTATAAAGGCATTTCCTCTAGTGCGAAACATGAAAAACGTCACAGACTTCTGCCAACTTATACAATAGCATTATATGATAAGCATGTATTCCATTTTTTTTCAAAATTGGGAAAGTTCCAATAAACCTTGGTGCTAACTTTCCCGACTTTCTAAATCTTATGACCTTTTTGAGAGGGGAAATCTTAATAAACACATTGTCTTCAACCTCAAACTCTAGCTTTTTTCTTCACTTGTCCATGTAGGATTTCTAGCGATCTTGCACCGTCTTCATACGTTTCCTAATCAACTCTATCTTTTTTTAAAAATTCACGAACTAAATCTGACCTGAGTAAAATTTTGTCGTTGTTCCCTACCAACATATTGGCGATTTGCATGGCCTCCCATAAAGCGCTTCATAGGGTGTCATACCAATCGTCGCTTGGTGACTATTATTGTACGCGAATTCGGCTAAAGGTAAGTATTCTTCAGATGTCCTCTAAAGTCTTCCAAACTACTTGATGAAAACTCTTAACAAGTCCTCCAAAATCATATTATCCTTTCAGTTCATCAGTCGGTTTGCAGGTGGTAAGTAGCGCTAAGATTTAATAAAGTTCCTAAAGCTACCACAAACCCCTCTAAAATTCGCTAGTAAATAAAGGGATTAACACTAACAATGCTGATCAGAATTTCACGAAGTCGAACCACCTTTTTGATATAAATCCATGCTAGAGATGCTACAGTCCTATTACTACTAACGAGAATAAAATAGGAACTTTTAGTGAGTATATCCATTATGATCCATATTCCATCATTGCCTCTTTGGCTCCTAGGCAATCCAAAATATCTTCTATCTCCGCATCTTTCTACGGTCAAGTCCGATGCGGTCTATCAATGCTGGCTTAACTTACATTACTGCTAAAATCATTTTTCCCAAAATTTTTTTGGGGATTGAAGCATTCTTTTATTTCTAATATAATTTTCTCGTTAACTTCCAGTCTTACCCATAGTTTATCGCTAGTTAAGTGTCCCCATAAAGTTTCTTAATTTACGTTGCTTCTCAATATGTATATATTTATCAAGCGGTTTAATCTCGTCCATAAAATCAACACAGTGATAAAATAGGAACATATCCCATACATAATGTACGTTTTTGTCCAATAACCTAAGGGAGACAGCTAGCGATTACAATCCAAAAATGTAAAAGAAAATTTTACTGGAAGCTACCATTCATCGTCAACTGGTGTTAATTGATGTTGTGGTTTTAATACTCCTTACTAAATTAAGTTGGTCATTCCTGGTATGTCATTTCACCATCACTCACCTTTCTTAATTTTTCTTCTTGGTTTTTAATGAATGCGGTCCATCCATTACTTTAGTTAATATACCCATAATAATTGACCAGTAATGTCGAACTTCGACCATCTCAAATCAATCCTCATTTAAATCCCTTTAATCTTTTTACCTGTTTCAAAATCCATCTATTATGCCGATTCAGTTCCTCCATGAACATGCCATATTAAATTCCCTAATAAGTCCTCGTTTAATTCCTTTTAACGCTCATTGATCACAATTTATTGCTCATTAAATTTGCAATTAATGTTCATAAATTCAAATCCATTAATTACTAATTAATACATATACAGTGATAAATTACGTTATTTATATGTTTTTGTTTTTATACGTTAAGCGTGTTTATGCGTGTATATGTATATTAATTTCTAACTAGAACATTCATTTCCCCATTTTAGTTTATCAGAGCTCCTTCCAAAAAGGATTGCCATTATAATCTTTTATAAATCAACTATAAGTGAAAATCTTGCTTTATTGAAATTATAAGAAATTATTTATTTTCTATTATTGAAACAGCCAGTGTAATATCTCACACATCTCTTTCTCTTTTTGGAATATTCCTAATTTACGACCCAGTTATATTCTATAATATCATTACAACTTTACCAACATTCTATAAATAAATAATTGGAACGGGTTTCAAATTTCTGGAATAGGTTGTATATGCTATTCTTATTTTATTCGCATCCTAAAAATCTTTAACCTTTCTTATCTTGATATTGATGCCTATCTACTCCATAAAATATTTTGGTCTAGTTTAGTCCTCGTCATCTTAGAACTAAAACTTCAAATCATAAAGTACCTAATCTGAAATCTTTATTTTTGAAAATATAAAATTAGAAACCCCCACTATACAAGTATGTGACATTTGAAATTCAAAAATTTTCTCATCTCAAAAGAAAACTTTTAAGCATATTTTCCAAAAGAATTTCCAACTTGCAAAATAGTCTGAGGAATCGAATTCGCAAAAGCATTGAAACACCTTATTTTATTTTGTTCTATATATCTATTCCATTTTTATTAAATACTTGAACAGAACCTGCCTGAAATATATGAACCCAACTTCTCAAAAAGTATTCGAACACAGATTTCAAAACATTTGTCGCTTTATTCTTTACACCCAAATTCAAAAATTGCTTAGCAAAATAATTTCCCATCTTAAAGACTTCTATCTCAAAGACTTGCTTCTTTAACCTAAAACATAAGAACTCAATTATTAAACCAACTTTATTAAATCAAAAATTCAAAAAGGATTACTTAATTCCAAAAAAGAAGCAAAATAATTACACTCTTAAATAAAAACTTTTTACATCAAAGATTTATTCCTTTAAATATTGGTCTTTTAACTCAAACATTCGATGACGTCTTCTATAACTTTAAATAATGAAAAGTGGAGTAGACAAGGTAAATTTTATCCTATTTTACTATCCTATTCCCATCACTTCTCCCGTATATTACCTCTAATTAGATTATTGATCCTATTTCAATCATGTTCCATTTCCATTTATCCTCTTTTAAAAAGAACTTATTATTTCAAAAATGAAAAATCGTCGAGTCCAGCCAACACTTTATTCGATGTTTATTTGAAAAATGAAAAATACCTTTGTCGAAAACTTTAAATTGAAATTTTTTTGACTCAACCAATTTTTGAACTAAGAGTTTCAATAAAAACCCATTTCACCAAAAACATTTTATTCAGAAAATTTCGACCTAAGAAATTTTTTAAATTATGAATATCTAAATTCCCTTGCTTTTTCAAAATAACTACTTCTCAATAAATCCTTTGAAAGACCCATTAAAAAATTTTCAATGAAGTTTCTAAAATCTTTTTATCAAACTATTTCTAAGCGTTGGATTTGGAAATTGACTTTAATTGTCCTATCTATTGAACTTTCTTCTTCTTTCCTACTCGTTCTTTATGCAAATTTGGTTATTTTCTTGTGGTGATTGATGCACACCTTCGTACTAGAACTTGCTTCACTCTTTCTTCACATCTTGCTTCATTCCTTCTTTACATCCCGCTTCACTCCTATCACTCCTTACTTCATGTTTACAACTATGTTGTGTTATAATATTTAATTGCTACTTAACATGTTTCTTCGCTATTTCTATAAATGTCGATTGTCTGTAACAAATGATTGTTATTCTAACCGTGCAATTTCTATGGACATTTACTAATTCGTTCCAGTTTTTCCTATTATGTCTTCCTTATCTCTTCATAATTACCTTAATAATTTTTTTAATCATTCCATTTATATCCTTATTAAATTCTTGTAACTCCCTATTTCTTGCATATTTATTGCCCTACTAATTTTAGGATTACAATCTTTTCCATCTATATTTCCTTATGATACGACCTCTGCCACATGGGTAATCGAGTAGAAATATAAATTTAACACTATTTTATTTTTCCGACTCATAGTCGCCTCGCCCATCATTTGGAATATGGTCGCAACTATTTCTATAGTCAGAATTTATAGAGTTAAAAAAAATAAGCCTATATATTTATATATAGTAGGGCTTTAAAAATTACTTTAAAAAAATAACAAGTATGCCATTTACAATATGTATTACTATTGACCGAGCAAACTATGCTTTGATACTAAATGTAATAACCCACCTCAAAACATGCTTGAATTCTGACCTCGAAAAAGCCCATCGAAACTTAGACCCATTCTAAAGTAGGTTGTTGGTTGATACAAAGAACAACACACAGAGCTATTTATCTACACATTCAGAGACTCGCAATGGAATGATAAAATATAATATCATAACAGTACCTATTTTATTCAAAATTCAATTGTCATAAAAACATAACACGGTACCATAAACAATCATTAACTATCCGTAGAACAGTATTCCAAAATTACAACGTCATTTTATGGGTATATCAGAAATAAAGGAAATATCAAAAGTAGATATTTAGGCCACCACCTTCGAAAATATGCATCAACATCTCTAAAATGTGTTGTAATGAGGTGAGATTCAGAACAACGATAACTAGTGTATAAAATCTTGAGTATTTCTATGATAGTACTAGGGCAGTATAATTTAAATAAGAATATGTCTTACTTATCTCTACCATATTACAAGTTTTTAGACCATAATCCCCAAGGCTTTTCTAGTTCATATTCTTTCAACCTAACAACTCATATTTATCATCAATAATATCTTAACAATGCAAGTGATAATACCCAAGTCACTCAATATCTTTCTAATGGAAAGTAGGCAGACTATATCATTTAATACCTCATTCAAGGCAGTTCACGAGATTTACTACCTATCCCAAGGCGGATTCATCTCCATTACTATCTAGTTGACATTGCACAAAATCTTTTTATGCCACTTACTACATCAAATCTATAGCGGACCCTTTCTGAGATATCCTCTACCATGCCCAACCATTAACCTTGACCATTTAATACTTCTATTATTGGGAAGAGAAGGGCCCTCAACAAGGCACTTACTACCTTCAATCTCCAAAGTAGATCCTTTGTATTATGATCTGTAACCCAACTGTCACGTCTCACATTAGTCCAACTATACATAAGTACTGATAGCCAGATTAACTGGGCAGATTTACCCTATAAAATTAGGACCAACCATGCTTCCTCCGTGGTTACTTATTACAGACCATGTTTCATATCAGCCTCAAAGTCAAAATGTTGGTAGCCAGATGAGCTGGCAAACTTCTATATGCTTTTGACTAACCTCGCATCCCTATAACTTAATCATAACTTAAAACACTCTCTTAATATATTATTCCACATCTCACCTCATTCATATCAAGGCCTTATAAAAAACTCTTATTTCGCTTTTACAATTAATTACTTTCCTAAAGGGGATTTAATGATAATTAATATTATATTAACTATGTAGTTAATACGTTATAATTGAATGTTATATATATATGTGTGTGTGTGTGCGCATTTAAAATAAGAAAACGAAGATTGCACCTTAAATTAACGTTCAAATCTGATAACTTCAAATTTATACAGGTTCAATTCCGCATCAATAAATCTATCATATATCCAATATTAGGACTGTCAAATAGGACTGTCAAATCTGATAACATTCACTGTATCAAACGCCGCACAATCGAATGCCCAAAAACCGAACCGTTAGGGTTAAAGAAGAAGAATATAGAAGAAGAAACAGAATCAGCAAACGGAATATCACAACTCGCAGCGGAACAACATATAATAGGTAAATAAATTTCTTTAAAACAAAAGAACTATACCAGTTTTACATAGATCACATTATCAGAGTTTACAACGACATCATTCAATACTAGGCATTTTCAACAACTAATCCATATTAAAACTGAACTTACAGTAATCCCAACGCAGCGGATAATACATAGTATAATAATAGGTCTCGCCTTCCAGCTTGAACTCCAGTTCTCCATATCATACTATTCTGACTTCGCTCCAGGATAATGCTAACCTGACTCTAGGCTATCCGTGTGGAAAATTATGGACACCCAGAGTTTAGAAAGGGAACAATAAACACCAGGTATGAGATCTTAAAAAAACTTATTATTTAACAAAAGAAAACAAAAGGGGAATAAAAGAAATTCGCAATGCTTTTTGGAAAATGAAACTACGATAAGGCCTCCTAGCACACACATAATGCAATCGCATACTTGGGGGAAATTTCTCGTTATGATAGTCAAACATCCTTGATACGTAAAATCCTTTTAGATACTATTATTATTAGTGCATAGAGCGGAAAACCTTTCGAAAGTATAATATTAATCTTAACTAGCATAGGTACCATTATATTATGCCTGCTATAGCCGCCATTTAAGAATGGCAGGTTATACAATTGCAATCGCAAAGGGCGCGTATTGATGATTGGATTTTGAACAAATGGTCTGGCTAAGGAACTTCCTATTACCACATGGGGACGCCTCTGGAGGGACTCCCCGAGAACTAACCATCTCTCTGTCAACACAAGGCCGGGTTACCTCTGGAACTGGGTAACTACTACACGAGCATTCCATCCCCCGGTCGTTTGCGACCTTTATCCGAGGATCCTCAACCACAAAGCATAAACCACAAGGTATAATAAATTTGCAGCAACAACATAGGTAAAATATCTGGGCTCCATACCATGATACTACCCTTTTCCAGAAGGAAATGTACACCCTCAAGGGGCGCTACCCCCAAATAACGTTGCCGCATCCTTCCCGTTTCGACCATTTTCGGGTTGTGAGGTCCGACGAAGTCTCGTCTACAAAGCTACACTTTTCACAAAGCCATGCTTCGATCAACAAATGATCAGCAGCACTTCGTATGCTACATTACCAATTTGGGAATGTATCACTAGTAACCATCAACTACATAACCTCTGAGCTCGTACGTCTCAGAGAAGGGTGTTAAGCTAAGAGAATAAATTCTCCGCCACCAAAAAAATGTATTTGGTAGAAACCAGCTTTACATCTCAAAGTGTAACGTCAGACTCACATCCATACAAGTCCGTTCTACGATCGCACGGAACCGAAGGCACTTCAAAGAAGCCCTCGCAAATCCGGATATTCACTAATCATGTCCGGAATCCCTATCACAAAGGGTGAAAAAATCTCTATACCGGGGCAACACGGTGTAGAGACATTCGACAGGTAATCCTTTCGTTTCCGAAAATACCCGGTCTTCAACACCATCTTCAAATGCAATCCCATTTCGTCGTATCATTATTCGGAATGGGTTTTATGACACAACGTCCTCTCCTGGCTAATCCGAATATCGAGCACTTATTTTAAAAATAAGTGTTACATTCAGATTTGAAACAAATCACAATAAATTTTCCCACTTTGATCTTTTAAACAAAATATCCATCACAATCACAAAGGTTCGATGTGGTTTTTGAATATCCATTTGGAATCCGACCCCCGGTCGCATCGAAATTCAAATGTCATTAAAAGGCCAATATTGATAGTAGGCTATTTAACTATCAATCATCATTCACAACAATCGCTGGATATCAATTAATTTTCCCCTCATTATTATTTCCAAAATATCTTTGCAAGATATAATTTTAACTCTTCAACCATTTGAAAACAAATTTCAAATCATTTTTCACCTTTCAATCTGTTGAAAACAAATTTCAAATCGCTTTTCACATTCAATCCTTTGAAAATAAATTTCAAATCATTTTTTCCTTACGCGGAAAACATTTTCAATATTTATTCATTTCCACTCAAAATCTGTCGAGTTCAAATAATTTAAAATAATTTCAAATACTTATCCAAAATATTCGGGGAGACGTTTAAAATAAAACTACCTTTACTTAAATATTAGTTATGAAAATTTTATACTAATTATTACAAATATAAGACTTCAAGTCCGAGCTAATTTTAAAATAAAATTAGTAGATAGAGTATAAATATTTAAATAACTATTTTCTAAATCAAATATCAATTTAATCTTTAAAATAACCCTTCTATACTTAATTAATTAAATCTTTACTTTAAAGATTTAAAACAATTCCCAAAAACAATTTCTCCAACAGTATTCTTTTAAAACCAAATCTAGAACTTTTAATTTTATTTCAAAAGCTATTTTGAAAATATACTCGGCTTTTCAGGAAAGTACACCTCCCACTCTAAAATTGTTCATTCAAATCAATTAATAAATCTTTCTGGATTTATTTTTAATTTACTTTCCAAATCTGTAAATTCCTTTCCACTCTTTTAAAAATAAAACAATGTTATTTTTAAAACAAATTTCCCTTTCTGTTATAAAATTCCCATTGTGAATTTAAATTTTCAAATATCCACATATATACGATTTTCAAATCGATTCCCAAATATTCAGTTTCAACACCAAATCAATTTTCAAATTGATTTTCAAATTTATTTCAAATAACGAATCGAATCCCAAATTGATTTTTCCAAACATTTACTTCGAAACACCAAATCGATTTTCAGAACTGATTTCCCAAATTTTTTTTAACACCAAATCAATTTTAGATCGATTTCCTAAATATTTATTATTTCTTACCAAATCAATATCAAATTGATTTTCCAATTTATTCTCAAAACACCAAATCAAATTTCTAATTGATTCTTAAATTTATTTCAAACACCAAATTTATTATCTTTTGAGACAAATTCCTTCTTTTAAATTTATTTATTTTTTTAAAATTAATTTACTATAAATTTTCTACTTAAATTTCAAAAATCCAGTTTTTACTTATTTCTGGTGTCCTATGTTACCAAAAATATATTCGGGTAAATTTTAGCCTTCAACGATTTCAATCACAATATAATCACACATAGATTATAAATAATCAACACACAACATTGAAACAAATTCAATATTTGAGGAATCCAGTTGGATCCCTCCAACCTGTTTCCCTGCATTCACAGACGTTAGCACAACAATTAAATACCGATTCCACTTCAAGGTGGAATATCGCGGTATATGGGATTTATAAAATATCATCGGCTATTATGCGGCGTATAGGGTCTCATCCGCTATATAATGCGGGAAATAAATCACTCCAAATACATATATAATACCAACTTCACTTCGAGGTGGAATATCGCGGTATATTGGTTTAATATAATATCATCCGCTATTATGCGGCGCCTAAAGTCTAAACCAATACAACCGATAATATATTATATCAAGCACACGAACAACAATTTTAAATTTAACTATTTAAAATTAAACTTGGAAAATTCGATTGAATGAGAAGATCTCGCCTTTAACAATGCATGCAATCCATTTTCAGATCTGGCTTGATTCTCTATGATTTTTAGACCTTGTATAATAATTATATAAGATTTCATAAATATTTGAATCAATTGAACAATTAATCTTATTTAATGAATCGCTTAACTAATGATTTATTTTAACCACTTCTCTTTAAAAAAATCTTTTAGTAAATTAAACAATTTAATCACTAATCCACTATTTACAATAATATTTAGAACCTGTATATTTATTTTATTTTCTTGGAAACTACATATGTACATACTTATCTGATTTTACATAAACTAAACATTTGGAAATTTTCCATTTTCAAAAGCTTATCTTCACACACACACACATAAATATATATGTAATTCTATAAACACTTATGCTTAATTATATTATTTTTCTGCAACTATATATATATATATATATATACACACTAAACAAAACTGCATTTATTTTACTGTACATGTATATATATATTTTTTATACGTATATTATAAGCAAACTACCCATATTTTTCCTCACTGATAATTTATATACATATATTACCAGAAATCTGCATATTATAAATCATTGTATGTATATAATTTTTTTTCTTTTTAATTCGCATGCACGTATATTTTTAAGTGAAAATAAAAATTCACTTTACTGTTTAAAATTTAAAACGTTATCTGTATATATAAAATTAAATTATATTTAACCAACTAAAAACAAATACCTGACAGCAGAAAAACAGTCCAGGCTACTACCTTGATCGCAACCACAACCAGGACACAGACCACTGCCTCCATCTCTACCTCGCGTTACCTCATGCGAACCCGAGGCCAACACCCACACCATGATACTACCCTACTCCAAAACCATGTTACTACCCTACCTCAAGCAACAACCACAAAGTATAATATTTGAATCAATTGAACAATTAATCTTATTTAATGAATCGCTTAACTAATGATTTATTTTAACCACTTCTCTTTAAAAAAATCTTTTAGTAAATTAAACAATTTAATCATTAATCCACTATTTACAATAATATTTAAAACCTGTATATTTATTTTATTTTCTTGGAAACTACATATGTACATACTTATCTGATTTTACATAAACTAAACATTTTGAAATTTTCCATTTTCAAAAGCTTATCTTCACACACACACATAAATATATATGTAATTCTATAAATACTTATACTTAATTATATTATTTTTTTGCAACTATATATATATATATATATATATATATATATATATATATATATGAAACAAAACTGCATTTATTTTACTGTACATGTATATATATATATATATATTTTATATGTATATTATAAGCAAACTACCCATATTTTTCCTCACTAATAATTTATATACATATATTACCAGAAATCTGCATATTATAAATCATTGTATGTATATAATTTTTTTTCTTTTTGATTCGCATGCACGTATATTTTTAAGTGAAAATAAAAATTCACTTTACTGTTTAAAATTTAAAACATTATCTGTATATATAAAATTAAATTATATTTAACCAACTGAAAACAAATACCTGACAGCAGAAAAACAGTCCAGGCTACTACCTTGATCGCAACCACAACCAGGACACATACCACTGCCTCCATCTCTACCTCGCGTTACCTCATGCAAAACCCACACCATGATACTACCCTACTGCAAAACCATGTTACTACCCTACCTCAAGCAACAACCACAAAGTATAATAATTTTGCAGCAACAACATTGGTAAAATATCTGGGATCCATACCATGATACTACCCTACTCCAAAAGGAAATGACACACCCTTAGGGGGCGCTACCCCATAATAACATTGCCGCATCCTTCATGTTTCGACCATTTTCGGATTGTGAGGTCCAACGAAGTCTTGTCCACAAAGCTACTCTTTTCACAAAGTCATGCTTCGATCAACAAATGATCGGCAGCAATTTATATGCCACATTACCAATTTGGGAATGTATCACTAGTAACCAGTCAACTACATAACCTCCGAGCTCGTACGTCTCAGAGAAGGATGTTAAGCTAAGAAAATAAATTATCCGCCACCAACAGAAATGTATTTGATAGAAACCAGCTTTACATCTCAAAGTGTAACATCAGACACACATCCATACAAGTCCGTTCCGGGATCTAACGGAACCGAAGGCACTTCAAAGAAGCCCTTGCAAATCTGGATATTCACTAATCATGTCCGGAATCCCCATCACAAAAGGTGATAAAATCTCTATACCGGAGCAACCAGGTGTAGTGACTTTCGACAGGTAATCCTTTCATTTTCAAAAGTACTCGGTCTTCAACACCATCTTCAAATGCAATCTCATTTCATCATATCATTATTCGAAATGCATTATATGACATAAAGTCCTCTTCCGGCTAATCCGAATAACGAACGCTTATTTTAAAAATAAGTATTACATTCATATTTCAAACAAATCACAACAAATTTTCCCACTTTGATCTTTTTAACAAAATATCCATCACAATCACAAAGATTCGATGTGGTTTTCGAATATCCATTTGGAATCCGACCCCGGGTCGCATCGAAATTCAAATGCCATTAAAAGGCCAATATTGATAGTAGGTTATTTAACTATCAATCATCATTCACAACAATCGCTGGATTTCAAATAATTTTCCCCCAATTATTATTTCCAAAATATCTTCTCAAGATATAATTTTAACACTTCAACCATTTGAAAACAAATTTCAAATCATTTTTCACCTTTCAATCTGTTGAAAACAAATTTCAAATCGTTTTTCACATTCAATACTTTGAAAACAAATTTCAAATCATTTTCCCCTTGCGCGGAAAACATTTTAAATATTAATTTATTTCCACTGAAAATCTGCCGAGTACAAAGGATTTAAAATAATTTAAAATACTTATCCAAAATATTCTGGGAGACATTTAAAATATAACCACCTTTACTTAAATATTAGTTATGAAAATATTATAGTAATTATTACAAATATAAGACTTCAAGTCCTAACTAATTTTAAAATAAAATTAGTAGATAGAGTATAAATATTTAAATAACTATTTTCTAAATCAAATATCAGTTTAATCTTTAAAATAATCCCTTCTATACTTAATTAAATAAATCTTTACTTTAAAGATTTAAAACAATTTCCAAAAACAATTTCTCCAACAATATTCTTTTAAAACCAAATCTAGAACTTTTAATTTTATTTCAAAAGCTATTTTAAAAATATACTCGGCTCTTCAAAGAAAGTACACCTTCCATTCTAAAATGGTTCAATAAATCAATTAATAAATCTTTCCGAATTTATTTTAAATTTACGTTCCAAATCTGTAAATTCCTTTCCACACTTTTAAAAATAAAACGATGTTTATTTTTAAACAAATTTCCCTTTCTTTTATAAAATTCCTATTGTGAATTAAATTTCCAAATATCCACAGATATACGATTTTCAAATCGATTCCCAAACATTCACTTTCAACACCAAATCAATTTTCAAATTGATTTCCAAATTTATTTCAAATACCAAATCAAATCCCAAATTGATTTTTCCAAACATTTACTTCAAAACACCAAATCGATTTTCAGAACTGATTTGCCAAAATTTATTTTTAAATACCAAATCAATTTTAGATCGATTTCCCAAATATTTATTATTTTTTGCCAAATCAGTGTCAAATTTATTTTCTAATTTATTTTCAAAAAACCAAATCAAATTTCAAATTGACTCTCAAATTTATCTCAAACACCAAATTTATTACCTTTTGAAACAAATTCCTTCTTTTAAATTTATTTAATTTTCTAAAATTAATTTACTATAAGTTTTCTACTTAAATTTCAAATTTTCAATTTTTATTTATTTCTGGTATCCTATGATACCAAAAATATATTCAGCTAAATTTTAGCCTTTAACGATTTCAATCGCAATATAATCACACAAAGATTATAAATAATCAACACATAATATTGAAACAAATTCAATATTTGAGAATCCCGTTGGATCCCTCCAACCCGTTTCCTTGCATCCACAGACGTTAGCATAACAATTATACCAATTCCACTTCAAGGTGGAATATCGCTGTATATGGGATTTAAAAAATATCATCCGCTATTATGCGGCGCATAGGGTCTCATCCGCTATATAATGCGGGAAATCAATCTCTCCAAATACATATATAATACCAATTCCATTTCGAGGTGGAATATCACAGTATATTGGTTTAATATAACACCATCCGCTATTATGCGGCGCACAGGGTCTAAACCAATACAACCGATAATATATTATATCTAGCACACAAACAACAATTTTAAATTTAAATATTTAGAATTAAACTTGGAAAATTCGATTGAGTGAGAAGATCTCACCTTTAACAATGCATGCAATCCATTTTCAGATCTGGCTTGATTCTCTACGATTTTTAGACCTTGTATAACAATTATATAAGATTTCATAAATATTTGAATCAATTGAACAATTAATCTTATTTAATGAATCACTTAACTAATGATTTATTTTAACCACTTCACTTTAAAAAAATCTTTTAGTAAATTAAACAATTTAATCACTTATCCACTATTTACAATAATATTTAAAAAATGTATATTTATTTTCTTTTCTTGGAAACTACATACGTATATACTTATGGGATATATACACATAGATAAAAATCTGATTTTACATAAACTAAACATTTTAAAATTTTCCATTTTCAAAAGCTTATCTTCACACACACACACATATGTAATTCTATAAACACTTATATTTGATTTTATTATTTTTCTGCAACTATATATATATATGTATGTATGTATGAAACAAAACTGCATTTATTTTACTGTATATATATATATATGTATAAAAATATATTTTATACATATATTATAAGCAAACTACCCATATTTTTCCTCACTGATAATTTATATACATATATTACTAGAAATCTGCATATTATAAGTCACAGCATGTATATAATTTTTTTCTTTTTAATTCGCATGCACATATATTTTGAAGTGAAAACAAAAACTCACTTTACTGTTCAAAATTTAAAACGTTATCTGTATATATATATAAATTTAAATTATATTTAACTAAGTAAAAACAAATACCTTACTACAGAAAAACAGTCCAGGGTACTACCACGATCGCAACCACGACAAGACACAGACCACTGCCTCCATCTCCACCTCGCGCTGCCTCATGCGAACCCGAGGCCAAAACCCCGAGCTTACTTCACGACCATCATGCTTCGCTATCCATCCCCTTGTTCGCAATCCACGCGACCATCCTTAGACACCACGCATGCAACCCTCACCGATACACCTAAGCGCGAGATCCATGGTTGCCATATGCTTGCGAACTCGTGCTCCTCTCACATGCCTGACCTATCTTCAATCTATTAGAGGTAGGATCGGCTTCGTATTGGAACTGCGATCGTTCTTCCCTTTTTTTTCTTTTTTTCCTTTTTTTGTATTTGAAATCGTGGCCACCATGATTTCGATTTCGATTTAATTTGCAGAAGCTGGAACAAGATTTGATTTTGAAAAGAGGGACGTGATTTTTTTCTTTCCGGCTTCGGCCATTAATTTCTGATTTCTTTTGAATGAAAATTTTAGAAGTTTTAATTTCGACCGAGAATAATGCTTTTTTTTATTTTTTTTCTTATTTTGAATCAACGCGTGTTAGTTTAATGAACATGTGTATGAGGATTTTTTTTCAACGTGTCAAGTGCTACAGTATTCATTTTTATTTTATTAAAGTTAAAATTCAAATTTAAATTGCTTTCGAATTGTGCAATTCAAAATCATGAACTGCAATCGAGGCATGCCGTCGGGCGTTTATAATGTTAAACCCCCTATTTCAAACACAATGGAAAAGGTCCCGAGTCTAAATTTGATGTATGGAGAAGATAGCTTTTTGGACCCAGTTATTAAATTAAATTTCGACAAAATTTTCAGCGCGTTTGCTTATCGTACGACCAAACGATCGCTCCAAACATTATGGAAATTGAAATCTGATAATAATACAATATTACGGATTTAATGGAACTGGTTTTGTCGAATTCCGAGACTGTGTTTTCCTCGGATGACTATTTTTTAAATATCGATTTAAACGATATAATTTCAATTCGAACAAATCACTTTCAAATTCAATTCTGAAGCTTCCATTATCTTCAGTATTATCCATAAAAATCTCCTAAGCCATCAAATTATTTTTAACAGGGCTCAGCCGAGCCTTCTTCTTCCTCATTCTACATAGAAATTTTTAAACCCAAAATCTCCAAATCTCTTCCCCAAGTTTCCAATCATCAATTTCGAGCTTTCGGATCCTCCCCGGCTACGTAATCAACGTCTATTGCTCTCTAGCTCAGGTATAATCTTTTATTTTTGCCAAAAATTCAGTTTTTACCCTAATTCTATATTTGCATAAGTTGATAAATTAGGGCTAATTGTTGATTGAAATTGTTTCCAATAGTGTTATAGTAGTTTATAGCATTCCATGGTATTCCTATTTCATCGTTTATCGTGAAATTGCGAAAAACATGTATAATTTTTGGTTGTTCGTTTATATGTAAATCGTTGTGTATGCCTTGATTCTATGATTGTATATGTGTGTAGCGCTGCTATCATTGTATTGTGTTAGTTGGAATAAGATAAAATGAATGTACGAGCTAGGAATATTATATTGTGCACGTATTGACTTATGCAATAAAAAAACATTGAATGAGCCTTAAGTTGATGTAGTACGTCGAAAAATGTATTAAATTAAAATATATTTTTGTAAATGTGAACAGTTAGTACAAATGTATTTTTTCGTAAAATGCGCACATGTAATTGACAAATGTCCCTTAGAGAATTTTTGGCCCCGTCTAATGAGTGTTGTACATGATCGTTGTATAAATAGTCTTTTTTCAAAAAAAGACCATTTATATTCATTTGGTACAATGTTTGTTGGATTTGTCCCTGTATTGGACAAATTATGAACAGAGTAAGCATTTACATTTTTTATACTACTTCGTCTCAAACGGTTCATAAAATTTCAGCCTAACTTTTCTTTTTTGTTTCCTACGTACACGCATTGTGTACAATGGAGGGAACAAAAGGGAAATGCCGCCGAAATTTTGTTGAATCGTTTGAGACGATGTAATATACGAAATGTAAATGCTTACTGTGTTTGTAATGGGAAGTAGGATGCCTGACCATGGAAACAAAATTTGTACAATTTTTTATATCGATACGTTAAAAAATAAAATGTGCCCTATTTGAAAATATTTTTAAATTTGTGAAGTAGTTCTTTAAATTCAAATATTATACAACCATGAAAATAATCTTTTTCAAATTTGTATTCCTGAAAATAAATATTAAATTTTGAACTTCTCATTTTGTCAAATATGAAAAATGATTAATTATTTTGTTGATCGGAGGAGATGGATGTAGCAAGAAAAGGACTGAAGGGCTCAATAAAAGAAGATTTTTATAATGGTATAAACATATTTGTTGAATTCGCTTTAAGTAATAACGGAAACGATCCAGAAATTCATTGTCCGTGTAGTAGGTGTAGACATTTGAAGTATTTGTTACCGGATATTGTGAAAGTTCATTTGTCCCAAAACGGTTTTGTACCCGAGTATTATGTTTGGGTTCGAAGTGGAGAAGTTGTAGCAAATACTTCTGTGAGTCTGAAAGTGTCGTTAACGAAATAGTTATGACGACCCTGTTGAAAATATGGTCGAAGATGTAGCACGATCAATGTTTCCTATGGTTGAAGTTGACGACGATGATGGAAATGTTGAAGAACCAAATATTGAAGCAATTTTTTTTATGATTTACTGGATGCTACTAAGAAACCTATTTGGGATGATTGTAAAAACGACACTCAGCTGTAAGTAATCGCAGAATACATTGCGCTGGAGTCAAAATACAACATCACTGAAGCTGGGTTTACGGCTGTTGTACAAGCTGCAAGAAGTCATATGCCGTTCGATAATCTAATGTGTGAAAATCACTATGAAGTTAAAAAAACTTATATCGGCTTTTGGTTTACCTTATCAGAAAATAGATACATGTTTGACATGATGAATGTTGTTTTGAAAAGAAGATGCAAACCTTAGAAATTGTAAAATTTGTAGCCAGAAGAGATACAAACCAAGAAAAATGAAGGGGAAGGAAGTACCGTACAAGTGTATGCATTACTTACCCATAACTCCAAGACTTCAAAGATTATATGCATCTTCTGTAACTGCGTCTAATATGAGATAGCATTGTGTGAGAACGAAGGAAGAGGGTACGATGACACATCCGGCCGATGGAGAAGCATGGAAGCATTTCGATAAAACGTATCCAAATTTTGCAGCGGAGATACGAAATATTAGATTAGGATTATGTACGCATGGTTTTTCTCCATTTTCTCAATTTGGTTCTAAATATTCATCCTGGCCCATTATCGTCACACCGTATAATTTACCTCCATGGATGTGTATTAAAACGCAATATTTGTTTCTTACTGTTGTCGTGCCTGGCCCCGACGACCCGACACAATGAATCAATGTATATTTACAACCGTTGGTTGAGGAGTTAAAAATACCGTAGAACGAAGGAGTGGATCCAAAAAGAAAAAATTTCGTATGTTTGCTTCTTTGTTGTGGACTATAAGTGATTTTCCTGCCTATGCAATGCATTCAGGATGGAGTACTGCTGGTCGTCTAGCATGTCTATATTGCATGGATGAAACACGAGCGTTTTCTTTACCTCATGGTAAGAAAATTTCATGGTTTGACTGTCATCGATATTTTCTCCATGTAAATCATCCCTTCAGAAGAGACAAGAAAAACTTTTTAGCCAGTAGGGTAGAAACCAAACAACCGCCGACGATATGTTCAAGCGAAGACATATATGAACTTGTAAGGGACTATCAAAAGATATATGAAACTGGAGAGCAAACAGAAATTGAAGGCAAATCAGTTGTTCATAACTGGTGCAAACAAACTATTTTTTGAGAGTTTCCATATTGGAAACATCTTCTGCTTCGTCATAATATAGATGTGATGCACAATGAGAAAAATGTATTTGATAATGTTTTTAACACAATTTTGAATGTGAAAGGGAAGACGAAGGATTATTTGAAATCAAGACGTGATATAGAAGAATTATGCAAAAGTCCTGAGCTTCATATGAAACCAAATGACAGTAAAAAACCCAAAGCATGTTACGAATTAGATAATAGTCAAGTTAAAACTGCGTTAAATTGGGTGGAAGGTCTAAGATTTCCTGATGGGATATCATCAAATCTTCGTAGATGTGTTGACTTTAAAAATGGTAGATTGAGCGGAATGAAAAGTCACCACTGTCACATAATGATGGAAAATTTATTTTCCATTATGTTCAAAGAACTACTGCCGTTAAAAGTTTGGAAGGTAGTAACGGAGCTTAGCATGTTTTACAAAGAGCTTTGTTCGACTACTTTAAAAGTGCAACGTTTACGTAAACTTGAAGTGGATATTCCAATATTGCTTTGCAAATTAGAGAAAATATTTCTGCCAAGTTTTTTTGAATTTAACGGAACATTTACCTGTTCATCTCCCATTTGAAGCACGACTTCGAGGTCCTGTCCAATATGGATGGATGTATCCATTTGAGAGGTATGTAATATGTTGTCACGTAATTTAATTGCATTTGAAAGATGAAGTTAAAATAAATAAATTTTGCATAGATATTTGTATCATCTGAAGAGAAAAGTGAGGCAAAAAGCACAAGTTGAAGGTTCGATATGTATATCTTACATCGAAGAAGAAGCTTCATTCTTTTTCTCTCACTATTTCAGCGACCATGTGAATATTTCTTTTGAAAGTGTTCCTCGTAATGACGAAGGCGACGAACAAGAGTCCTCTCAAACAATGTTATCTATTTTTAGACAACATGGCCGGCCTTCTGGAAAATGTGTAGAAATATGGCTAGACGATAAGATCTTCATGTAGCACACACTTATATTCTTCTAAATTGTGCCGAGGTTGCACCGTTTGTTTGGTAATTTGAAATAATAATTTGTGTTTTATTCTTTTCTATAATGCATACGCGTGTATAACCTAATGTAATAATTTGTTTATATAAACGTGTTTATGAACGTGAACATCCGAAATGAGATCTCAGTAAAGAATTTTCCGGTTGGTTTTCAAATTATGTTTATGAGCCGAGAAATTGTGTAGTTGACGAAGGGTTGAAACACCTTGCTATGGGACCAAAAAGAGTGGTCAAGATATATCCAATATATTTCGTCAGTGGATATAAATTTAACACCAAAGAATACGGTGCAGAAAAATTAACAAATAATACTGCTGTATTTGTTAAAGGTAGCGACGATCCAGAAAATCACTTAAATGACTTTTATGGCGTTCTAACACAAATTTTGCAATTGACATATTTCTCATGACCCGTGGAGGAGGTGTTTCTATTTAGATGCTATTGGTTTAACAATGTTCCAGGTTCTGAAATTATTGTGCACAAGGATTATAATCTTATCGAAATAAAGCATACATCGCACTATCACAAGTATGATCCTTTTGTACTAGCCAAACAAGCATTGCAAGTTTATTACGCTCCTTATCCGTCTCTAAAAAGAGATAAAGCAGATTGGTCTGTAGTTTTTGAAACAAAGGCCAGATTCACATTCGATGGGAAGAATATTTCGGACGAACAAGCTTATCAGGTAGATCTTGAGCAAAATAACGAAATAATTACAGACGATCATACAGATTTTTGTCCTTTGATCGATGAATCAAATGTTTTGGTAGAAGCGTCTGACAGTGCAGAGGTAAATATCATAGAAAACGAGATCGAATCCGAATCAGAAGACGATGATGACTGATATAAATCCGAATCTATTTTTTTTGCAATTGATGTAACTATGTTGAATTCTTGATGTATTATGAAATTGATGTGACTATGAAACCAAATCTGTTTACCATTGTTCACATGTTTTATGTCATTTCCATTTGTCATTTATTTAGCAATTTTTATTAAAAATGCAATGAAATATGCTTATCGTCGGAACGGTACACCCATTATGAATCAGGTATAACACACTTCCATTTCCATTTCAGTCATTAATTGAGCAATTTATACCGTTGATGTTATTTACATATGAAATACATTTCATTATCATGTAATTATTTTCTTATATAATGATGTGTATATATGTCACATGTTTATCATAATGTCATATAGAGGTAGGAGCTCTTCCCGATCATCAGGAGGTGATGGCAGTGGCCCATCGCCAGAGTCACATCATCTAGTAGTTTCTTTAGTCCCTAGAGTAGAGGGGAAAGAATTAAATTTTATTCAGCATCTTATTTTTTTTATGATATACATACATGCTTATCTGTATCGTATTTAAAAACAGAGGGTTCGACCTACTTCCCTCGAAGGTTGTGCTCAATGTCTCTAGAGCTTCTTATCGTAGTAGGATGAGTGTTTGCGGGCCGAAGTGGGATAACATCCCCTCGCATCATAGAGTGTATATGGCAGGATGTCCTGGTACGTATATTTTTCTGTTTTCCATTTTTAATTCGGTTTTGTCATTTTTCTACTGTTTATCGTTTACAGTGTAATCATTTTTTTTACTTTTTATCGTGAAACACATGCTGAGATAGACATAAAGACGGATGATATGCTACTGGCACGAGGATACTGGATGAAGAAGATGCACAAGAACTATAGGGACTCGATATCTGAAATGAAGAAATCAAGTAAGAAACCACGGCTGATGGGGGAGAGCGTATGGCAAGCATAGTTGGGATATTGGAAAACGGATGAGGTGAAGGCAAGTATTTTTTTTGAATTATTAATTTGACGTGATCGAAAAATAATGTATCAAATTTTGAATGTACAGGCAGAGTCGGATAGAAACTCTGCAAATAGAGATAAAAATCCCGTCACTCATTGCGGAGGGTCGAAGACATTTCAGCAGTATCAGCAGGAGTTGGTAAATTTGCTGAATGATAATTGTAAATAGTTTATGCTATATAATATTAAATGTATAATAATTGTATGTAAAAATCAACATCAGGAAGCTGAGGCGCATGGTCCCGTGGGCTATATGGACGTGTTCACTCGTACGCATGCTGTCGAGCATGTAAATCTGGACGGGACTGTTTCATATACATGGCAGGACGATAAATCCAGCAAGAGCCATGTAAGTATATTTCATTTTATGCAGTATTAGCAATTGTTCTTCTTGTTAAACTATAACGAAATAAGATATGATGTTATTAATTTATTAATGCAGAAAAAGTTTATGAAGCAGCGCCAGAAGCTCCTTGCCGATACGGGTCGAAAACAGCTGACGACTGATGAGGAGGATGCTATTTTTGAGTCCGTTATGGATATAGCAGAGCATGA